>CM053785.1:155592797-156167797 GCA_028749045.1 Cupressus sempervirens | reverse complement strand
GAAAAGACCCAAAGGGTTTTTTACTTACTTTATTCTTCTTCCTCATAGAGGTCCTAGTTTGCATAGAAGAAGGTGTAATCGTAGGCTCAACAAATTTAACTTTCTTTTTGCCTTTATCATGGTATGACTCAAATGTAGAGACTCCAGGAGAAATCTTAGGGTTTTTTGACCTAGAGATTCTAGATTTTTCAAAGGAAAATGTTGCTCCTATTTCCTCAATTACCTTCTCAATCCCATGTTTTGTGTAAACTTTTTTTCCCACTCGCTATCCTATAGGGCTTAGGATCTAATTTTCAAATTTTCCCAAAAGAAAGTCTTCCCATGACATTCTTGTTTCTCTTGATGTCTTTTCCACTATTATCTTAATTAGAGAATGGTGAGAGACAACATTAATCTTTCCTCCTTGCACTAGTGCAGCCCTCTTTTTCAAAATATTGAACAAGAAATTAGGAACATTTATAGGGCAATTATCATGGCGTAAACAACTTAGAAACTTAAAATGAATAGAATCTAGAAATTTTTGTCATCCCTCGCAAGTAAAGTATCTTATGATATATATGGCACAATTTCTATAGGGTTTTGGCAATGACAATTTATTCATACATTATTTCTTGTTGATATCCAAAGGTGGGTCTGAATGCAGCATGAATTGAGCTCTGGCTATTGCCATGTCAAAATTATCTACAAATTCATCCTCCTCTTGCAGAAATCCCATAACTATAGATATAATTTTTTTGTGAACGACACCCTTAACCCTTTTACCATGGCTTCATTATCCCTTAATGTGCTCAAAAAATGAGTAGCCACTTCATCATCCCAACCACTGGGTCTCTGGATGTAATCAAGCCATCCCTTAGCTTGAAACAATGCTCTGCATGCTTAATCCTCCGATAAAATATTATGAATGGTAGGTTCATGATGAACCAAACCTCCACGCATTTTCTCAGAGTATCTTACACACAAACTCAGAAATCCATAGCAAGAAATTGTAACGCCCCGCCAAGGGATCCAAAAGAATTAACCTAAAGTTTCACTAAGTTTGCTAAACATTTTTTTTTTTTTTAAAGTAAGAATGTATAACATACACATCAAACACATAGTAGCGGAAGCAATAACATGTAATCATCGACAACATAAATTGTAAGTTACATTTCTTAAAGATCCCAAGACGTTGAGTCACATTTAAATTTAATTAATTCTAAGTCTAACAACTATCACATACATATGAAAGAATAATCCGAAAGTCCCATGTCCATAATATACATTTGTTCCGAATGCCTCTCGGAAAATTAATTCGGAATGCTCACTCATCCACTGTACAAGTCACAGGGTATGAAAGGCTTAAAAGAATATACATATGTAAAGATAAAAATACAACATCCTCAAATTCATGATACAAAGTACCGTAAAAATATATGAAACTATTAACCATACATGATACATCCATACATCCATAATGATAAAACATCTATCATAAAATATAACCATCCATCATAATAATCCAAGAGCATAGTGAAGGTAAATGCCAATCACGAAAACTCCAGCCACGGTGACCACGGAACGGATCTCAATGGTAAGAGTAAAAGCACTACCACCCGACCGCGTGGAACCTAAATGGTTCACTCCCACCGCGCTGAGGAGATAGTCTCAAGTCCCAAATAGGATAAAAAAACCTATAATCATAAATACTCTCTAAGTCCAGGAAATCCTATAAGTATACTAACTCAAGGGTTCCAACATAGATAGACATCTAGACCCAAAGGCACCACAAAGACACGTAGGAAACCTAATATGCAAGCGGGAAAGTGTCATCGCAAAAGTCACGTAGAAGTTACCCGAGCAATCCCTTAGGAATCCCAAGTCCCTACTGATCCCTGCGGCCATTAGTATCCTCTCGTACTGACGAGGCATACTATGGAATGCAAGGTCGTAACCAAGCGTTCTCTCTACCCCATCCTAGTCTGTACTAGCACTCAAGGCATGGGAGAGAACATACAATTATCTTATTAGGTTCATTTTCCCTTATTTAGTGTAAATGTTTTCACTTATTAAAACAACTTACAATGGGTTACTCCAGGCAGCCTCTTAGGGCCCCGATCCCCATTGCAAGCCACTTCCCGACACTACACATAGATAACCTACCCTAAGCTCATGAAATCACAAATCAAAGAATCATAATAAAATCACCTCAGTCCTATACAAGCAACTGAAAAAACATCATAAAAGATAAACCACAAAATTACATCAGTTCTTCATGAGCAACAGATAAGCATCCAATAATAATCATATGATCACGAAAGTTCTCTATCAGCAACTGAAGGCATCAATGATAAATCATAAAATCCAATGGTTCTCCAATGAGCAACCAAAAAGTATCCCAATAGTAAATTACAATATTGATCAAAGACTCCAAAATGGTCAAGTCAAAACATGACATCCTCAAGAACATAACAAACACTTCAGTCCTCTCAAGCGACCGAAAAGCAAACCAAGTATAACTGATCGAGACTCAAAAATGGTTATCAAATATAACTGATTGAGACTCGAAAATGGTTAAGTCAAGTATCTCAAATACATACACCTCAGCTTCACACAAGGAAATTGGAAAGCAATAACAAACAGTAAATACATCCATCATAGAGCATACTATCACATTACCTTGGTTGGTTTGAAAAGATTGAGAACAAATCATCATAACATCACATTCACAACCCCGAGCCTCTAGGGACAACCTAAACTGGTCAACGTTAAACCAACCCCATAACACTCAAACATAAACAATATATAGAAAACATCATAGTCTCACAATTGGTTTTGATTTGAAATATACAGTTGAGTTAAACAATAAGGTTTCAGTTTTCAGTGTTTATTTTCAAATAAAAAGTTTTATAGTTCAATTTGATTGATAATATACTATTGAGTAAATGTGAGGTTTCCATTTCCAGTTGAACGTATGTTTTAAACAGGTTCACCTTTACAAATTAACCCGTTCCTAACTCCAAATGAAACACCTAATTACCCTTAATTGATTTTAAGTCAAAGTCCTAAAACAATCTAAGGTAATAATTAAATTATTAATAATCCTTGTTGATTATAATAATCTGCGCTTCCATTAAAATCGATGTTATAATATTAAACTTGCTTACATAAATATTCGATTTAATTAATCTTAATTAAGTCAAACTATAACTAAGATTAATTAACGATACATAAAGAATCATATTATATTTATTAATAATTTATTTATTTATAAAATTATTAATAAATAATAATATAATTTCAATATAATTTAAAATTTAATAATTTTAAATTATCTAATAACAATATTAAATAAAGTAATTCTATTTTAAACGTTTTTTTTTTTTTTTTTTTTAAAACGATTTATAAAAATTTAAATCGTAATACTTTTTTTATAATAAAACAATGGCATTTTTAAAGGCCCGTCGGCCTGCCATCCACCTGCGGCCGCAGGTGTTATTGCTGTCGTAGGCAGCAGTACCACCTGCTGCGGCAGCGTGAGAAAGAGTGTGGGGCGTGGGAAGTGGTGGCCCCGCCCCACCCCAAATATATATTTTTTTAAATTTTATTATTATTATTTTTTTATTATATTTTAAAACAATCCCCAATTTCATTTTTTTATAAATGTATAAAATTAATTTTATTTTAAATTAGATTTATTTAATTTTATTAAAACAATAAATATATATATATATATAATAAATAATGTTTATTTTAAATTTAGTTTTATTTAATTTTCATTAAGACAATATCCTCCAAGGAAAATATATATTATATATATATATATATATATTTTTTTTTTTTTTTATTTTTTTTTATTTTTTTTTTTTTTTTAAATTAGAACTTTCAATTTTACATTCAAAACCCTTACCTAATTAAATCTTAATTTCTAATTCAAGAAAACAAGGGTTCTAATAATTCATCCAGTCTCCATGGATACAGAAATTATTGACGAACAATTAATAAATTCACAATATTGAAAGCTTAAAACTTTCATCACAGAGAATTCGGATTTACAAACCCCAGACACGAAGAAGACAGGAAGGGATAATTGTGTGTTTAATGGATAATCAAAAACACAAGACCCTACCTGATCCTGATGCTATTATGCAATCTCCAGGATCTGTATGAGAATTCGCTCCTCTCAATAACCTTCCTCTGGAAAACTTTCTTGGTATCAGCCTTCTGAAATTTGCTTCCAAAAATTGTCTCCCCAAAAATTCCCGTCCAACTTCGTATATCTTAAAAAATGAACCCCCAAAGTTGTGATAAGCAAATTCTCCTCAAATCGGGGCACTAATTGTGCGTTCACCCAAGAAGACTCATTGCATAACTCAGTTAACTCCAAATTAACTTTTATTATCTTTTCTTTTATTTTGCATTCATCTTTCATGCACATTAAGTTGATTTATTAAATAACTTTATTTAATATTCCACTTGACTTCTATTTTTAATCTTTATTGCTTTTAATCCCATGCACACTTTATGAAATTAAAGTAACATTATTAATTTTTATAATTTAATCTTTTAATTTAATTCTCATATTTAAACTCATGCTTAGATCATGCGATCTAGAATTCTTAATAATTTAATATCTTTCAACTTTTAATTTATTTTAGAACTTAATTGATAACATATTTAATTAATTTAAATAAAAATAATATTTAGCATTTATTTAAAAATGAACTCCAAATATATTATTATTAAATTAAATAAATATTACTCTGTTCTAAATTCATCTTTGAATTTTAATCTCCAAATTTAATTCTTTTATTTAATTAATTAATTAATTAAATATAAAGATATCATAATAATTCTCTATTAAATTAAATCATTAATTAATCTTTTAATTAGATTTAATTAATAAAAAACACATCAAGGACTCATATAACAACATACGAAAACCCATCATAGAAAAACACATACTAAATCAAACAAAAAGGGTTATAATCACAAAATAACATCATTTGATGCATTCGGAGGGTATTTAACTCAGATACTTGTCCTAATTATCAATTAGGACAATTGGCTAAAGGGTTTAGGATTTGGACTTAAGAGTTTATCTCCCCTCTCTTACCATTGAGATAATGCGATAGGGTACGCTCATCCTGGCAATTCAGGGAAGTCGATACCCGGTACCTACAACCTGCATAAAATTCACGCATGTACAGACACAATATTCTAAGCTAAACAGACAATGGCAGGAAGTGGTGCATCGTGTAGATCCCGACTAGCAGGTGACTACGACTCCCTTCCTTAACCACATCAGAAACACCATACATAAAGAAAACAAACGCGCACACCATACACATGCAGTATGGGGTAAGTATCCATAAGAAAGCACGTGTGATAATAAACCATATAACTAATCATCATTGATAATTGAAAACATTGAATAATCATCATACATGCATGAAATATAGAGTACCAAGTCATCTCATCATATAATAAATTGAGTGTAAAACAACATCTAATAATCTAAAAGTAATGCTACTAAACATCAAGTATAAAACTGGCCTAAAAGAGTTTGGCAATGAAGACTGAAATGCGACTTAGGGGCAGGCACTACAGAAATTCACAACAAGGGTTTTCAATAGAGAACAGGTGACATTAGGAGACAAAAAGCAACAATCATAGGAGAAAATGAAAAAGATATAGAAATTAAGTTGTTGATTTGAACAATAATTCCAAAACTTCAAGTTCATTTTCCATAAAAACTCCTCAGACTTACGTACCAGCCAGCTTAGCAAAATATGTGCAAGATAAGTGATAATGCATTAAGAGTTGTCACGTCATAAGAAAAATTAGATATGTGGAAAGATTTGTGGAATATTGGAAGATAAATAACACATAACAATATAATCATATAAAACAAAAATAATATATGTTCCCCCCAACTTAATTGAGCAATGGGTCCCACAATTGCACATGTGACAAGAGCACTGCCAATAAAGTAAACAAAAAATTATCATGGATAGTATGTACAAACCTAGTAGATTGGTAATGACATCAACATGTTGTCATCTAGTGGTGAAGAACAATGATGTGGAAATGTAATGATGGGGTGAAATGGTGAGATGAGATATAATGATGAGGTGGATTTTATTATGAAGATTTTACTTTCAGAAAGAAAGTATTTATTATGAAATGATATGAACACTTAAAGAGAAGAACTAGAGTGAGAATAATGCTCAAGACCAAATGCTATAGGAGACTCTTCATCATCCTTGGAGTGAAATTGTTGCATGAACTCTTCTTTACTTTGAGGGTTATGACATAGCTTAAGTCGTTGTCCATTGACAAGTAATTCAAAATGCATAGGATCAACTCTAGATAATTGGACTGCGCCATTTGGAAAGATAGAAACAATTTCATAAGGCCCTAACCATCTTGTTTGAAATTTTTGATGTGTATGATGATACTTGGAGTGATAAAGTAGGGCCCAATCACCCATTGCAACTTACTTCTCTTTGATGAACTTATCATGCTAGTGTTTCCTTTGTTGCTGAATAATATTTGTGTTATGCAAAGTAGATTTCCTCCATTCATCTAATCCATTGAGTGTTAAAATGTGCTCTTGTTTTATAGGAGTAAGATCCATATTGAGTTCCAATGTTGTATGTAAGATTTTATGCTCTAATTCCACAGGCATCATTGTTGGTTTTCCATAGACAAGTTGAAAAGGAGTGAATCCAGTTGTAGTCTCCCATGTAGTTCTATAAGCCCACAATACTTCAGGTAATTTTGTAGCCCAATTCTTCTTATGTACTAACACTATTTTAGTAAGGATTTCTTTGAGCTCTCTATTAGTGACCTTCACCTGGCTATTGGCTTGAGGATGATAGGGGGAAGATTTGCCATGCAAAATTTTATATTCCTCCATTAGAGCAGTGATGAGATGTAAGGTGAATTAAGGACCTTGATTAGATAACAATTCTCTTGGAACACCAAGCCGAGTAAAAATGCATTCATATAAAAATTTGGCATCATTATTATCTTTGGGGTGCTCCATGGACTTGTCTTCAACCCACTTAGTAATATAATTAGTACAAACTAGAATGTAGGATTTACCTTGTGAAGTGTGTTCTATAGGTCCAACAAAGTCAATCCCCCATTTGTCAAAGGGTGTCACAACAACCTAGGATTGTATAGGCATCTCATATAATTTTGTAGGTCTTCCCATGCATTGGCAGTTGCATCTTTGTCAAGTGTTAGCTAGTAGTATCCTATAGTCAATATCTTGAAAGTTGTTCTGTTGGCTGCAAAGTGACCTCCATAGGGTTCATCATGACATGCTCTAAGAATATCATATGTTCCATCCTCTCTTCCACATCTTCCTATTACTTGATTAGGCCCAGTGTAAAACATCAGTCTAGCAATCTAGGAAAAATTAAAACTTTTCTCTGCTAACAACTTCTTTTCTTAGGATAAAAATGTATTGGTGTCCTTCTTATGGTTAGATAATTGGCAATATCAACATACCATGGATTTCATGCTAATAATAAGAAAATATTATCATCTAGTTTGTCATCAATGACTGTAGGATCCTCAAGAACATGTAAACGAGATAGGACGTTAGCTACTACATTGGCTTTGCCTGGTTTGTCCATAATGGTGATATCTAATTATTAAATTAGTAGTAACCATCTAGCTAGACTCCCTACTATGGTAGGTTTATTCATCAAGTATTTAATAACTAAATGGTTAGTATGGATAAATAACTCATAACCAAGAATATAATGTTTGAACTTATTTGGTTCATAAATAACTACAAGCATCTCCTTTTTGGTTACTATATAATTAAATGTAGCTCCTTGCAAATTTTTGTTGATAAAATAAATGGAATACTCCACCACTCCTTCTTTCTATCCCAGCACTGCCCCTATGGCATAGTCGGATGCATCAATGTGAATGTGGAATAGAAATCCCCAATTGGGCCCTCTCAATATTGGTGTTGTTGTAAGAACCTCCTTAAAATATAGGAAAGACTTATTACATTCAGAATCCCAAGAAAATTTAGAGGCTTTCTGTAATAAGTTGTAAAGAGGTGTTGCAATTTGACTAAAATCCTTAATTAATCTCCTATAATACCCTACATGTCTCAAGAAATTTCTTACATCCTTTTGTTTTTCTAGAGTAGGCAAAGTACTGATCACTTCAATATTTGTTTGATCCACTTAGATACCTTGTGATGAAATGAAATGACTCAAGGCAACACCTTCCTCCATCATCATGAAACACATTTCACTATTAAGGGAAAGACTGTACTCCTAACATCTCTTGAGGACTTTTTCCAAATTCACTTTAGCTTCTTCAAAAGTAGCTCCAAAGGTAGTAAAGTCATCCATATATATTTCCATGCATTTAGTAGATATGTCAGCAAAAATATTGATTATAACTCTTTGGAATGTAGCTAGAGAATTCATAAGCCAAAAGGTAAGACATAGTATGCAAAGGTTCCCCATGGGCATGTGAAATTTGTTTTCTCCTAGTACTCTAGAGCTACTTGGATCTGATTATAGCCACTAAAACCATTCAAGAAAGAGAAATACATATTTCCATCTAGATTGTCAAGTACTTGGTCAATGAATGGCAAAGGGAAATGGTCTTTCTTGGTAGCTGAATTGAGTTCTTGGTAACCTACACAAACTCTCCACTTCCCACCTTTTTTTGGTACAATGACTAGGGGTGAAACCAACTACCTGTCAAACATTGGGTAGATAGAACCAAAATTTAACAACTTTTGTGATTTAGCCTTGACTATATCTCTTGGGACAGGATTAATCCTTCTCTAAGGTTGTTTGACGGGCTTATATTTAGGGCTAATATAGATCCTATGAGTACAAAGCTTGGGATCTAGGCCTTTCATGTCTATATAGACCCAATAAAATTCTTATTGATTCTATTGCAACACTTTTAGTATTCTTTCCTGATATGTATATGATAGAGCACTACTAATATTCAGTTCTTTTCTTGGGCTTACTGCAACCTTTTTCACTTTCTCCATCATGGATATTTGAGCAACTAGGTTTGAATGAATCTCATGTGCAAGTAATAAGTGAAGGAATTGGGAGGATACTTAATATTGATGTGCAACTTTAAAGATTGATCCTTTCTTTTACTATACAATCTTATACTCATAATCAAATGCACTAACCTCCCGTGCAGTCCCTTGCAATAACTACTAATCGATCCCATTATTATTTTGCAGGGAATAATCTATTTTATGAAAAACTTAATGATGAATGTTTGCATATATTTGGGCCAACCATACACATAGGGTATCATATTTTGATTTCATTGCTAGATCATTTTTCCTTTGATCAATTTCTTCAAGTAAATTAAAAGGTAGCTTCGATTCATTTATGAATCTAACAGTTTTTTCTTTTCTTAAAAGGTGGAATTTTCTAGCTAAAGAGTTAAAGGATAAACTCATTGATGCCATGACGACACTTTTTGGACCCAACATCTTTCAAAGACTTAGGCTCCTTGAGAAAGTGGGCCAAGCTTTGAAGTATATTAGGTACAACTACAGGACCCAAATGAAAAAAAAACCCTTGTTATGAGTGTCCCCCCTATATTCCTATTATTGAGTGGGAGAATCTTAAAAAGGATGCCACTAAGAAAAAACTAAGAGATGATGGAGAAATGGTACCACCTAAGGAGAGAAGGTATGTCATAATATTTAAAATTAAGTTATGTAATAATTATTCTTAATACTTATGTGATCTAATATATTTCAAACTTCACATAGGTGCTTGACACATCAATGGCAACTGAAGCAAGAAAACAAAAGCATGGGCAGCACAAGCTCAACTCGAGTGGATATTCAAAACTTGTTGCATGAATTTTAAGTATAAGTAAATGAAAAATTATATGCAAATATTTATAAATTGTAAACAATTTGGTCTTGATGAAATATTCTACAAAAAAAAATCATGATACCAAGCAAAAATGTAGACCATGGAGTTTTAAAAAAAACTTCTAAAGAGGACAAGAAATTAGCCTACAAAAAAGGCTATACAACTGTGGTTAAACAACTCTGAGCAATGAGTGCACAAGGTTCTTCTGCTGAATCTATCAATGAGGTAAATAAGTCAATTAATTTTTTTTTCAAATTGAATACTTTAGCAATTATTGTATTTGATATTAAGTTCCAAAAATATAAGTTGTTATATTTGTCTTAAGCAAAGAAACAATGATTATATATTTGTTTAAAACTATAAAGTGAATATATTTGTAAGTATTAAAATGAATGATTAACATTTCTCAGTATTTGTCTTGTATTTATATGTATGTATTGTTGATAATGCACTAATTGTTTAAATTGGATTGCAGCCTAACAATTATGATACATCAGTCGAGCGCCATGGAGGTGTCGATTCAAATGTGGTTCATAGTACTCAAGATATATATTTTCTATTCGATCTTTAATTTTTGAATTATTAATACAAGTAAATTTTTTAAATTAAATATGATGTAATAATATAAATTTAACTATAATATGTGTTGGGATTAAGAAAACATCTTGTATTGTAGTTGTAGGGGATGCAGAGGTTGTTCATGTTGAGCGTGTTGAGGTCCAAGACGGTAGGCAAGATGATGTGGTTGGACAAGGTAAAGAGTGCTACAATGTTCTTTAAAATCTTTAAAGTCTTGAATTTTTTAAATTTAACCCTTTTATTTGTTCTTGCATAGAACCCACCTTTGCAAAGGACAGTGAGTGCATGTCCATGAGTGAGAACAAATATCGATGATGACATGGATATGCCTCTTCAACAATATAGGGAAGGACAAAAATAGAAAAAAGAAATGATTCATGTGAACTTATGGAACTTATTTGATAATGACTAATGTTTATGTATAAATGTTTTATTTATGTTCTAATGAATCTTATGTTTTAATGTTAATGTGAATGTTCTAATGAAAATCATGTGTTAATGAATGTTATCATGTGACAATTCATGAATCTTACATTTTATTAATAGAATGAATGAATTTTAGATGTTAATGGAAAATTGGGGGGTGGGGGGAGCAAATGAGCTTCCACCTTCACATGGTTGGCCCTAATTAGTAGAGAATATTAAACTATTCTCGAAACCAAGTAAAGCTCAACATTAACCTATGATTGCATGACAACTAACTATGTGAATCTCTTAGTTTCAATGCAAAAGGATGCCTTAGTTCAATATGCAATCTCAATTCATATGCATACAACATTAGGTGGAGCTGAAAAAACCCAATTGTATTTTAATTATAGACCAGCAAGAAAGTTACCTATAATTTGCCTATAAAATGAATCTTACTTAAAAAATGAGATCAGCAAGAAAAGTACACTAGAACCAATACTAATCTATTTGTTTTCCATAATTGAATTATGAAACAATACATGTTCAACTATTTATATAAAAGCATTACATATTGATGTTGAAATCTTCATGTAACAATTGTATTTTTTAGCATATTTTCATTTTCCTAAATGTTTCCACTATTAAAACAAAGTTCTTCACAGATCACTGCATTAAAACAATTTGTGAACAATTACTCAATCTGAAATAGGATCCAGAAAATAAGCCTAAATATAGTAGACAGCCTTGTGCACATTTTCCTGTCGAAGCATTAAATTGTGTTCAACATAGAATGGATCAAATTTTGTCTTCACATTCATTTTATTCATCATTTAGCTAATGATTATTCTTATGAACGAAGATGTATGACAAACAAGTTGCAAAATTTTCTTAATTAGTGAGCATTAAACCAACTTCTAGATTTACCATGTTCACATACCTTATCACAAGCTATCTATGGGCTAAGATAGCACTAATATACATTAAAAGCAAGTGCATAAGACCACTGGCCTTTATTGTTAAGTATATCACTTCTTTTGGATTGAAGCATTTGCACTTATTATGATTGTGAACATATATATGACTATAGTATTGATATAATAATATATTTAATTGTATATATATATATATATATACTTGTATATATTATTATCTACATCTATATATATTTACATTATTGATTAGTGTAATATTATATAAGTCAAACCATATAATATTAATATATACTAACATGAATCGCAAGGGCCAGCATATGTTTTAAAGTCACTTTGTTTTTTTTATCAAAAGTCACGGCTACATGAGTAATTGTGACTCCCGTGGAATTTTCCATGGGAAAGTCACACCTACTCATGTCTTCATGACTCCCATATTGATGTAAGGTATTAGTGCATCGGTGACTGGTTGGTAATTAATCAGATCAATAAAATGACATTGAAGATATCATCTACAGTCATTCGATCTCGTACCTTGTTATTAGTCCCTGCTCACAACACAATAAAGATTATAAAACATCATTATACTCCAAAATATATATAAGGGTTTGAACCTGACATCAAGTATAGTCATTATTGAACATAGACTTTCTCTCTAGAATAGATCTAATATTGTTTACATGGTATCAAAGCCTAACTAGAGAGAAAAATAAATAAATAATTTTGAAGGCAATCTTCTACATTATTTACTTATATAAAGTTTTTTTTTCTTTCATAATGGTGAACAGAATCAAAGTAGAAGACAGATTGGAAGGGGCATCAAACTTTCCTTCCTGGAAAATTTGAATAATTGCATTACTTGAAGAATTCGAACTAATGTCTTTCAGATAGTAAATTGTCTGAAGAAGAATTAGAAAAAAAATACTTGGAAAAGACGAAACAATAAAGCCAATAAAATCATAATTGATGTTGTTAGGGATCATATACTTCCTTCCATAGCAAGTTTGAAAACAATATATGAAGTATTCCAAAAAAAAATTGTCAAAACTTTGTATTTATATTAATATAATCAACTAGTTCAAAAGGGGCTCCTGGAGAAAGAACCAGGAAAGAAAACTCCATTCATAACCCATTACAAAAAATATAGTATATCTAGAGCTACCCACAAAGAGAGTTGGTGGGCCAAACTCAATTACAATATATGTGCCAAGGATGGCATGAGAGAAATAATAAGCACCAAAAACTCGATTTACATGAAAATTATACAAAATGCGAAGTGATACGTGAAATCCCAAAGGGATCATAATAGTAAACAAACTAATAATCAGCATGTTCAAAAAGAGAAGATAGCTGAGAAACACCAAGCCGCATATCAAACTAGCAACAGAAGGTGAACCAAAACCTACATGTTAGGAGACAAAAAACCAAACATCATAGAGAAAAATAAGCAATAGATATAGCAAATCACCCTCCAAGACCAAACTGAGATGGTGGAGAGAAAAATAGCAAGCTCCATAATTGGTCAGCCTACTCCAGGACGAGATCAATAGCAGTAATGAAAGGCATACATCATTCACAGAGGTCTGCAAGGGAATTTCATGCTGAGGAGGTCAAAGATGAATATAGAGATTAAAAGGCTAAAATTCATTAGCGTAGAAAGCCATGCTTAACACACAATGAGAGCTAGAGGGAATTTTTAAGAAGCAAAAGGAATATGGAATGTGATATAAAAGAGGAAGCACATGAGATGGGAAAAATAATCATTATAGAAATAAATAGAAAGATATGAAGTAAGCTAAAAAAACCTTCGAAGGACAAGAAGGTACAAAGATAACCCTATGCGGGCAGATTTAAACAACCAGGAGAGAAAGATGACATAGAAAAAAATGCAGCGAAAGATATGGCAAGATCCAATCAAAGTCAACAAGGAAGAGAATAATGCCAGGTGGAAACATGTCATATAGCCAAAAGTGAGAACTGTTGCCAATACGATGCCATTGTAATTAAGATGATTTAGACTGAATCAAATAGAAAATCAATAAGTAGGTGTCTGAAGTGACATTATTAGATGGATAGAAAATAGAGTAGCTATCTACATCATAATTTGCAAGTAAATCGGCAACAGAGTTACCTTCACGAAAAACATGAGTAAGAAAAACCTCATCAAATGAATCAAGAAGAGACCATATTTGAACAAGAACATAGTGGATACATTTGAGATAAATAATGCCAGTAGGAAACTAACATTGAAACATCAGTTTCTGAATATAAAAATAAATAAAGGAGAATCAGTGACAACCTATTTTTTAAGAATCTTTGAAATAAGAGATCAACTTGCCACCATTGGAAATAATGCAAGTGATGAAGAACTTACACTAATTGCTTTAAGAGGTTTACCTATATCTTGGGAACCCTTCATCCAATGTGTAAGTCATCCCTCTCTTCCAAAATTTGATCAACTCAAGAATGAGTGTATTTAAGAGGAATCGTGTTTAATCTCTAGATGAATCTGCACAAATAGAGAAGGGGAGATTCAAGCCCTACATACAAATAAAAAAAGAAAAGAGAAGAAAAGGAAGTTCAAACCTAGAAGGGAAAATAATTCTAAAAATCAAAAGGAAAGGGATTTGTCCAAATTTAAATGCTATCAATGTGATAAACTTGGTCACATTCAAAAATATTGTCCTAAAAGAAAGAAAAAATCAAGCTAACATATCTAAATCTCTTGAAGTTGAAAATCCTCTATTCTTTCTAGCCTTATCAAGATAATTAAATACAAGTAATAATACTTGGATAATAGAGAGTAGATCATCTAGACATATAACTGGATTTATAAGTCAATTTGAAACATTCAAAAAATATTGCACAGAAGAAGTTACAATTGGAGACAACTCTACTTATCTGGTAAAAGGAATTGGGACCTGCTATTTAAAAATTTAGACCAGAGAAAATTTGCAATTAAAAGATGTTCTTTATGTACTCGGGACAAAAAGAAATCTAATTTCCATTTCGGGTCTAGCTTATCAAGGATATCGAGTCACCTTCAATGAGGATAAAGTGTTACTATGGCCTAGAAAATCCAACATAAAGAACACCATAAGTATTAGATCAAGAGATGGAAGCCTATAAAAGTTTAACCTTAAAGCAAAACAACAAGCACTAAATCATGAAGTCCATAATCCTAATGAAATTTGGTATGGAAAATTAGGACATCTTGGCTTTAGTGTTATTCCTGCCATAGGGAAAATCACAATAGGTCTACTCAACCACAAATCAAATCACCTTAGTATTTGCAAAGGGTGTGCCCTAGGAAAAAATAAGAAAGGATATTTTCCTCTAAGCAAACACAAGTCTAAAATTTCTCTAGAACTTAAACACACTGATTTATGTGGACACATGTCAATAGCCTCTCTAGGTGGATTATTGTACTATGTAATATTCATTGATGATTACTCCAAGAAAAATTGAACATATTTTTAAAACTTAAAGAATCTAATGAAGTTTTACAAAAATTCAAATAATTTAAAGCTCTTGTGGAAAATTACACTAGGAAAAAAATTCAAACCTTAAGATCTGATAATGGAGGTGAATACGCATCTAATATTTTCAAAGAATTCTACATTTCTTTTGGGATTAAGAGGGAGACTAAGGTACCGTATAATCCTCAACAACATAGGGTTACAGAGAGAAAAAATAGAACTATTATAGAAGCAAAAAAAGCTATGATTCATTATCAAAATCTATCAATGTCTTTCTGGGCTGAAGCAACAAATACTGCAGTCTACATTGAAAACAAAAGTCCTCATGCAACACCAAAAAATATAACTCCTAAACAAGCCTTGTTAGTAATCAAACCAGATTTGAGTCATTTAAGGATTTTTGGTTGTCCTATCTACATTCACATTCTTAAAGAAAAAAGATCTAAACTAGAACCTTCCAGAAAAAAGGCATATTTGTTGGCTACCATGAAACAACGGAGGGATACAGAGTTTACACTCCTAGGAAAAAGTCTATTGAGATCAGCAGGGATGTTCAATTTGATGAAGAGATCACTTTCAAAATGTCTTTAAACAAATAAGATGAGGAAATTGAAAATCAGAGGGAATTTATTGTAGAGGATGACTACATTGCTAAAAATCAAAGGAAAAACACCATAGAAGATAACTCATCTAGAAATTTGAGGGAGAGTCTACTCGAAGATAGAGACACACCCACTTCCATCACTGAAAATGATGAAGTTTTAAATCACAAGAAAACACCACTATGGGAAAGCAAAATGATTGAAGAGAATAATGTGGAACTAGATGAAGTTTCTAGAGAAAATAAGAAAACTAGAAATAAAAAATGCTATGTTGCTTTAGTAACAAAACTCACTAAAATAGAACCAACTAATGTTGAGGAGGCATTAAAATGTCAAGCATGGAAAGATGCAATGATAGAAGAATATCAATCCATTCTAAAGAATGATGTTTGGGATATAGTTCCTAGACCTAAAGACAAATCTATGGTATCTTCAAGATGGTTGTTCAAGCTTAAGTATGCTCCTAACTGAGATATTGAAAAACATAAAGAAATATTTTTTGCAAGGGGTTTTTCTCAAAAAGCCAAAATTGATTATGAAGAAATATTTGCTCCTATTGCACAATACACTTCAGTACAGACAATAATTGCCATTGTGATATTGCTATCAAGATTTAAGTGTGTGATTTTTGAGTCAAACTCATTAACCCATGTTTCATGAGTAGTGATTCAACATGAATCCATCTCTCATGAGAATAAATGGAACACTTAACACTCATTGTATCTAGGTGATGCTCATAGGGGTGAAGCATAGGGACTTCTCGAGAGGTCACCCATCCCAGTACTACTCCAACCTGAGTGTGCTTAACTACAGAGTTTCCTCCATGGTTAAAATCCAAAGCTTGCAACCCCATTTACAAAACCTTCACCAAGTGTTGTGCCTTATGAACCATTCATAGAAATAACCTTAAGCTCGTCAATTGATAAGTGGGAGATAATTTTTGTAGCAAGTTAAATTATGATATTGCTATCAGTATTTAAGTGTGTGATTTTTGAGTCAAACTCATTGACCCATGTTTCATGAGTAGTGATTCAACATGAAACCGTCTCTCATGAGAATAAATGGAACACTTATCACTCATTGGATCTAGGTGATGCTCACAGGGGTGAAGCACCAGAACTTCCCAGGAGGTCACCCATCCTAGTACTACTCCAACTTGAGCGCATTTAACCATGAAGGTTCCTCCATGGTTAAACCAAAAACTTGCAAGATCAACCTACATATAGTTTATAAAATATTAATATGTACTAACATGAATCGCAAGGGCTAGCATATGTTTTAAAGGCACTTTTTTTTGTTATCAAAAGTCACGACTACATGAGCGACTGTGACTCCCATGGCATTTTCCATGAGAAAGTCACACCCACTCACGCCTTCATGACTCCCATATTGATATAAGGTATTATTACATTGGTGACTAGTTGATAATTAACTAAATCAATAAAATGACATTCAGGATATCATCCATAGTCATTCGATCTCATACCTTGTTATCAGTCCCTGCTCACAACACAATAAAGATCAGAAAACATCATTATACTTTAAATTATATATAAGGGTCTAAACTTGACATCAAGTACAACATTATTGAACAAAGCGTCTCTCTCTAGAATAGATCTAATATTGTTTACATTTATTTGGGTTGAATAGATGAAGAATATGTCAATTAGCATAACTTAAATACTGATTATCAAGACTACTATGCAGAAAGGTAAAAGAAGGAAATAGGCTATACCTATAAACATTGAGAATGGCAAAAAATATGACTACATTTAGTGAACATGTTGCTAACAGTATGACATCAACATTTGGTAGACTCTTTTTTGTTGTTTTCCTCAAATCTAATTTGCTTCTCTCTATTAAGTAGTTCCATTTTTCCTCAAAGAATTAAATTACCAATGTTAATAAACAACAAAGGAAACTTTTTTGGATTTGATGTAGGTGATATAACACTATTAGCTTCCCAGAGTATTCACAACAATTTTTTAAAGCAATCAGTGGGAAGAAATAGAAAAGAGCATTCAACATGATCAGAAAGCTTACAAAAGCTTGAATCAACTTGCACGATACTAGTTATACCATCAAGTTATTTGACTATGGTGTTATGATATTAGCTAATTTTTCTTTGTTAAGATACCATACTCTACAATCTACAGAACATCATGTCACATCAAAGTAGTCACAAATATTATCAAGCTAGTAATTGCACAATGGACCTCAAAAAACTTCCTACAATTTTACAATCAAATCCAAACTGTAACTAATTTTGTATTAGATCATAACACTGTCTGAGAGATAAAATTTATAAATCAATCAAGAACCATTAACTTATAGTTTTCTTGCTATGGTTTATAGTTTTCCTCCTTTCTACTATGTGTAATTTCAACATTCTCTCTCCTTATGTGCATAACAAGTATAAAGGGAAAACATAGTGTAGTACAAAACATTAGGATCGTATCATTGTTTAGTTTATGTAATAGTGGTCATGGTATTCTAAATAGTCTTATTTTACAACTTCTACCTTGTTGTCATCTCAATTAGGTTCCCTACTAGACATTACTCAACATGACTATCTGTAAGGTTCTTAGCATCAGGCTTCTAATTTTTTTAAATTATATTTTCTTTTGTTAACTAGATGTTATAACTGAGTAGGAGTGATTTCCTTATTATGTGTGCATAAACTAGAGACTCCCCAAAAAAATGGAACTTTGAAAAAAATTAAGATCCACTAAACCCTTTCTCATCATATCATCTAGCAGTTGATTTGCATCTATGGTTGTTTGTCCCTTACTAGAAAATTCATCTAACAAATTCGTATCGTCTCCCAAAAGAATATAATTTTGGATGCCTAACTTCTTGAATTGAGATAATAGCATCTAGAATTCTAAGCAAACTACCAAGGATTACCCCCTTCTTCTCATGAAAAAATGATAGAAATGTTTCTAATTCATCAAGCATTTTTACAGGTCTATGTACAAGCACTATCTAAAAGCAGAAGTCATACCAATTGATAAGTAGGTGAATATCCAGTCTATTGCTTGAATTAATTAATTGAGAATCAAGCCCAACCTTCTTACCATAGTCCACACTAGCCCGAGAATCCACCAACACTAATACTATAGCATTATGGAGCACACCTCCCTCCTACTATAGAACACAATCTTTCTAATTTTTGGAAAGTTGCAAGTCTTCTAGTGCATGCAGCTCTTGTTCTTCAGGAATTCACTTTGCATGCCAGACTCTACACATCTACATGATTCACAACAGATTAATGATATATGCATCTATGATGTATGTGCATTCTTGAATTATTTCTCTACAAATTATAATGTATTTTATGTTCACATTTGCTTCTAGAGATATGCACTTTTGTTGCAAGACAATTTTTTTCTTCTTAAGGCTAGTTTACCTAATATTTAATGTTTAATATGAAATGCAAACCTAATTACCAACCCTTCTCTATATGTTGATTTTTAAATTTTATTTTTAATTATAATTATTTAATTTAACTTTATTATGTTTAGAAATTTGATTTGGCTACTTGAAAGTTCAACAGTGTTCAAGAGTTTTATGTCAATTGGTTCTAACATTTTTCTAGCTTGAATTGAATGTTTGCCTCATCCACAAAGAAACTCCCAAAATGAGATGAAAGTGTTAAACATCAAATCTTATTGTGCACTTTTAAATTGAAATGACAAACACTTTATTCTATGAGAAAATAATTTTATAGTTAACAAAATTGTCTACACGTAAAGTGTTGTTTGTACCGATTCTACAATCTCAACATTGACTTTGATAAATTCATTTATTACCATTGGTAGTAGATGCTCTGTGTTGATTGAGTTCAAAAATATTTGCTTAAACTCTTTGATAACTATCAATATTGTGTTCCAAATCTCCCATTTGGGCACAAGCAAATAGGGTAGACTTTGACTCCATAGATGATAGCTGCATTTTCTTAAAATTTTGTGAGACTTTTGAGAAGTGCATTTTGTGGACATTTATAGGGCACGACGACATTCTAGGAGGTCACATCTCTTTGAGACATACTGTTAAATAGTTCATTGCAACTAATATATGAAACACACACATAGTTCATTTCGTATATATTTTGAACCAATAGAAGATAAAAATATTGTTAGTGATGTTGGTTGGGGATGTATTCTTTTGAGTGGGCAGATTCTAGTAGCTCAAGTGCATTTTACTTATGTCTAAAATACAATGCTCTTCAATTTTTAAAGCTCGATCATACAACTAGTTAAGGCTATGGAATTGATAAATTTTGCCACATATTTGAGCAAGTTTCAAAGCATTGCAAAGTTTGCAACATTATAGATACTTCTATTTTATTAGGAAGTTGATAGTTTTTTAAAGTTTTTTTTATATATTTACAAGGCTTGAAAAAAATTGTTATGACATTTTTAAAGCCACTATATGGTCTCTAAGTTAGCTCCAAAATTTTCCCAACTTGTTTGGACGTGAATCAACATATGCTCATTTCCATTTGTTTTCAAAGTTTTGATTTGTGTGTAGGCAATGAGGATGGTGATGCAATTTACTATAAATTCTAAAAATATTTCATGGTTATTGTTAGTAAATAGATTTGCCTTCTTTGAAAATCCTTCACAAATAACTTTAAAATGCCCAAACTGAAAGACAAACTCTAAAACCAATAGTTGAGTCACTTGCAATTGTTTTGTCAAGTGCTCTCTGAATTTTGAAATGAAGTTACAACTCCCTCTTTTTTATTTATAATAAATAATTTTTTGAGATGCCTTTAACCAGAAGGAAAAGAAGGAACACTAACATCCATTCATCAAAATGATATGAATGTGAAGTTTGATTTAAATAACTTCAAAAGAAAATCAAATTTATGGCACATAGACCATCTAATCAATCTTCCCATTTACAGAGAAACAAAAGGGAGATTTGATACTCACTACATATATGATGCATAAAGAAATAAGATTCTATGACACACAATAATTTTGATAAATGAGAGCAAGATGATATTTTGAATATTATTAGAATAACCACAAGATCATTTCCAACCAAAGGAACATAAATTTAAAAGTAGGATCTAAAATTAAAATTCTCTTCATTCCAAATATTTAAGCAAATAACCATATGATCGTTTGCCCTTACACCATAAAAAAGTTGCAAAATAAACACAATCCCCTTCCTTCCCTTCTCTGTTACAAATTTGAAAACCTAAAAATGTCTTCCCTTTCCTTCTAAAATGCACAGGCATGTGAAACTTGGATAAGAACCCTTTTACAATAGTTTTTCCCCATTTTAAAGAAATCCTACCAGAGTAGTATTTCAACTACCATAACTAGCTTTCATTAAAATCCATTTTCCAAGAGTTTCTCCCCGTAGCAATTTTCCACAAATATCTCATATTACAATAATAATTAATTATTTTAAAGAATTAATCATTTCAAATCCTCTTTCCAATTTACCTTACCCCCACCAACTTACGTAATTTACCATTTTTACTCTCGTGTTCACATTACAATAGTAATAATTAATTCTAAAAAGAATTAATTATGTGAAAAATCATATTACCTTTAAAAAGTTTGATATTTAATTATTTTGCATGTAGTAATATTTAATTATTTAAATAATTAAATATAATGCAAAATAACTTATAATGATTTTACTTTGAAAGTATTTTTATTTTTGGGAGGGGTAATACTTAGGGTTTCAAAACCCTAGGTAACAACTATGATTTCAATATTGGGTACTTTATTCCTGATTATTTTCACAAATTAATTTTTTGACAGTGTGCTTTCTGTTCCAAATTTCTTATGGAAAAGAATGTTGGTAGCTGTTGTGACTATAGGTTTTCCTTCTTGGCAAAAACTTGTGACGTTTTGAGCCTAGAATATTCGGAAGTCATCGATGCTTCATCCTCGGCTCCTAAAACTAATACAGAAAAAAATGTTTTAATCTATGCTCCACGGGGACGCGTCCCCTGCCTCTGTACCCTAGTACCTGTACCAGGTACGAAACGGGGACGCGGGTACGGATTTTGGACGTACCCTGCGACGTCCCTTTTTGAGGGGAAAGGGGACGGTCCCCGAAACGCAAAAAAAAATTTTGTAGGAAACTTGGGTACGAATTTCCGTACCGGGGACGGCGTTCCCGTCCCTCGCCCGTACCCTTTTGCCCACGCCGTCCCCTATTTTCCAGCCGGCCACAGGTGAGTTAAAAAGTTTAAAAAAATGGTTTTTTTAAAAAAAAATTTAATCTTTTCTATTCCGCCTAGGGCCCACATGGATGTTAAGTTGTTAACCCTAATGTGTCTTCTTAAATAGTTAAAGTTGGAGTTCATTGCTCATTTGGAGTTGTTTGCAAGTTGGGAAGAGGAAGAGGAAAACATTGAACATTCAACAACAACAAAAGAGGAGTGTGTTTTGGAGGTGGAAGAGAAAGTTTTGCCTTCATTTCTACTTCATTCCAGGTATGTTTTTTATTTTCTTTTTGTTTGATTCAAACTTCATTGTTGTTTGTTGTCATTTTTCATTTTTTTCAATGACATAAAGAGGGCATGTTAATGGAACATTGAAATTTTTTTTTTTCTATAACTTGCAGCAGTATACTATAAATCATTGTAAAATCCAAAGGCAAAAACATGAGCAGCAGTGAGAGTGAGGGAAGTAGTGATAGCATGGAAGTTGCCATGCAAGAAACTCAAGTGTCACAATTACAAAGACCAAGAAAAAGACCTAGGGCAGCCATTGATGAGCCTAATGTAGATGTCCCTATGCCTAATCCATTTGAGTGCCCTTCCAAAGCCTTAAAACAATATGCCAAAGGCCCATTCAACCCTAAGAAACCTCTCCTACAATTTGCCACAAAAGTAGACAAGAATAAGAAGAAAAATTCGGGGGGTAGTAGGGAATGGGAGTGTCATTTATGTAAGAAGCATTATTTTGGGAGCTACACAAGAGTGTATTGCCATCTTTTATGGATAGGTGGGCAAGGGGTGAAAGGTTGCAAAAAAATTACGGAGGAAGAAAAACTTGAGGCCAATAGGTTGTATGTGGAGGGGGAGTTATTGAAATCCGGGGGTCCTATGAGTAGCACACCCACACCCTCATTGACTCCCACTAGCACTGTTAGTAAAGGGAAGGGAAAGGCCAAGACTAAGAGAGATACCAATGTGGCTGATTTATTTAACATACAAGCAAAAGATAGAGCTGAAGAGTCCATTGGCAGATTTCTTGTTGCTCATGGCATACCATACCATGTTTCTCGTTCCTCATTCTATAAACAAATGTGCAAAGATATTTATGCTGCTGGTCCCTCATTTGTACCACCAGGAGAGACTAAATTACGCACCACTATCCTTGACAAAGAGTACTCAAAAGTAAACATTTTGATGGAGGATATGAGGCAAACATGGATGAGTGATGGATGTTCTATTATCATGGATGGTTGGACCGATATCAAACATCGGCCACTCATCAATCTTATTGTCACTAGTACAGCAGGGGCCTATTTTCTTAGAGCCATTGATTGTTCGGGAAAAAAGAAGGATGCATCCTTCCAATTTCAGATTTTGAAGGATGCTATAGAAGAGGTAGGGACTTCAAATGTTGTGCAAGTAGTCACTGATTCAGCCCGTGTGTGTAAATCAGCTGGATTGATAATAGAGAGCACCTATAGACACATTTTTTGGACCCCATGTTGTGTACATGCATTGAATAACACCTTGAAGGACTTTGGGAAAATTGATTGGATAAAGACTATGGTGTTTGAGGCTAGAGACGTGCAAATGTTTATTTGCAATCATCACACATCTCTTGCATTATTTAGGACATTTTCCAAAAAAGAATTCCTCAAGCCTGTGGAGACTCAATATGCTAGCTACTTCATTTTGTTGGAGAGGATGCTTGAGGTCCAAGAGGCCTTACAATCCATGGTGGTCAATGCAGAGTGGAATAGATGGCATGAATCAAGCACCCCAGATGGAAGACTTGTCAAACGAAGAATCCTAGATGAACATTGGTGGACCACAATGAGGTAAGAAACTTAAGAATTGGTGGATATCATAATTGTTATTATTGCTGATTTAATATAAAAAAAAATTTGATTTAAGCACTTGCTGATTTTTTTAACATATTATGTTTCTCACTTGCAATTTTCTTTCATTTGCAGATACATTTGCTCCTTCATTGACCCTATTGTTCAGGTCATTAGATATGCTGATACTGACTCTCCTAGCCTTGGAGAGATTTATGAGACTTTTGATAGCATGCTTGGGCAGATCAAGCAAGCTGTTAAAGATAAGGAACCTACTTTGGAGTTCTACGAGGAGCATCTTAAGCCCATTGTAATGAAAAGGTGGAACACTATGAACAACCCACTTCATATGGCAGCCTATGCAGTCAATCCAAAATGGTATGCACCAAGGCCTGGGAGAGTGCTTCCATCTAATGATGAGGAGGTGAGTTTAATTTATTAAAGAATTCTGATTTTATAATACATTTTTAAATATTTTATTTTATTTGTAAAGTTTATAAACTCTAAGTTCTCACTTCTTAATTTTTGTTTGTTCAATATAGGTGAAGGACGGCTTCTTCAAGGCCCTTTCAAAAATGTATAGTGCAGAGGATGCTGCAAAAATTCGAGGGCAATGGCTTGACTTTGCCAATCTCCGTGGTCCAACATTTGGTAGACCAGAGGCGAGGACTGATAGAGCTACATTAGCTCAAAAGGACCCGATTGGATGGTGGACATGGCATGGTAGAGATGCACCTGAGCTGAAAGCCCTTGCCACCCGTCTTCTCTCACAGGTTACGAGTTCCTCTGCTGCAGAGAGGAATTGGTCTACATATAGCTTCATTCAATCGGTCAAGAGGAACAACCTTACCTCTAGACGATCAGAGAAGCTTGTGGCTATTCATAGTGTATTGCGACTACAGGAGCGACAGAGTCTTGAGTATCGACAGACTCCAGCACTACGTTGGGATGTTAATCCTGAGGATGCATTGCAGATTGATGAGGATAACACACCCCCAGGGCTGCTTGGAGTTCCATTGGATGAGGACCCTCTGCCTACCCCTGCCAGTGATTCAGAGGATGAGATTGATGATGATCTTGATTTAGATAGAGATTTAGATTCCTAGAGGATAGCCATATATTTGGCTTTCTGCTTTTCAGATACTCAGATACATTATTGCTTTTGATTATTATGGAGTTGGACATCTCATTTACACTTCTAGTATTTACTTTCATTGTGTCATTTTGATTTTCATTTCATGCATGATGATGATAGATTGATACTTGGAGCCTTTGGGCATTTTTGCTAATTGTATGCGATATTCGGATATATCATCATATCATATTCTCATTTTGATTCTAATCTTAATAGTTTTCAATTTCCATGTATTCTATGGTGAATGGTTTATCAATGTTATGATTTATCATTGTTATGGTATGCATATCAGATATATATCTCTAAAGAAGTCTAATTCTCCATATATAAAAAATTTAAAATCCCCTATATTTTATAGCTGTCCCCTGAGGTCCCGTCCCCTAAATTTTGGCTTCGACCCGTACCCGTACCGGAAACACGTTCCCGTCCCCTAAAACGTCCCCGTCCCGAAAACTCCGTGGAGCATAGGTTTTAATGCATTGGTCTAGGAAGAACTTTATTTTAATAGTGGCTACATTTAGGGAAACATGCAAATATGCTCAAAAATACAATTGTTACATGTAGATTTCAGCATCAATATTTAATGCTTTTATATAAATAGTTGAGCATGTATTGTTTAATAGTTTAATTCTGGAAAAAAAAAGATTAGTATTGGTTCTAGGTAACTTTATTGGTAATCTCATTTTATAAGATTCATTTTCTAGGTAAGTTTCTTGCTAATCTTATTTTCTAAAATTCATTTTCTGGGTGGAGCTGAAAAAACCCAACAGGTTTGCATTTTTCTTGTTGATCACATCTAGAATTCTGCACTAGCAAGTTTAGTTAATTGTAAGGTGTTTTGTAGAGTTTTAATTGATGGAATCATGATAAAGTAGACAATATTCTTTGAATTGTGTCAAATTATGATATTACTATTAAAATTCATGTGTACTTTTTTAAGTCAAACTTATTGATTTATGAAATTTAGTTGCAGTGTATGATGTATTTGAAAGAATGGATTTCTATGGGATTGACTCAAATTATTCCTCTCTAAGGTATTCTATTGTTTCTATTTATCTACTATCATATTTTATCTTTGTTTTGGATACAATTTTATTGTATGTTTGAAATGAATCAGAAAGTATATACAACTTTTAGATTTGATTGTATAGAAGTATTTGCATTACATTATATGGATTATCATTAGAATGATAGAGTGCTAGAATATATATTCTAAGATGAATCCCAAAGAGTGGATCTGATATGTTGATGAAAAGGTTCAAAAAAATTGAACCATATTCTGATGAAATGATCAATTACATTTTTTGATTCATTATTAAGATAATCATATTTGTAAGAACATAACTAAAACTTGATAAGTTAAAAGATATAATGTTCCATATCGATGTAGAATCTATAACCATGTTCAAAATATAACATATTGCTTCTTAAAAGAATATGAACTTGGTGCAACTTCACAAATTTAGGTTTCACAGTTTTGTCAACTTGTCAAAATTACTGGACAATGATGATAAATTTTGGCAATATCTCAACTCCAAGTGTTCCAAATATTGGAGATTACAAAATTCTTGAGGGAGTTCCCTCAATGCATCAATGCCACCAATTTTTTTAATATAATTTAGCAAGTCGTCCCAATTGCGACAAGTAACTGTTGCTCCCACAACATTGTCATCACTTATCTATCACAATTGCGATGAAATATTCTGATATATAACCATCACTCCGACAAAATTGATGTTGCATACCCATCACACTTGCAATGGCTTTCTCTGACAGATAGTCATCGACCACACAACATAGTCGTCACGATTGCGATGGAAGGCTAAAAACTTAAGACATCATATTTGTGATGGTCTATTCTCACAATCACAACGTTGTGAAGATGAACTCTTTCCCTTGCCTTCTTCCAAATTGCAATGACTTTAGGCATCACAATTGTGACAGACAACCTTTTCGTCGCAATTTGTGACAACAAAAGTCTGACACCCATTCAACGGGAGCCAATTCATGGTCCTATCACAATTGTGATGGCCTCCCATCACAATTCATGCCCAAATGTAGTAGTGAAGATTAAGATATGATTAGAAGTCAATGGAAGTTATATGTTATCATTTAACAAAGCAAGTGACCTAATCAGTGCAATAAAGGGAAGAAGAATATTATCAAATCAAAGTAGAGGATCAGTTAGCAAGGAGAAGATTCAAAATCTACTTACAAAGCATATCAAGAGTTAGGTACTAAATCATTTCTAATCAACTTGAATCAAGGTAAATCTCTTAACAAAGTGGTCTTAATAGATCTTTTTAAATCTCCTAACATAGTCCTTATTTTATTGTAAGTGTTAAATCTTGTAACAAGGTGAGACCTAGCAGTCTCAAATGCTTTTAACAGGGTAGACCCCTCATAAGGTAGATCATATATTATGATCAAACATTATAACCCTAACAACTTAATTTTATTGCTACAATAGTGAAGATTTGTGGGTTTCATCCCCACCCCAATTTTACCTTCACCTTGGAGGGTTTCTGGGTAACAAATATTGTGTTATGTGTTTATTTTCATACATGTGATAGATTAGATTTACAGGTTATAGTAAGTTTTACATGCACAAGTTTATTGGTGAATGCACAAATGAATTGTTGAAAAGTAAAAGTGCTTAAAGATTATGATTCACCCCCTTCCCCCTTATTTATTGTTATCCTATTTATAACTCCATCAATCAACAATTGGTATCAAAGCATTGGTTCTCTAAGAGAAGCTTAATCACTTGGGGATTAGATGTTGGAGATGGAGGCTTTTAAACTAGATTAGGTTATTGACAATTAGGTGATTGATATTCATCACATACTATAGAAACTTGAGAAAGCAAGACAAGATCTGAAGAAATCCTTGAAAAGGAGAAAGGAAAGGAATTGGCTATCCAAGATATATAAAAAATCCTATGAAGAAGTTAAGACTGAAGGACTATTTGAAATAATAAATCCAAATGACAAAGCATCTACAGATCTACTAGAAAAGAACAAACTTCTAAATGAAGAAATAAGAGGACTAAAAAGAGAACATGAAATCCAATCAATAAGACTATGTAAAGTGATTGAACAAAAGAAGAAACTATGGTTAAGGAAGACCAAAGAGTAATGGCTACAAGACTTAAAGAAAGGATATCAGATGTACAGAAGCTCACAAAAATTCAACTAGACATGATGAATCAAATAATGCTTGCAAATCAGGAATTGAATCATAAGGATGTGGAATTACAAATCTCAAATCACAGGACATATCAAAGAATGAACTAAAAGCTAAGAAAGAATCTATGTAGAAATTTACAAACCAAAAAAAGAAATGAAATACTTTAAAGAACTAATGAGTTCATCTAGTAGTTCTAATGGATCAAGACATTCATACTAAGCAAGGAGAATCATCCAGGAATGGACAGTTGATGAATGCAAAGTCAAAGGAGAAACCAACATCATTGTGAAAAACTTGGTAATACTATAAACATTTATCGAAGGAAACATGGTATGCAAAATCCTAAACCTAAATTTACTAGTTACTGCTTTTACTGCAAGAAACAAGGACATCAAATACATGAGTGTAGGTCAAGAATGAGGAATGCATCTACTACAATTAAATTTGAAGGATATTGCTATAACTATCAAAAGTATGCACATATAGCATATGAATTCAGATCTCAAACAAAACCTTATTGAAAAAATTAGTTGCAAAATTATTTACCTAACAATGCATGTTCCAAATGTCACAAGTTTAGACATCTAAACAAGAATTGCAAGACTCGAGCACATTCAATAAATCAAACAAAAGGCAAAAAGGAAAAGGAAAAGTAGACATTGATAAAATAACGAAGGAAATGAATAAAAAATGGAAAAATAGAGTAGAAGATGGAAATAGTAGAGCGAATGGAGCTAAGGTCACCAAATCCAATGGAGAAGGTGATCATGTCATTTCAAATTAAGTAAGAAAGGTATGCATGGAACTGTATATTTAATTGATACATCATGCATCAATTCCTTACATGAAATGTGACAAAAGTTCATATTTGCATATATGAGGATGCATAAGAATAGATTTATGGAAGGTTGTTGAACATCAGTAAAATGTCTATTTTGACTGAGAATTGCTACATGGACCGAGCATTTTAGAAGTGATATGGAAGAGACTAACTAGAATGGTAGAGATAGAATGATATGGAAGAGATCAATCTATAAAGTAAAGACCTAGTTAAAAGGCACCAATATCAACCAAGATAGTTGGACTCCACCTACTCGATTACACAACATTAATGGAGAACATAAATCAATCAAAAGAAGGTATATATCAAATTATGAAGACATCATCTCATACCTTGCATACATATTTCAAGAGCACAGAGTGATTTGACAATTTGAGTGACGAGTAAAAGATATCAAGAGCGATTTGCACAAGAAGCTTAAACAAAGTGAAGTTTTGAACTATGACGATTAATTCAAAGAAGAAAGTAGAAAATTCAAACCTTAATGAGAATATGGTAGGAATGAGCCAAGAGGTTAGTAAAATCCAATTGGTGAAGAGTGATGCTTTTCCTCCACCAAAGTTTTGTGTTATTCTAAAAATTGCAATGAAAGGAGATTCAATGCATGTGCTATCCTTGATACCACCCAAATTTATTATGATCCATGATGTTAGAAGTTGTTACATGTGTTAGATTAGAGAAGGATATGAGAATCTATGTAATGGAAGAATCTTGAAGGATGAATTTAAATTTATTGAAAGGAAAGGGTTAACCTGTGCTCTAGAATTACCAAGAAATTTCAAGATTGAATGAATTAAAAAAAAATTGAGAAGAATCCATGTTATGAAGTATTGTTTACAGAATGGACCCATGGAGATGATGAAGAAAATGATTCATAGAGTTACAGGCTATCCAACCCTAGATAAGAAGAAAATCATGTGATGCTTAAGTTGAGAGAAAATTGAGGCAAACATAGGAGTCGAGTGGAATGTATGAGTTCATTCCATTAAAAATATTTCTAATCCACTAATGGAATTCATTGTGAGGGTTATACCTCATAAATTCTACAAGCCAAGCAGATTGAATAGTGTGCCATGTATGGTAGTGGATCAAGCATGGAAGATAGTGATGAAATATTGGTTGCTTAGTATAATGACTCTGTATCTAAGGATTGGACACCCTCTTTACATTGGTTCTACATAAGATCAATACCAAGTAATGGACTAGAATGTCATACTGAGCTCATTAAATTATCAACCAGGGAATATAAACTTGAAATGATGTCTGCAAAGTATATGTTATAATTCTCTAACATGTCATTGATGGAATAGAAACTAAGCTAGAAAATGAAATGGAAACTTTACCTACACTCAGAAGTGAAATTACAAACATGAAACTTAACTATTTACTTATGCTGCGGGAAACAACCAATAGTTTTGTTATTGTAAGGCTGCAGGAATAACAGAGCTCTAAAAGTTGTACTTCTATGTCATGAAATGAAAAACTAATCTCTACCTAACTACAAGTTACATTCACCTCCCATGTGGGCCCCCATAGAAGAATGAATAATGAACAACTCAGAGATTAAGAACTGTAAATATCATTTTCATTCATGAAAATTTCATAAGTACATAAACTGTAGGAAATAGAGTTGTATTGATCTTAATTGCTGGATTACGAAAGAGTGTCTTACTAATTCTTCTTAAAATCAAAATCTAAACTTTCATCTTATTTAACATACTGACATAAAACAAAACTCCTAAGATCTAAGGTCCTTCAACTCTAGTAATATGACAAGATTGACATCAAGCAATATCATTTAATTCATAAATAAGTTGTGTTTTGCTTGCACACAAACTCCAGAATTCATGGCTTCTAGATATGTTCCATGATGATTTACAACTGCCTTGACCAAGTACGTAGCAATAACTAACAACTAAAAGGTCATGGGATCATAATGAGTTCAAAACAATTAACCTCTTCCTTATCAAAACTTTATCTTTAATGCTAACTTTTCCCTCCATTACTTGACTCACCATTTCCTACAAAAGATTAGTGCATACATGGAAAAAATGTAATACTTATCTAAGATAAAATTCATAATAAGTTACTCACATAAGATTTTCTCTAATCAATGGCTATAGGATAAATTACCCAATTAATGCAAGATGAGAAGATACATCATTTCATTCTATATATATATATATATATCCCATCAAAATTCACACATATAACAACATAATTATAAGAAGTTTGGATAATTTTATCAAAAGCTCACAAAGTTCTTAAGTCTTTAACCAAAAAATCATATAAAATATGAACTAAATAAGCCTTGGATTGGACTCGTCATTCCCCAAAAAAAAATTTTGTTGGTCCTCTAGCAAACATGAAGTTCTTTATCCTAGCAAACATTTTGTAATTTGTAGCCACCTTTTGCCTTGTACCACCTTCTGCAAAGTTTCAATAAAATCCCTTTGTATTCCTATGTTTTTTCATCTTCTAACTTCTATTATCATATCATTATCATTTAGATTCTCAGCATTAGCCAACAAAGGATGCATAAGCATAGGTGGCAGGAAGGTAAGAGGAAGCCAAGAACTCTACCAAACCTTGCCTAACTTTATGTACCAAGGAGCTTGCATGTTAGCTAGGATGAAGTTAAGGGGTGAATGTGGTTCCTTATTCCTTAGATCCTTTATCATGCTACCCCACCTCCTTTGTATAGCCTCAGGTAATTTTGTTTCAGACAACTTTTCATATCCATCAAATACACTATTCCTGAGATGATTTATTGCATGGATTCTTATGTCAAATGGGGCAATTTTTAACCAATCAAAATAACAAGTTCTAGCATCATAAATCTTAGGCCTTAAGTACATAGGAATTTCATCCTCTAATTCTCTATAGGACTTACATTGTACCTCTCTACTAATTTCATTTTGAATCTATGACATTAGAGCTCTTAGTTGAATATCCCCAACATATAATAAGGGATTCCAGTCTCTACTGTTAGGTGTTGTAAAATTATGGAGGAGGAATTTACACAATAGATTTTGTATTATTGTAGGAGAGCTATGAAAATCTTGTGAAAACTCAAGAGGTTCAACCAAAGATGATCGTTTATTCCTTATTACACAAGTCATTTGATAATGTAGGAATCGCTCTCTCAAAAATAATGCATAGATAGGGGAAGGGGAATGAAAATTCATAAGTTCAGGTATCATTGAGGTTACCTTAGTAAGCTTGGCCTTCAACTACTCTACTTTATTCTCCTTTTCCAAGAGATCCTGATAATGATTATTGATTACTTAGTTTAACCATTTCTTTTTTTGATTCTATTATTCTTGTTCCAAGGTCAACTGGTTAGACAACTAAAAGATAACAGAGAATAAGGATACACAGGTCGAGGTTTTAGACTTAGTATTCATACTAAGGTTTCCTTTTGTTGTGATTGGAACATTTGTTTCATGTTTTACTAGAATTTCAACCCCTTCAGGATGTGTCTCTTTTACCTTTGTTTCCTCAGGTTTGTCAAGTTGGTCGACAGCTAAGGCCAATGCATCCAAACCTTGTTTTAGTATTTGCTTTGCTACTTCATTTACAAAACTTAGGTCAACCTTGAAATTTGTTTCATGGAATTTTTTTCCTAATGCTACAAGAGGTGACTTTAGAATGTATTCTTCCACAAGGAAGTTTTCCTCCATCATATCATCATTTTCAAACATATTCTTCATGTTTTGCAGCTTTGGAAGGTTGCTCTGCTTCAACCCTGGATGAAAAATTTAGCAAATTTTGTTGACCATCAGGCTCATCTATTTCTTGTTCCAAGGGCTCAAAGGATTCAAAAATAATTGGGGAGCTATATTGTGGCTCAATAACAAGAAAATTTTATTTTTTTCTAGGGCTTCTCCTTACTGAGGTCTCCTTTACTTTCTTAGGATTTTTCTTCCTTTTAGAGACAGGGGATGCTACATGAGCATCTTCGTGTATCTTTTGACAAGATCCAGAGGGTTTTTCACTTACTTTCTACTTCTTCCTTAGAGAGGTCTTAGTTTTTATGAAAGAAGGTGTAATCTTTAGTTCAACAAATTTAACTTTCTTTTTTCCTTTACATGGTATGACTTGGACATAGAGACTCCAGGAGAACTCTCAAGGTTTTTGGACCTAGAGCTTCTAGATTTTTTAGAAGAAGATTTTAATCCTATTTCCTCAATTACCTTCTCAATCCCGTGTTTAGTGCAAACTCATTTTCCCACTCTCTATCCTAAAGGGCTTAGGGTTTGATTTTCAAATTTTCCTAGAAGAAATTCTTCCCATGACATTCGTGTTTCTCTTAATGCATTTTCCACTATTAGCTTAATAAGACAATGATGAGAGACAACATTAAGCTTTCCTCCTTGCGCTAGTAAAGCCCTCTTTTTAAAAATCTAGAATAAGAAATTGGGGACATTTATAGGGCAATTATCATGGTATAAACAACTTAGAAACTTTAAATGAACAGAATGTAGAAATGTTTGTTGTCCTTCACAAGTAAAGTATCTTATGATATATATATATATATGGCACAATTTCTGTAAAGTTATGGAAATGATAATCTATCGATACCTTATTTCTTGTCAAAATACAAAGGTGAGTCTAAATGCAGCTTGGATTGAGCTCTTGGTGTTGTCGGGTCAAAATTCTCTTAAAATTCCTCCCCCTCTTGCAACAATCCCATAACTTTGGATACAATTTCTTCTGTAAACAGAACCCTTAACCCTTTTACCATGGCTTTATTATCCCTTGATGTGCTCAAAAAATGAGTAGCCACTTCATAATCCTAGCTAGTGAGTCTCTAGAGGTAATCAAGCCATCCCCTAGCTTGAAACAATAATCTTCATGCTTGATCTTCCAATAAAATGTTATGAACGATAGCGGTGCAGGAGCACCTAGGCAAATATCTAAGCACACCTTGGATGAAAAAAAAAGAAAAGGATATATGGTATCCTTGAAATTGGATTGGAATGTATTAAAGCCTATAATGGCTAAATGAAATGAATAATTTAATGTTAACTTGAAAAGTCCTAAAGATTATGATAAAGGATTTAGGCATAAAAATGATGTAAGGGTGGTCAATAGTGCCAACAAGGGGTCTAGATTGGTTAGAGAGATCAAATAGGTCCTAGGGGATATTAGAATAAGTCCTAAGTAGTGGAAAGAAATAAAGGATGAGTTTTAAAAAAATTAAATAAGGTTTTTAATTGAAATTTTGAATTATAATGGCTATATACTAGATTAGGAGGGAAAATCAATATTTGAATGTTTTAATCGTTGTTATGGATTCCAACCAATGGAATATGGTTGTGGAAGTCATATTTCATCCTATATAGCTTGGTAAAGGCATAGGATCATCATATTGAAGGCATTGTACAGATTCTATCAGCATTGTACGAAGTTTGCACTTGGAATGCAATAAAAACTCCATTTTTTAGCATTTTATATTAGATATTTTGTTATGGTTGGTTTCTCATTTCTTTTTTTATGTTTTGAATCCATTAGAATGATATCTAATCCTTTTTTTTTGCATTAAGGCAAGTAGAAGATCGTTTGGCCAAAAGTGTTGATTGTAAGCAACTTTTGCAACAAATTGTGCAAGTTTTGGGCATTTAGAGAGCATTTGTTCATTCCATAGATGTAGGAATATGATTCCCATGGAATTAACCTGTATTATGATTTAAATAAACATTCTAAAAATTATTGGTTGGGAGTTTGAATGAATGGAGGCTTGTAATGAGTTTTGGTGGCTGTAGGTGCATGAAACGCATGCCTGGAGTGTAGCAGCCAAAGATCTATCCATTGGAGAGGGGTATTTTATGGTACATATCATGTAAATATACCTTTTAAATTTTTAATCAGCCTTAAATTTCTTAATATTGGCTTGGGAGGTCACACATTGAGAAAGCCCTAGATATGAGGCTTTGTAAGAGGCCAAATTGGGGGTTTCTTATTTGCAGAGGTTAGGGAGTCAAATTGATTTGATTTTCCTTTGATTGGGATTATTTTGGAGGGAATTTGAAATCTTTAAGCTTTAGAAGTATAGGTAGCATATACTTTCTTTGTAAAATCACCCTATTTTATGCCTTAAAAGGGTGCCAAGTTTGGGGATCTAATTGTTGGTCCAAAATAACCTATATTGAGTTTGACATATGTTGAAGAAGGCCAAAATGGGTATTTTAAAATCTCTTTTTTGAGGAGTCCTTTGGAAAAGTGTGGAGAAAACTTCAAATCTTTCTCATTGCAGACCTAGTTGGGGGCAATTAGGCCTACTAAGCAGATTTGAGGGATTTGGGTGCTAGGATTGGTTGGGGGTATGGAACCACTTGGAACCTCTTGAATCCATCTTAGATAAGTAAAATAAATCCACCATATCCATTGGTAGGGTGTAGGAGTTGGAGAGTGGATAGTTTTTGTTTGTGGGTTTGAGGAGCATAGCCTTTCCCTTGCACATTTTCACTTTGTGTACTCGGTTGGGCCACATCAGACTTGTCTATTGCATTAATTGGTATTAGAGCTTAGGAGAATCCTAGGTTGAAGGAAGATAGTTATTGGAGTCATTTTTGTATTTTATCCTTGTTGAAGGCTTTGAGCATCCCTTACCTTTTGAGCATTCCTAGTGGGTCTTAGTACTTGAGAAGATATATAATTTTTGCTTCTAGATTTGATTGTGTCAGTTTTTTTAGCAAAAATTATATTCTAATGGATTGTGGAAATCTAATAAGATTACTTGAGAAGATTTTAGAAGGAGAAGATGAGGGGATCCCTTAGAGGTTCATTAATGCTAAAATTGAAAATTTTGTGAAGGAACAAATGGTAGAGAATAGAAGGATAAGAGAAACCCTTAAACAAGAAAGAAGGGAAAGGCTTGAGAAGGACAAGGAAATGAAAGCCTTGATTGGTAGATTGATCATACTGGAAAAGAAAGGAAAAGCCAAACTAGAAGAGGAAGATTCCTCTAAAGAGTAGGAAGAAGAAGATGTCCCTTTGAGAGAAGAGGTACAGTTAGATCCTAAGGAGGAGAGGATAGCTAGGTTTGTTAAAGCCATAAGGAGTGGTGATGCAAAAGGAAGATTAGACTTACCTTTGTATGTTGGTAAGATGAATGATGAAGAACTCATTGATTGGTTCAGCACTATGGAGAACTACTTTGAGTTTGAAAACATAGAGGAAAAAGAGAAAGTAAGCATTTCTAAGACTAGATTGAAAGGGCATGCCTTACTTTGGTGGGATTGCATACAAGTAGAGAGGTGGAAGAATAGTAGACCCAAGATTACTTCTTGGTATACTATGATGGAAAAAATGAAGGCAAAATTTTTATCTAGTGACTATAAGGTACATATGTACAATAAAATGCAAAGCCTTAGGCAAAGAGACTTGTATGTACAAGGGTACACTGAAGAATTCCATAAGAGGGATATCAGAGTGGGTCATGATGAGGATGTAGAAGATAAAATGACAAGATAGTTGGGGAGGCTTAGATTCAACATCCAAGATGAATTGAGTCTTACAACCCTTAGATCTATAGAGGAATGTTACAAGTGGGCCATAAGGGCTAAAGAGAAATTAAAGAGAAGAGAGAAGAATAGTGGTGGTAGAGGAAATGCAAACAAAGGTAGAGGAGACAAATCTATTGATGAGAAGGAACAAGTTAATGAGGACAAAAGAAAGAATACTGATACAAGACAAACATGAAGTGGTAGGTCTAGTTATGGCAGAGGAAGTGGTGCATTCACTAGTAAGTGCTTTAATTGTGGAGTCATTGGGCATCAGTCCTATAGGTGTTCTAAGAAGGAGGCTAATCACAAGAAGGTAGAGAAGAGAGTTCACTTGGTACAAGGAGGGGAAGAAGAATGGGAAGACAAGGGCAAGGCTATAGAAATTGGACCATACGAGGAAGGAGAATCCTTGATGGTGAGAAGAATGCAACAACAAAAGAAGGCTCCAGTATTCATCTTTAAGAAAAATCTTGTAAGTCATGGTAAGGTTTGTAAAATGATCATTGATTTTGGATCATTTGATAATTTGGTTTCTTAAGAGATGGTAAACAAACTAAATTTGCAAAATTTTCCCATTGAGAGACCATATAAGGCTTCATGGGTAAGTGATGAACAAAATATTATTGTTAGAAAGCAAGCATTTGTTGATTTTTCAATAAGATCATATATTGATAGAGTTCTTTGTGATGTGATTCCTATGACATGTTGTTATTGTAGACACCTAAATTTGATTACATCTCTTTGGTAATCCTATTTAGTTATCTCTAAAGGCATCATTAATTAAATTCTTATTTAATTAAATCCTTTGCCATCCCCTAGCTGATTAATCCTATTAAATCATCTCTAGTCCTAATTGATAAATCAAATAACCTATTATTTATCAATTAAATCCTATCCTCCTATCTAATTCCAAATCTCCATTTATTAAATAAATCTATTTTATAAATAAAACCCTCAAATCTAATAACCCCTAACCTATCCCTAACCCTTCATTTAGCCTAATCCACCCCATCCACCCATACTAACTAAGCTTAGTCACTAACTCACCCACCCTTATTAAATGCCATCCACTTGCAAATCTCTAAAAAGCCTAATCTAATCCTAAATCGCCTCTAATCCCCCCCCTAACCTTGTCACATTCCCTAAGCAAGCTTAAGACTTTCCTAAGCCAAGCAAAGTCAACAATCTCAACTCCCTCCAAAATATCCCGACCATTTAGTCATGAATGCTCTTACAAAGACCATAAAGGCTCTTACAAGCCCATTCATTGCTCTTACAAGCCATAATGAAGGGTCTTTATGAATATATTATCCCTTGAGCCTCCTTTGTTGACTCATCCATCCCCTTTCCTCCATCCACTCACCTTGTGACATGTGTCACTCCCTGGTTGGTGCTAAAAAAGCACAATCCATGTGCTCCCCTTTGAGTGCATCCTAGCCCTCCTTAAGCTTTCATCTCTCCTTGCATCTTAGCCCTCCATCCCTCAAGCCCTTAGCCTATAAATTGAATCCCCTCCCAAGCCATTTCATCACAATCCTTTAACCTAAAGTTATAATGCTAGTTTGAGAACCAGTTTTACATCTCCATCCATTATCCGCATCCAAAATCCAAGAATCTCCATTGAAGCATAGAGCAAGTTTGAGCATACATATCAATCATTTACACAGACTCATCTACCAAGCAAAGAGCTAATTTCTATTGGGAGAGTCCATTCATTTGGCTCACATTCCTAATTAGGGGTTCCTCTTTTGTCTATCTTATATGTTATATTAGTTTTGTTAGTTAATGCTTTATTCTCTTAATAGATTAGTGTTTCTTGCTAACATATTACTATATCCAAGACCCAACTTTCAAGAGTCTAGCAATCAAGCTAATGCCATCAATGTAGCTGCAGGGCAAAAGCCCATATTCCAACCTGCACCTAGAAATTACACACCCCTTGGTGAGCCATTGGATGTCATTTTTGAGAAATTAGTTAAGGAAAACCTCATCAAATTTTCTCCTACCCAAAAAATTGACCCAAGCCGATCCAAAGCTGCATGGTACAAAGATAATGAGTACTGCAAATTTCATAGGGTAAAAGGTCACACTATCCTCAGATGCATGAAACTGAAAGATTATGTGCAGGACCTCATTGATCAGAAAGAAATCACCGTTGGTGCCCAAACCTCTCCCAATGCAGGCTTACAGATCTATCAAAATGCTTTACCTCCTCACAACAATCAAAATCTTGGAAAGCACCTATCCAAAACAACAACAACACCACCAACAACTGCCACCCAAACCAATAGCATGGGAAGAACAACGACCGCACTTCATCCTATATAGACTATGGTAGCCTCATAGGTTATATATCTGAGAAAGAGCCTTCTATCAATGTTATCAATATCCAAGGACCAAACAATGAGTGTGCAGTCACCACTCGAAGAGTGCAATTTAACATCGCAGGCCCACCCATTACACCAGCACCATCAGCTCCATCAAAAAGCTAGTACAATATCTTGGAACACCTTGGGAACATGCCTGCCCAAATCTCCATTTTAGATCTTCTCCGCACTAGTCCTGTGTACAAGAACATCCTTGAAAGTGCTCTCATAGAATCTTGTGTCCCTTCAGATATCAATGCTACTGATTTTCATAATCTCGTTGGACACCTATCCTCCTCATGCGCCCTATCATTCAAACCCACTGACATACCCATGGTCGAGCCAGATCACACCCTTCCACTTCGCATAGCCATCATGGTATCCAACTTCGCCGTAAAAACTGTAATGATAGATAATGGATCAGCCTTGAATATTTGCACCCTAAAATTCATAAAACAAGCTGGGTATACTGAGGTAGATATCATCAGTGAGGTTATCACCATCAAAGCTTATGACAACTTGGAAAGAACCATAGAAGGAACTATTTTGCTGCCAATCCAGGTTGGGCCAGTCATCCAAGAAACACTCTGCCATGTTATTGATCTAAACCTACCATTCAACATCCTCCTTGGTCACCCATGGATTCATGCCATGAAATTTGTTCCATCCACTTACCGTTAGTGCGTAAATTTTTTTCATTAGGGCACTGAGGTAACCATCCATGCCGATCCAGAACCCTTTGCTTATTGCAATGCGGTTGAAGCTTCATATGTAAACCATTGCCCTGAAATTGATATTGGCACAGCCATCACCAGTTCATCCCATACTTGTAATGACCCAAAAACCATCCTTGCCTCCACCCTATCTACCGTGAAGATCAATAACAAAGGCTGTGGAGAGTATAGTCTATCAAATGCATTTGTTGTTGGGGCACTCCCACTTGATCCACATGCCCATGGATGACCGACATATCACAAAGCTAAAGAGATTCCACCTCCTCAATACAAACAGTTTGGCCCAACAACCTTTGTATCCTCGAAAATCCCTCTTCATGAGGAACTCACTCTAGATATCAACAATTGGTTACATAAGGATGCACCTCCAAGAAATCAAGCACGCCTTGATCACTTCAGCCAAAAGTATCCCCAAGAACATAAGCTCATCACTGACAAATGGAACTATCAAGGTGGTGGTCTAGGACTAGAAGAAAGAGGCATGCAATGCCCCATCGATGCATACAAGTGGGAATCAAAGTCCGGTCTTGGCTTTGGCATACCCACAACTGGGGGCACCAATGAGAATGGTCACACTTTTTCAAACATTCACCGTGACCTTGTCGAAATTGAAGACATTCCTGAGGAAGTTGAAAAGAGAGCCTACGACGATATCCCAGACCAAATCTCCCTGGGAGACTCTATTCTCCAAGAACTATCCATCCATTTCATTGACCTACCACTCACCCACCCACAACTCATAGATTGGGACCAACCAAGCGTCATACACATTGATGAGTTCACATCAGAGGAAGTGCTTCTAAGATTCATGGGAGCTAAAACACCTCACAAGAAAACAAAGCTAGATTCTTCCTATATCTATAAGCTATATCCCAAGGGGTATTTTGGAGAAAATCCCCAACCTAGTTCTAATACACCCAAAACTAGAACTAAGGTGAATTAGGGACTAGCTAAGGCAGCAAAGAGAACCCCTCAGCAAGAAAATCCAGAGTCACAAGCAGAACCTAAGGATTTAGCATTGCCTCCTCAAGATAATCGACCAAAGGTGTCTTCTATTCTAATTGAAGATACTAGAGAAGTCAACATCGGTTCTTCAGAGATCCCCAGACTTGTTCATATTGTTGCATCCCTATCACAAGACCAAGTTGATCTCCTCTTTGAGGTCTTAAGAGAGAACACTGGCTGATTTGCATGGTCATATCAAGACATGCCAGGGCTGGATCCAAAGCTTGTAGTTCATCATCTTGCAGTCGATCCAAAGATCAAGCCCGTTAGAAAAAAGCTTAGAAAAATGCACCCCAGGTGGCATTACTGGTTAAAGCTAAATTAGAAAGAATGTTATTTGGTAAGGTTATCCAACCTATCGACTACTCAGAGTGGATCTCCAACATGGTCCCCATCACTAAACCTTCTGATGACATCAGAATCTGCACTAATTTTTGAGATCTTAACAAAGCTTGTCTAAAAGATGATTTTCCCTTGCCCAACATAGATATGATTGTAGACCTTACAGCTGGACATGAAATTTTGTCCCTCGTGGATGGATTTTCTGGGTATAATCAAATCAATATTGCAGAAGAGGATCAGCATAAGACATCATTCACTACCCCTTGGGGAACCTTTTGTTACAATATGATGCCTTTTGGCCTAAAGAATGCTGGGGCTACCTATCAAAGAGCTATGATAGACATTTTCCATGATCTTATCCATAGCATTTTGGAGGATTATGTGGATGATATCTTGGTCAAATCTCATACATTCATGGATCATCTTGCTAACTTGGAGAAAGTCTTTGATAGGTTAGCCAAATATCATCTCATGTTGAATCCCAAGAAATGTGTTTTTGGGGTCACATCTGGTAAGCTTCTAGGCTTTATAGTTTCTAAATGAGGTATAGAGATCAACCCCAAGAAGGTCAAGGCTATCTTAGACATGCCTCCTCCCCAGACACTACGACAGCTTCGCTCTCTTTAGGGAAAGTTCCAATCCGTTCGGCGCTTCATCTCCCAGCTTGCAGATAAGTGTACGCCATTTACACATTTACTGAAGAAGGATGAAAACTTCAAGTGGGATCCTTTATGTCAACGTGGTTTCGATTAACTCAAGCAGTATCTCGCCAATCCCCCTATCTTGGTTCCACCTATTCCTGGTCGTCCCTTGATCTTGTACATATCAGCAACGCCTACTGCTCTAGGGGCACTTCTAGCACAACTTGATGACTACGGCAGAGAAAGAGCCATCTATTACATCAGTCGAACCCTAGTTGGTTATGAACTCAATTATACTCCTATGGAAAAAGCTTGTTTGGCAGTTGTTTTCTCAACTCAAAAGCTTTTCCACTACATGCTAAGTCATACCATCCAACTAGTCTCCAAGATAGACCCTCTCAAGTATATGCTCTCTAAAACAGCACTTAGAGGCCGTTTGGCCAAATGGGTTATGCTCCTTCCGCAGAATGGAACATCACTAAGTTACAAATCTTTGGCGATTCTCAGCTCATCATCAAGAAAGCCCTAAATTAATATCAAACCAAAGATGAAAATCTATTACCCTACAAAGAGCTAGTTGATCAACTAACCCAACATTTTACAAAGCTTTAGTTTACATAAGTACCTCGAATGTAGAACAAAGTAGCAGATGCTATGGCTAATATCGGCTCACTCTTGGAAATTCCCCAAGCAGTTACGCAGTATGATTTTTTAGTTGAGCAGCTCCTCACACCTGCCTATGCGAATGATGACTCAAACCATGTTTGTATCTTGGTTGGTCCCCAATCCCCTTGGTACCATGAGATTCATGCTTACCTTAAAGATGGTATCATCTCCCCTCACCTCACATGTACCCAATGTCAAAACCTCATCTGAAAATCATCCCGCTATGTCATCATAGCCAATACCCTATATCGTTGGGGTTATCATGATACTCTATCTCGATGTTTAGACCAAGACGAGGTCGCGATGGTGTTAAAAGAAGTACACTCTGAACTTTGCGGTTCCCACACGAGTGGTATTGACCTAGCATGAAAAATCCTTAGAACAGGCTACTATTGGCCTACCATTGAAGAAGGCTCCTGTGACTTTGTCAGAAAATGTCTCCCATGTCAGCAGCATGCAAATCTTGTGCACGCTCCAGCACAGGATCTACAGCCTATTGCACCACCTTGGCCTTTCGCTTGTTGGGGCCTTGATCTAGTTAGAACTATCACACCTCTCTCATCTGATGGATATAAATGGATAATAACAGCTACAGACTATTTCACTAAGTGGGTGGAAGCAGTCCCCCTAGTCTCAGCTATAGGAGTTCAAGTCTCCAAGTTCATCTTGTACCACATTGTTTGTCGCTTCGGCATCCCTTCCACCATCTTCACTGACCATGGAGGTAACTTTGAAAATCTTAACATGGAAGAATTATGCACTTCCCTCCACATCCATCACCACTTTTCTAGCCCATATTTCCCACAAGGTAACGGCCAGGTAGAGGCAACTAATAAAACCCTCCTCAAAATCTTAAAGAAAGTTGTCAATGATTTCGGCCACGATTGGCACCTACAAATAAATCCAGCCTTATGGGCCTATCGAAGCTCCTTCCGTACATCCACAGGCACAACCCCATACTCCCTAGTTTATGGTGCCGAAGCGATACTACCTATAGAGGTTGAACTTCCCTCCTTGCACATATCTTTGCAAGGGCAAATATCAGATGAAGAATACAGAGTAGCTAGACTCACCCAACTAGATCTCTTAGACGAGAAGCAAAAACAAGCCTATGATCATCTCACAGTCTATCAAACTCATCTCAAAAGGAATTTCAACAAAAAGGTGCTCCCATGACACTTTTAGCCAGGCGACATGGTCCTCAAAGAAAACATGAAAGTCCAAGCAGATCGTGAAAAGAAAGGCAAGTTTGAACCTACCTGGCTTGGTCCTTATGTTGTCATTGCATCCTTCGGCTCTGAAGCCTATCAGCAATCTACACCAGAAGGAGAACTCTTGAATAATCCTACTAACATCATTCATCTCAAGAAGTTCTATGCTTGAAGATCCTTGGTATACCCAGCTTTTTGAAAAATACAAAAAAAAAAATAGTAAAGAGAAATAAGCATCCAATGGTGAAAACTTGGCAATTCAAGCGCCTTGGATAGGTACCTTGGTGAAAAACTGGTAATTCAGGCGCCTTGTGTACTAAGACTAATCCATTATCTATCACTATCCTATCCTACATCCATTCACCCACCATCCCATAAAACACCGACTTGTTCCCTTGGTGTTCCAACCAAATATCCCGCATCTAATGAAGCTTGTAAATACCTCTTGTATAGCTTGTAAATACTGTATAGCTTGTAAATCTTGTCCCCCAGCTTGTAAATCTTGTACCAAAGCTTGTAAATCTTGTATCCTCCCTTGTATCATATCTTGTATATCCAAAATCTTGTCCAAAGCTTGTACCATATTCCAGCTTGTAAATAATCTTGTATCCTAGCTTGTATCCTATCACATGCACACAAAGAACTCCATTTCCACTTAAGCTTTTCACAAACCATCTACCTATCCGCCTATCAACTATTGCAAACATCCCACCCTTCACAAACATTTCCATCTCACAAAACCAAAACATAAACAACCTTGTACATTTGTAACATATCTTGGTCTGTCAGCTTGTACATCCTCTTTAGCTTAGTACCATTGTATCTATCCAGCTTTCGTGTCAGTTCATCCTTGATCAACATCTTGCACACATCGCACAACCCTTGGTTAGCTATTCCAATGCATCCTTTAGCTAGATCTCTTGTCACCAAAGTGTTATCCTTCTTAGTTCCGCTTGCTAGTCACATCACTCATCCAGATCTATCAGCTTAGGTGCTCTCCGATAGATCCTTGTAGGATATAGCTTTCTTCATGTCTAATCTTGGTCCGTTAGTACCTCGTCCTACCCATCTCGTTGGCAAATGGTTCTCTTTTGGATTTTCACTTTCTTTTGATTTGGAATCTTCCCTTTTGGGTCTTGAAATATCTTTTCCAAGCAATCTTTTTTTTCCCTCCTCATGGTTGCCACAATCTTCCATATCATGGTATACTGCGAATGGGGCAATCTAAGCGTAAGGTCTTGACTAGGTCTTTTGTTTTTTTTTCTTTTTTGCTTGTGGGTTACCCAGTGTTGGTTCCATGCTGCTTCCTCTGGGACTCATGTGTGATGTTGGGGCAATCCTTGCATGTTTGCTTTGAGTCAGTCCGTCAGTCCTCTGGACAGTTGGTGAAAAGGCCTTGATGTTCTTGGTAACCTTGGCAATTAACCAATAGTCCTATAGCATATCTAGTGCTCAACTACATGGTGGTACTTCTCTTTGAAGTATCCCCCCTCTCAAAAGCTTCAATGGATTCCCTTCATCTCCATTATCCCCCATCCATATCCAGCATATGTCTCTCCTACCCTAGCTTATGCATCAATATCTCTTTGAATCAATCATCACTTTTAACTTTAGGGATCCACAATCCTAGTCTTAGGGATCCACCAATCCAATCAATCCACCAAGCCTCATTTTTCGAGATCCACAATCCTAGTCCTAGGGATCTCCGAAACCCATCTTTCGCCAATCTGACTCTTTGAAATCCTATTGCATTAGCTTTGTCATCCCATCATCCCTCCCCCTATCCTGGATTCCTTTTTATATAGCGCTCCGCTCCTTCATCCTCCCCCCAATCTTGAAATTCTTAAGCTTGCTTCCTCTTGTGCCTCTGATAGCCCTTTATTATTCTCCCGTAGTGAGAGTTTGAGCTAATTCAACCCCTTCTCTTTGCCAATCTGTGTCTCTGTTCATCTTGATTTTTGGTGCTTTTCAAGAAGCTTTCGTGCCTCATTTCTCTCTTCGCTGCCTTCTTGAGGGGGCATCATCTAATTCTAGTCTCTCCTCTTCTTATCTGAGACTGGGGCAACCTTGTTGCTAAAACATCTTCCTTGTGTCGTCTTCATTCAAACTTCTTTGAAATAGTGTTGTCTCAACACTATGTCAAAGAGGGGCAAAATGTAGACACCTAAATTTGATTACATCGCTTTGGTAATCCTATTTAGTTATCTCTAAAGGCATCATTAATTAAATTCTTATTTAATTAAATCCTTTGCCATCCCCTAGCTGATTAATCCTATTAAATCATCTCTAGTCCTAATTGATAAATCAAATAACCTATTATTTATCAATTAAATCCTATCCTCCTATCGAATTCCAAATCCCCATTTATTAAATAAATCTATTTTATAAATAAAACCCTCAAATCTAATAACCCCTAACCTATCCCTAACCCTTCATTTAGCCTAATCCACCCCATCCACCCATACTAACTAAGCTTAGTCACTAACTCACCCACCCTCATTAAATTCCATCCACTTGCAAATCTCTAACAAGCCTAATCTAATTCTAAATCACCTCTAATCCCCCCCCCCCCCCCCCTAACCTTGTCACATTCCCTAAGCAAGCTTAAGACTTTCCTAAGCCAAGCAAAGTCAACAATCTCAACTCCCTCCAAAATATCCCAACCACTTAGCCATGAATGCTCTTACAAAGACCATAAAGGCTCTTACAAGCCCATTCATTGCTCTTACAAGCCATAATGAAGGGTCTTTATGAAGATATTATCCCTTGAGCCTCCTTTGTTGACTCTTCCATCCCTTTCCTCCATCTACTCACCCTGTGACATGTGTCACTTCCTGGTTGGTGCTAAAAAAGCACCATCCATGTGCTCCCCTTTGAGTGCATCCTAGCCCTCCTTAAGCTTTCATCTCTCCTTGCATCTTAGCTCTCCATCCCTCAAGCCCTTAGCCTATAAATTGAATCCCCTCCCAAGCCATTTCATCACAATCCTTTAAGCTAAAGTTATAATGCTAGTTTGAGAACCAGTTTTACATCTCCATCCATTATCCACATCCAAAATCCAAGAATCTCCATTGAAGCATAGAGAAAGTTTGAGCATACATATCAATCATTTACATAGACTCATCTACCAAGCAAAGAGCTAATTCCTATTGGGAAAGTCCATTCATTTGGCTCACATTCCTAATTAGGGGTTCCTCTTTTGTCTATCTTATATGTTATATTAGTTTTGTTAGTTAATGCTTTGTTCTCTTAATAGATTAGTGTTTCTTGCTAACATATTAGTATATATAGTTATATTATACTTGGAAGGCATTGGCAAGCCTCTAGGGATACTGAACATCATGGATTGACAGATGTCTACATTGTGCATAAGGATGGTCTAAAATTTTGTCTTAACCCTTTACCAAGTGATAATGGTGATGGTGAAAGGATTGTATGTGTTGGTGAGAAGAATTATATCACCTTATAAGATCAAATAAAAAGTGGTGCTAATCTGAAACACAATGCTTCCTTGGTAATGATGACGAGTCATGTTGTTGATCACAAAAGTTCTAATTTGCAGCAAATGTTGTGTGAAAAAAGGATATTAATTGGTTCTCTTTGGTATCCTATGGTGACAATCAGCAAGGGTAATGATGGAATGTCCATGAAGGGCAGAGATAAGGGTCTTTAGGATCTTCAAATGAGAGGAAAATGGAAAATTGAGAGGGCAAATGATAAATGTCCTAAATCTAATGTTTTTATTTGTTCTAAAATTTTGAATGAAGGAAGTACATGTGGCACAAGTGGAGGATTTTTGAAGAAGAGTTGTAGACATCCATCTAGGAGAATGGGTGGCTTGAAGACAACTCCCCTTCACTCTTGTGGAAAGAGTCTTTTTTGAGGTGGGGTGTATGGTGCAGGAACACCTAGGAAAACATCTAAGCACACCTTGGATGAAAAAAAGAAGAAAAGGATCTATGGTATCCTTCAAAGTGGATTGGAATGAATTGAAGCCTATAATGGTTAAACGTAATGAACAATTTAATGTTAACTTGAAAAGTCCTAAAGATCCTGATAAAGGATTTAGGCATAAAAATGATGTCAGGGTGGCGAATAGTGCCAACAAGGGATCTAGATTGGTTAGAGGGATTAAATAGGTCCTAGGGGGTATTAGAATAAGTCCTAAGTAGTGGAAAGCAATAAAGTATGAGTTAAAACATTTTAAATAAGGTTTTTAGTTCAAATTTTGAATCCTAACGGTTATATACTAGATTAGGAGGGAAAATCAATATTTGAGTGTTTTTGTTAATGTATAGATTAGTTAAAACATAAATCTTGTGATTATTTATGTTATTGACATATGTGTCTTAGATATTAAAATATAAATCATATATATATAATCTTGCTAACATATATAAAAGCAATGATAATCTATCTATCTATCGACCTTATGTTTAATTGCATGCATTTAACTATGTATTACCTGCCACTATTTTGAGAAGGATATTTTGAAAGGGTATCAGGGTGACATTGAGTCACGCTTGATAGACATGACTCCAGCGTGAGTCATGACTATCAGTTGTGACTCACTGTCCAACTCCTCCCTTATATTTATATCATCTAATATCGCTGCCAAAGGAAGTACAAACACAAAATTAAAATAGTCTTATATTCCTTGGTCAGCGTATTCAAACTCCAGTGTTTTCTTCATTACTCATTTAAATAAATTATTTCAATATTAAATCTGAACTATTCAAGACCATTATTCAAATCACAATATGATACATTAACATGGTATCAGAGAAAGTTCTTTTTTTTTTTTAAAGTGATCTTGATATCAGACTAAAAGCAGATTTTTTAAATATTTTTAAACATTTTAAAATAAAATAAAAATGGTGAACGGTATGAGGCTAGAAGATAGATTAGAATGTGATTCAGATTTTGCAGGCTAGAAATTATGACTGAAGCTTATACTAAAAGAACATGGTCTAAACAAGTTTATTGAAAATTTTGATCCACCACCTAAAGGAATCAATGAATTGAAAAAATGGGAGAGTGACAACAATAAATCTATGTGGATGGTGTTAAAACTCATCTTCTACCTATAATTTCAGAACTGGGCACTGCACATGAGATGTACAATGTGCTTGGAAATATGTTTGAGATAAATAATGTTGTTCGGATCATCACATTAAAGGATAGAATCTCAAATATCAAAATGAATAAAGGAGATAAAATTTCCTCTTACTTTATGAGAATAACTAATCTTCAAAATCAACTTTCTTCCATATGACACATCTGTGATGGAAAGGAGTTAACATTAATGGCTCTAAAAGGTCTTCCAACATCATGGGATACTTTCAAACAAGGGGTATGCTCTTTGTCAAAATTACCTAAATTTGAAAGACTTAAAGCTGACTGTATTTAAGAAGAGTGTATGCAAGTAGCCTGAGATCAAAATGTTTCCTCCTCAAAAGAAGAGTTACAAGTTCTCTCCACTCAAATAAATAAAAATAAAATAAAATTCAAAGGAAGGAAAAAGCACATTGATTTTTCCAAAATGCAATGTTATAGGTGTGATAAATTTGGACATCTAGCATCTAAATGTCCTAATAGAATTAAGTCACAAGCTTCATTTGCAACCGCTCAAAACTCTAATGGAAATTCTGAATACAATGCTTTCTATTCAAAACTCTCCAATGAAGCATCATTCAGATCTAGTACTTGGGTAATTGATACTGGAGCCTCTCGATATATCACAAGATTTAAAAGATAGTTAAACTCTCTGTAAGAAGACTATGTTGATGAAGTAACCATTGGAGATGATACCAGCTACCCTGTAATGGGAATAAAAACATGTATTATTCATCTAAAATCAGGGAAAACAATTGAACTTACTAAGGTACTATATGTAGTTGGCATAAAAAGAAATTTGCTTTCTATCTCTATTCTTGAAGATGAAGGATTGAGAATTAAATTTATGGAAGGAAAGGTCTTAGCTTGGCCTAAGAATTCTAACATAAAAAATGCATACAAAATTGGCTCTACACATGGATGTCTTTATCAGATTAACTCTCTCTCACATTCAGCTCTAATTCATGATTCTTTCAAATAAAATGAAATCTGGCACAGGAGACTAGGTCATCTTCATTTTCGAGGATTACCTTCCATAAGAAAAATGGTAACAAGTATACCTAAACTTAATCCTTGCCATGAAGGAAATTGTAAGGGTAAATGCTCTAGGGAAGAATATTAAAACTACATTCCAAAATAGTCAAACCAAATCCAAAGAAATTCTAGAACTTATTCATTCAAACTTATGTGGTCATATGTCAGTTCCCTCTCTAGGAAGTTCCCTATACTATATCATATTTGTGGATGATTTCTCTAGGAAGACCTAGATCTATTTTCTTAAAAGTAAAGAATCTGAAGAAATCCTGACTAAATTTAAAGAGTTTAAAGCCCTTGTAGAAAACCTTTCTGGAAAGAAAATAAAAGTGTTAAGAATAGACAATGGAAAAGAGTACATTTTTTATATCTTTACAAATTATTATAAAACTGTTGGGATCAAGAGGGAGTGTTCTATTCCTTATAATCCCCAACAGAATGGAGTAGTTGAGAGAAAGAATAGATCCATAGTTCAATCTACTAAAGCAATGCTTCATGATCAGAATCTTGAAATTTTTCTTTGGGGTGAAGCTTCAAATATTGTTGTTTTCCTTCAAAATAGGTGTCCTCACTCTTATCTTGAATTCAAGACCCCTAAAGAGGTATTTATTGGGAAGAAACCTAATCTTAAATTTCTTTAAAAAATTGGTTGCCCTATCTATGTACATATTCCCAAAGAAAAGAGAACCAAACTAGAGCCCTCAGGAAAGAAAGGAATCTTTGTAGGTTATAGTGAAACTTCCAAACCTTATCGTATCTATATTCCTAAACAAAGAAATATTGAACTAAGTCAAGATGTAATATTTGATGAAGATCTAGCCTATAAAAGATTTAAAGAAGAATATGAATCAAATTCAAAAGAAACCCTAGAAGAACAAAAATTTGATAATGAGAGGGAGTCTCTAATGGAGGAAGATAAATCAGTTGAACCCATGGACATTGCTCACACCTATGAGGAAAATAAAATACCACTATGGGCTAGAAAGCTAATTGAAGAAAACACTTCCATTCCCTTTGACTTCATTAGGGAAAGAAAACGTCCTAACATATACTCAAGTTACATTGCATTAATGAGTGAAATCTCCAAATTTGAACCATCTGATGTAAAAGAAGCTATAAAACATCAACATTGGAAAGATGCCATGACAAAAGAATATAACTCCATACTTAAAAATGATGTTTGGGATATTGTTTCTAGACCTAAAAATAAATTAGTTGACTCCTCAAAATGGCTATTTAGAATTAAACATGTTGTAGATGGAAGTATTGACAAGTACAAAGCAAGGTTTGTAGCAAGAGGATTTTCCCAAAAGGAAGGAATAGACTATGAGGAAACTTTTTCTCCAGTACCCATATATACTTTAGTTAGAACTGTTTTAGCCATTGCTACATCCAAGGGATGGAAAATTCATCAAATGGATGTAAAGACTACATTTTTGAATGGTTTTATAGAAGAGGAAGTTTATCTTGAACAACTGGAAGGATTTGACATTCATAAAAAAAAAAAATCATGTATGCAAATTAAAAAAGGCATTATATGGATTGAAACAAGCTCCCTAAGCTTGGTATGAGCGGATAGGTCAGTATCTAACTAAACTTGATTTCTCTAAAAACATTGCAGATCCAAATTTATATTACAAGGTAATACAGGGGGATATGTTAATCATGGTTCTATATGTTGATGATCTTTTGATTACAAGAGAAGATCATCTAATTGAAAAATTTGAACAAGATCTCATATCCGATATCCGAATTTGAAATGAAAGATCTAGGAATACTACACTACTTCTTGGGACTAGATGTATGGCAACATTCTAATGGAATCTTCTTAAATCAAGGGAAGTATACTCTAGATCTTCTCAGTAGATTTGGCATATTGAACTACAAGGAAATGAAAACTCATATGGAAACAAACCTCCAGAAACTAAAAGAAGCAACTGAAGATTCAAAAAGTGTTGATACTACTCTATATTGACAGATAATTGGTTCCTTAATGTATTTGGTAAACACAAGACCTGACATCTGTTATGTTGTAAATGTTCACAGTCAATTCATGTGCAAACCTAAACAAACTCATTTAGTAGCAGCAAAACACATTCTCAGGTATCTCAGTAGTATAATTGGATATGGTCTCAAATACACTAAAACTAAACTAAATCTAAGAGGATATATGGATTCTGATTGCGCAGGAAATTCAGAGAATCATAAAAGCACTTTAGGATGTTGTTTAACCTTGGGTTTAGCAATGATATCCTAGTTTAGTCAGAAGTAGACTTCAATAGCAGAGAGTTCTATAGAAGCTGAGTACATAGCTGCATCTATGGGTGCAAGAGAAGTTGTATGGTTGAGGAAACTTCTATTTGGATTATTTGGGAAGCCACTTCCACCTACTACTATTTATTGTGATAACCAGAGTTGTATCAAGCTATCTCTTAACCCAATGTTTCATACTAGATCAAAACATATTGAGATACCATACCACTATGTTTGAGACATGGTTGAGAAGGATGTAATCAAGTTGGAATATATTAGTATAGAGGATCAAATTGCAGATGCTCTTACCAAACCACTTGCTAAAAAAAAATTGGAGCATTTTCGTAAAGAACTTGGTATGATTGTAAAATCTGAGGAAATGTCTCAGAGAAATTGATTATTGTACAATTTTATATTATAAATTTATAAAACATGTGCTAATCATTAAGAAGTGATGACTTCAAAATGATTTCACTTGTATCGGGAGTAGTTGTTGTAAAGTGACGTCCTTACAATAACTTGTAGCATAACTCATTTTTGTGAAATTGTTTCATGTAAAGGCTTTATCTTATTAATCAAACAACTATGTGTTTGATATCATTAATTTGATTATCTACAAGTTGCGTCTATAGATATATTTTTGGTACTTGGTGAATATCTTGCCTTGATGTTCTGATAGGCCAATACCACACTGAGTACTTGGTGATCATCATTCAATTGATGTTTCTAATAGGTCATTACTCTCAAGAGCTTGCTGAATATCTTTTATAGATATTTTGATAGGCCAACTCTCATGAATTATAATGTCAAATATAAGTTGATGAAGATCATTTCATTGATGAATTAACTCTTATCTACAATTAAGAAGTCTTTTGATCAAAGACTTCTGCTATGTAATTTTTCTCTTACTAATCTAAGAGGGAGTGTTAATGTATAGATTAATTAAAACATAAATCTTGTGATTATTTATGGTATTGACATGTGTCTTAGATATTAAAATATAAATCATATATATATAAGCAATGATAATCTATCTATCTATCGACCTTATGTTTAATCACATATATTTAACTATGTATTTACTGCCACCATTTTGAGAAGGATATTTTGAAAGGGTATCGGGGTGACATTGAGTCACACCCGATAGACGTGACTCCAACGTGAGTCACAGCTATTGGTCGTGACTCACTGTTCACCCCTCCCTTATATTTATATCATCTAATACCACTGCCAAAGGAAGTACGAAACATAATTAAAATAGTCTTGTATTCCTTGGTCAATGTATTCAAACTCCAGTGTTTTCTTCATTACTCATCTAAATAAATTATTTCAGTATTAAATATGAACTATTCAAGAACATTATTCAAATCATAGTCTGATACATTAACAATTTTAACCTTTGTTATGGATTCCAACCAATGGAATATGGTTGGAGAAGTTTTATTTCATCCTATATAGCCTGTTAAAGGGATAAAATCATCAAAATAAAGGCATTGTGCAGATTCCATCAGCATTCTATGGATTTTGCACTTGGAATGCAATGAAAACTCCATTTTTTAGCATTTTGTATTAGATATTTTGTTTGGGTTGGTTTCTCATTTTTTTTTTGATGTTTTAAATCCATGGAATGATCTCTAACCCTTTTTTGGTGCATTAAGGCATGTAGAAGATCATTTGGCCAAAAGTGTTGATTGCAAGCAACTTTTGCAACAAATTGTGCAAGTTTTGGGCATTTAGAGAGCATTTGTTCATTCCATGGATGTAGGAATATGATCCACATAGAATGAACCTGTATTATGATGTAAATAAACATTATAACGATGATTTGGCAAGAGTTTGAACAAATGGAGACTTCTAATGGGTTTTTGGTGGCTGTAAGTGCATGAAATGCATGCCTGGAGTGTAGCAGCCAGAGATCTATCCATTGGAGAGGGGTATTTTATGGTAGATATCATCTACATATACCTTTTACATGGTAAATCAATCGTTAGTTGGTTGATATTGGCTTGGGAGGTCACACATTTAGAAAGCCCTAGATATGAGGGTTTGTACGAGGCCAAATTGGGGGTTTCTTATTTGTAGGGGTTGGGGAGTCAAATTGATTTGATTTTCCTTTGATTGGGATCATTTTGAGGTCTTTTGAAAGCCTAAAGATTTGGAAGTATGGAAAGCATAAATACTTGCTTTGTAAAATCACCCCATTTTATGCCTAAAAAGGGTGCCAAATTTGGGGATCTGATTGTTGGTCCAAAACAACCTATATTGAGTCTGACATATGTTGAAGAAGGTAGAAATGGGTATCTTAAAACCTATTGGGTTTGAGGATTCCTTCAAAAAAGTGTGGAGAAAACTTTAGATCTTTCTCGTTGCAGACCTAGTTGGGGCCATTAGGCCTATTAGGCAGATTTCAAGGATTTGGGTTCTAGGATTGGTTGGGGGTCTAAAACCACTTGGAACCTCTTGAATCCATATTAGATAAGTAAAATACATCCACCATAGCTATTGGTAGAGTGTAGGATCTATAGAGTGGATAGTTGTTGTTTGTGGGTTTGGGGAACATAGCCTTTCCCTTGCACATTTTCACTTTGTGTACTTGGTTGGGCCAGATCACACTTGTCCATTGCATCAGGTAGGTTCATGATGAACCAAACCTCAACCTAATTTCTCATAGTATCCAACACACAGACTTAGAAATTCATAGCAACAAATAAAATATAAGATCACATTGAAGGTTTTCAATGAGAAAAAGTTGACACAAGGAGACGGAAAGCAACAATTGCAGGAGAAAATGAAAAAGATATAGAAGTTAAGTTGTTGATTTGAACAAAAATTCCAAATCTTCAAGTTCATTTTCCATAAAACTCCTCAAACTTACATACCATCCAGCTTAGCAAAATACGTGCAAAATAAATAATGATGTGTTAAAAGCTATCATGTCATAAGTGAAATTGGATATGTGGCAAGATTTGTGGAATGTTGGAATGTTGGAAAATAAATAGCACATAACAATATAATCATATGAAACAAAAATAATATATGTCTCCCCCCCCCCCCCCCAACTTAATTTAGCAATTGTTCTCACAATTGCACATGTGACAAGAGTGTTGCCAATAAAGTAAACAAATAATGAAAAATTATCATTGATAGTGTGTATGAACCTACCAGATTGGTGACAATAGAAAAATGTTTTCATGTAGAAATGAAGAACAATGAGGTGGAAATTTAATGATGAGGTGAGATGGTGAGATGAGATGGAATGATGAGGTTGATTTTATTATGAAGATTGTATTTTGAAAAAGAAAGAATTTGTTATGAAATGATACGAACACTTAAAGAGAAGAACTGGTATGAGAAAAAAGATCAAGACCAGATGCTACAAGAGACTCTTTATCATCATTGGAGAAAAACTATTGTAGGAACTCTTCTTTGCTTTGAGGCTTATGATACAATTTAAGTCATTGTCCATTGACAAGTAATTTGAAACACATAAGATCAACGGTGGATAATTGGACTGCACCATTTGGAAAGACAAACAATTTCATAAGGCCCTAACCATCTTGTTTGAAATTTGTTAGGTGTATGCTAATACTTGGAGTCATAAAGGAGGGCCCAATCACCAATTGCGAACTACTTTTCTTTGATGAACTTATCATGCCAATGTTTCCTTTGTTGCTAAACAATTTTTGTGTTATGCAAAGTAGATTTCCTCCACTCATCTAATCCACTGAGTGTTAAAATGTGCTCTTGTTGTGTAGGAGTAAGATCTAGATTGATTTTTAATGTTGTGCATAAGGTTTCATGCTCAAAGTCCATAAGCATCATTGTTGGTTTGCCATAGACAAGTTAAAGCGGATTGAATCCAATTGTAGTTTTCCATGTAGTTTTGTAAGCCCACAGTGCTTCAAGTAATTTTGTAGCCCAATCCTTCTTATGTACTGACATTATTTTAGTAAGGATTACTTTGAACTCTCTATTAGTGACCTAAGCTGACCATTGGCTTGAGGATGATAGGGGGAAGATTTTCCATTCCAAATTTTATATTCTTCCATTAGAGTAGTGATGAGATGTGAGGTGAATTGAGGACCTTGATAAAATATCCATTCTCTTGGAACACTAAACTGAGTAAAAATGCATTCATATAAGAATTTGGCAACATTATTATCTTGAAGGTCCTTCATTAGCTTGGCTTTATCCCACTTAGTAAGATAATTAGTACAAACTAGAATGTAGGATTTACCTTGTGAAGTAGGTTCATTAGGTCCAACAAAGTCAATCCCCCATTTGTCAAAGGGTATCATAAAACCTTGGGGTTCTAGAGACATCTCATGTGATTTTGTAGGTCTTCCCATGCATTGGCATTTATCACATTTTCTTGTGTATTGTGTTGCATCTTTGTGAAGTGTTGGCTAGTAGTATCCTATAGTCAATATTTTGACAGTTGTTCTTTTGGTTGCAAAGTGATCTCCATAGGGTTTATCATGACATGCCCTAAGAATATCACATGTTTCATCCTCTCTCACACATCTCTGTATTACTTGATCAGGCCTAGTGTAAAACATCAATCCAACAATCCAAGAAAAAATAAAACTTTTCTCTGCTAACAACTTCTTCTTAGGAGAAAAATGTACTGGTGTCCTTCCTGTGGTTAGATAATTGGCAATATCAACATACCATGGATTTTTTGCTAATAATAAGAAAAGATGTTCATCTAAAAAAATTTCATCAATGATTGCAAGATTCTCAAGCACATCTAAATGAGATAGGAAGTCAGCTACTACATTGTCTTTTCTGGTTTGTCCACAATGGTGATATCAAATTCTTGCATAAGTAGTAACCATCTAGCTAGCCTCCCTGATATGGTAGGTTTATTCATCAAGTATTTAATAGTTGAATGGTCAGTATGGACAAATATCTCGTAATCAGTAATATAATATGTGAACTTATTCAGTGCATAAATAAATGCAAGCATCTCTTTTCGATTACTTTATATTTAAACTCAAATCCTTTCAAATTTTTACTAATAAAATAAATGGCATGCTCCACCACTCCTTCTTTCTATCCCACCATTTCCCCTATGGCATAGTCAGGTGCATCGATGTGAATACAAAATGGAAATCTCCAATTGGGCCCTTTGAATACTAGTGTTATTGTAAGGACCTCCTTAAGCTACAGGAAAGACTTGTTACATTCAGAGTCCCAAGAAAAGTTAGACTCTTTCTTTAATAAGTTGTAAAGAGGTGTTGCAATTTGACTAAAATCCTTAATGAATCTCCTATAATACCCTGCATGTCCCTAGAAACTTGTTACATCCTTTTGTTTTTCTAGGGTAGGCAAAGTATTTATTACTTCAATCTTTGTTTGATCCACCTAGATACCTCGTGATGAAATGAAATGACCCAAGATAATACCTTCCTCCATCATCATGAAACACTTTTCACTATTAAGGGAAAGATTGTACTCCTGACATCTCTTGAGGAATTTCTCCAAATTTACTTTAGCTTCTTCAAAAGTAGTTTCATAGACAGTAAAATCATCCATATATATTTCCATGCATTCAATAGATATGTCAGAAAAAATACTGATTACAACTCTCTAGAATGTAGCTAGAGCATTACATAAGCCAAAAGATAAGACAAAGTATGCAAAGGTTCCCCATGGGCATGTGAAATTTGTATTGTCCTAGTCCTCCAAAGCTATTTGGATTTAATTGTGGCTACTAAAACCATCCAGGAAAGAGAAATACTTTTTGCCAACTAGATTTTCAAGTACTTGATCAATGAATGGCAAAGGAAAATGGTCTTTTTTGGTCTCATAATTGAGTTTTTAGTAATCTACATAAAATCTCCATTTCCCACCTTTTTTTGGCACAATGACTAGGGGTGGAACCCACTGACTGTCAGAGATTGGGTAGATAAAACTAGCATTTAACAACTTTTGCATTTCAATCTTGACTATATCTCTTAGGATAGGTAATCCTTCTCTAAGGTTGTTTAACAGGCTTATATTCAGGGCTAATATAGATCCTCTGAGTACAAATCTTGGGATTAGGCCTTTCATTTCTATGTAATCCCAAGAAAATGCTTGTTGATACTCTCGCAACAATTTTAGTATGCTTTCCTGATATGCAGGTGAAAGAGCACTACTAATATTCATCTGTTTTCCTAGACTTACCACAACCTTGTTTACTTTCTTCATCATGGATATTTGAGCAATTAGATTTGAATGAATCTCATGTATAAGTATTGAGTGAAGGAATTGGGAGGATGTTGAATATTGATGTGCATTAGGAGGTGGTAAAATAGTTTCCAAGATACAATCCTGTTGGAAACACTCCTGAGAATTGACTCCATATTCATTGGTGACAATTGAGGAGATAACTTCATCATCTTCGAGAGGTTATAAATAAATCCCTAGCTATCATCATAAGATGATAAAGTGAATTAAATTATGATTCTTCATCCTCCAAATCATACTATACTACTTGATTATCTTGTAACAAGGATTGAGCAAGGGAATACAATGTCAAATCTTTGGTATGCAACCCATTAGATATTGTCATGTTACCCAACCTGCAAGCTATATATGCATCAACATTAGCTAACCAATGTCTTCCTAGGATGAGAGGATACCCACCCATATTGGCTTTTGGGGAAAGAATAACAAAGTCTATAGGATATTCCCAAGAATTTAGTGAAACTATAACATCCTATATCGTTCCATTTGGTTTGATGGTAGAACTGTCAGCAAGCTACAAGATGGTTAGTGTTTCCCTAAGGCCAATAATGTGCAAGTGAGATAATACTTCCTTTGTCATTACATTAATGGATGCACCTAAATCCACCAAGACATTTTTTACTTGAATTCCATGAATACTAACAGTGACCACGAGACTACCATATTTAGGTACTGTCAACTTTTCTAATATAAGGTCTAATAATTGTCCCAGGACATTAATAGTTTTAGGATCTTTCCTTTTTCTCCTTGGTTTCCTTATGCAAGCTTCCTTGATGGCCTTATTGTAAATAGAGACTTCTTTTATAGCATCTAGCAATGGTATCTTAAAAGTTATATGCTTCAGTTGGTTAAGTAAATTTGTCACAACTTAGTTTTGCACACTCATAGTTGAGTCTATAAACCTTTGAGGAAATGGTGGATCTTCTGCTATAGGAGAGGTTGGTTGTGTAGATAGATCTTCTTTTTTAATAAAGAGCTCCTCAACCTCTATGATTATAGGTTTTTAGGGTGAGGCAAGAGTGGTTCCTAACCTTAAGTGGATACCATTCAAAGAGATAGCATAGCTTTGTTGCTGAGGTGGTGGCTTCTTGTTGTTAGGATTTGGATTAGGTTGGATTGGCAATCGGGTTGACTTAGCTTGATTATTATTAACTGTAGGAGGAGCCATTATTGCCTACTACTAAGGTGGTGGCATTAAGGCTTGTTGATTATATTGGTTTGACCATTGAGGAGGTTGCTACCAACCTTGTTGGGGTTGCTGCCAACCAATATTACTACTAAAACCTTAAGGGCCACTATTCTGATAATTTTTCCATTGACTATTATTACCAAAATTTTGAAGAGGATCTTGTGGCATACTTGGTTTTTGAGCCCATTTGTTTCTTTGAGAAACATAGAGAACCTCTCCATTTTCATCAATGACCTTGAATTCTATGGGCATTGATTGTTGCTCCAAGATTGCAATAGTTTTGCATTTTTAGTTCCTCTTCCTTTTTATAAAGTGTGGACAATATGTAGCCAACATAGCATCAGCTTCTTCCTTCTTCCTTCTTGCTTGCATGATGTCAAGTTGAGTAGAAATATCATTTATGATATCTTGCTTGAGATCAAACAATAGATTGGACAACTCCACCTTAGATACTTTTGAACCATTAAATTTACCAGGTATGGCTATGAGTTATCTACCCTTCTTCACAGTAGCTCTTGAGTAGTTCAAGCATATACTTTTATATCATTCCAGTTCCTCAGAGTAATCTCTCTTTATGCCATAAGGTCTAAAGCTTCTATACTTGCATCACTTACAGTTTTTAGAAAAAGATATTTTTGAGACTCCTCATTTAGTTGTTGTTGGGTGTTGCATTGCAAGTTAAACATAAACCTTGAGACATAGTCCTCTACGGTTTCATCTTCTTTTTGTGACATCTTGAAGATGGCATCTCCCTTCATATCATGACCCTTGCAATACTCTTTGTCTTTAGCAAGAAAAATACTTTTCATTGTATCCCAATCTCTTATAGTATTGGCACCTAATCTCATGAACCATCTTAGAGAATCCTCCTTTAGAGTAGATGGAAACAATTTTAGCTTGTGGACATCAGTTGTATAATCATAGCTCCTACAAAGTATGTTAAATTCAAAAAGGAAGGTTTTAGGATCTTTTGTGATAGGGCCATAAAACTTGAGAAGCGCAGAGGCAGGTATATTCTTCAAGTTATCATTATCATGGAGGTCAGAGATAGGAGAAGGAAATGTAGGTTGAGCCATCCTTAGAGGTGGAACAACTTGCTGGAATGGATAAACAACAAGGGCTAATGGATTTTCTAGATATTCAAGTGCAGCAAGTGGTAGTAATTGGTCCTCCGCATCAACAAATAAATTTTCAAATAGTTCTTCTTCTTGTTCTTCATTCTCAACTTGGAGTGCCTCAAGTGCAACATTAAAGATATCTTCTGGTTCAAATTGACAATTCTAGGGGAGGAATCTCCAAGATGGTCTGTTCTTCTATGCATAAAAATGCATGAACTAAACTAAAGGAACAACTTCAAACATGAATTAAATTGACACCATCCCCAAAAACAACACCAAAAATGGTTGGTCAACACAATGACTCTCTATCTAAGGATTGGATGCCCTCTTTACATTGGTTATACATAGGATCAACAACAAGTAATATACTAGAATTTCATATTGAGATCATTGCCTGCAAAGCATATGCTCTAATTCTCTTGAACTATTATTGCTGGAATAGAAACTAAGCTAGGAAATGAAATGTCAACTTAACCTACACTCAGAAGTAAAATTACAAACATGAAACTTAATTGTTTACTTATGTTGCAAGAAACAATCAACAAGTTTGTTACTGTAAGGCTGCAAGAACAACAAAGCTCTAAAACTTGTACTTCTATTTCATGGAATGAAAAAATAATCTCTACCTGAATACAAATTACATTCACCTCCCATGTGGGCCCCCACAAAAGAATGAATAATGAACAATTCAGAAATTAAATATTGTAAATATCATTTTCATTCATGAGCATTTCATAAGTACATAAACTTCAGGGAATAAAGTTGTATTGATCTCAACTACTCAATTACAAAAGAGTGTCTTACTAATGCTTCTTAACATAAAAATTTAAACTTTGAGCTTATTTAACATATTGACATTAAATAGAACTCCTAAGATCTAGGGTCCTTCAATGCTAGGAATATGACAAGACTGACATCAAACAACATCATTTAATTTAGAAATAAGTTGTGCTTTGCTTGCACACGAACTTTAGAATTCATGGCTTCTAGATTTGTTCCATGATGATTTACAACTGCCTTGACTCAACATGCAGTAATAACTAACAATTGAGAGGTCGTGGGATTGTAATGAGTTCAAAAAAATCAACCACTTCCTTATCAATGCTTTATCTTTAATGTTGACTTTTACCTCTATTGCTTGACTTGCCATTTCCTGCAAAAGATTAGTGTGTACATGAAACAACCATAATACATATCCAAGATAAAATTCATACTAAGTTACTCATTTCAGATTTTCTCTCATCAATGGATATAGGAGAAATTACCCAATAAATGCAAGACAAGAAGATACATCATTTCATTCTATCTAACCATATATACATGGCATATTAGTCCTATCGAAATTCACACATATAACAACATAATTATAAGAAATCTAGATAATAATATCAAAATCTCACAAACTTTATAAGCCTTTAAACAAAAAAGCATATTAAACATGAACTAAATAAGCCTCAGATTATACTCATCAACATTTAGTGAGCTGGGACAAAGATTTTATTAATCAATCTTCACCTTTCTAGTTTGAAAAGACATGGTCACCACTAAGTCTAAATTTTTTAGGTATATAATAGGAGAATGCATTGATTTCCTTAATCAATTTTCATCTTTTAAGGATGCCCAACAATGAGCCTAGAAGCTTCACATTTGAAACATATGTTGGCAATAAATCCATGCTAAGGAGTAAAAATTTCACTTAGGATGAAGAAGCATACACCAAAATCATTGTGAGCATATGCAACTTGATGAAATCACTTTCTCAAATAACACATTCAAAGGCCTTCAAGATTCATGAGATCTTAGGTTCCCAAGGTACACCAGATGCCCTAACCCAAATTTTGAGGGTTTGCTAGGTTTGGTAGCAATCTAGACCAGTCAAAAAAAAAATTTCTCTTTCTCCCTCACTAGAGACCTTCAACACTTCTCCTTGCACCCATAATGTATTCACTCTATTATTTCTCCATCCATTCAAAATGATTCACCCTTGCAAGAAATTGCCTTCCTTCTTTCAATTTCTAGTCGAGAACAACTTAGTCTCGCCTAGGGCTTTCAAGGAAAAGGTTTGGCCATGTGCTTCTTGCTCCATCCTTCGTATATTACAAATGAAAAATTTTCTACTATAATTTCTCAAGGTTTCAAATAATTCCAACCGTTGGGAATGCTGGTAGACACCATTTTGTAATGTCTGCCCCAATACTGGCCAACAAATAGGCAAATTACAAAAACATTTATTGCAATCACAAACAGATTGCTAGGACCTTCAAACTAAAGAAAAAATAAAGTAATAAATATTAAGAAATCAATTCTAAACACCAAAATACCAGATGTATCATGTTTCTATCAAATCCATTCCATTTACTCAGAACTGTCAGCACTTTTTATAAATTCATTTGCATTTGTACTCCCAAAAACCTCCAACCTCTACAATGTTGAATTGGAGGGATTTAACAATTAATTTTCCAAATAACTAAAGAAATTCATTCTCTTTGGTAACCTCCTTCTTCCTTCTAACCACTTTTGCAACTTCTTAGACAAGAAATTTGCAAAATTGCAAAATTGACAACTTTTGCATTTTTACACTTTAGAGTTTATGAGGCTAAACATCATGACTCTAAATCAACCATGGAAATTATTTAGACCATTTTTATGAAATTTCCATGCCTAACTACTCACCTACACTTAACTATGCCTCTAAGAAAACTTTTAGCACTTTTGGACCTAATTGACAATATTTTGTCAATGCAACATTTTGACACCAAATTGCCTATAATGCATTACATTGTTTCTTTAAATGCATAAGGACCCCCAAACTAGTGATCTCATTAATTCTAAGTCTTTCCAATACTCTTATTTTCTTGCTAACCACCTATCCTAGGTGCTCCTACACTACTAGGTTAATTGTTGAAATCTTCTTGTGATTACCTCACTCTCAAAGACTAGATAGAGTTTTATGCCATTAGAAAATAGTTGAAGTGAAGCTTTAGTAGATTGTTGGGCCTTTTCCAAGAAAGAAATATAGGGAGGAGAATCTCAAGCTAGAGATCTTATTCCATGGTGCATGTCTTTTGATTTCGCAAAAAGAGGTAGTAGCAATTTAATTCTTCTTACTAAAGTTAAGCAATCCTAGTTCTAGGTTTTCCTATAACGATCAATCTAAACTATTTCACTTACAAATTTTATCAATCATTGGCATTGATTATGAGGAGGAAGTTTTTGAATTGGCAGTGACACAAAATGGCTATCTTGGTTTTATAGCATGTCCACATTGAAGTTGTAATTTGTAATTGTTGATGTCGCATCTATTGATGAAGAAGAAGAATGAGAAGAATCTACTATTTCAGATTCATCAATTATCTTCCAAAAGATACTCATTTTTATTGATTCATTCATATTCCAAAATGTTCAAACTCCTTCTTTCAAACATTTACCTCTTTAATATGATAATATTGTTAAAGTGCATGATTTATATAGAACTTAACAAACCTTACCACTTGGTATCAGGCTCAAATCAAATGTACTAAGCATATTTGTGTAATGATATGGGAAGTCAAGTTTATGGCCCAATAGCTCACATGGATAGTCAACATTATGAGTGTATTTATAATGTTTTCAAATTCTAATTGACTTAACAATATTGGGACAATGTTTTGGTAAATAATGTATGACATTACATTCAATTTAATTGTTAGGAACAAATATCCTTGTTGTCCAAAAATTTGTAGACATTAATCTACTTACATTTACTATTCTTATTAATGTTATGCTAACGTATATATGCTTAACAAGCTTCATGAATCCAAGGGTTAATCATTTGGTTGAGATAACTATTCCATTAACATGATTGTTAAAGAAGGATGTGCACTTCAAATGGGGAGGTGAATGCTAGGGGGATTTTGATTTCATCAAGAAAAACTTATTAATCCTTCCATGTTGATGCACACTATGTAAGATAGGCCCTCTATGTTTTTAGCATTGCACAATGCTTTAGCAACTTTATTAGCTTAGTATAATGACAAGGGAAAATAAAGTTTATTATTATATTAGTCATGTTCTTGTTGAGTATAACTCTCATAACTCTGCCATGGAAAAACAATGTCTTGCTATAGTTTTCACAATATAGAAGTTGAGGCACCACCTTCAACATACAAAAACTTGAGTCCTCACTAAGAACAATTTACTTATGATTTATTTTCCAGAGATGATATTTGAGGGAGATTAACAAAGTGGGCGATGTCTCTTTTTGGGTTTAACCTCAAGTTTGCAACATAGAAGTCATTCAAGGGATTAATAATTAATTAAAGAAGCTCCCTAACCTAAAATATTTCCCACATTCAATTTGTTTTTTATAAGAACTTGTTTAGAAACAATCATGACCCTATTTAGGATATGTATTTCAATGGATGAAGGTGTCAAACTAGTTTTGGAGCAAGTGTTATCTCAATCTCACCTAAAGGAAAATTAGTTCCTTGTTCCTTTTGTCTTGATTTTTATGAACATATGTGGGTGTGAGGGAGCTAAGCATCAATAGGATAAGGTTAACTCACACACCTAATGCACTTGATGTGCTTTGATATCCATGCCTAATATATTTGGTAAGTTTTATTTGTGGTACTCATGATGTATGTAGCAATTGAGATTGTGGTATAGGTGGGCCACCATGCTACGACCCCAAGATATGTTTTCTCCCTCTCCATGGTCTAGATGTAGGGAACGAGACACCTTAATAGATGGGAACCTCATCCATCTGTAGCCACTTGTAGTGCCACTGTGGCCATCAAAATTTACCACATCAATAGAATCTGGCACCATCCTGATGCAATGAGGTAAAGAAGAACTAGGGCCAAAGGCATACCCATCAATCCAAACAAACCTTGCAGAGTTAACACAATGGAAGCAAACACACAAAGAGTACAACACTGTGAGAGAGAGAGAGAGAGAGAGAGAGAGAGAGAGAGAGAGAGAGAGAGAGAGAGAGAGAGAGAGAACAAAACACTTTTATTGATTCATGAAATAATTAGCATACGTGCCCAGTTATAAGGCCTTTTGGGTTACGACCAGATATAGAATGCATTCTAGATCCAAGATCCAAATTTAAATTCACACTTCCAAACACATACACCACAAACTTGCTCAGCCCTTTGAAATCTCTCCAGAATCTCTAAGTTCTACTCCCAAAATTTGTTCAAACTCTAAGCCTAAACACCCTATTTATACTTGCCAAAATGACTTATAGAATATTCTAGTAAATTTAAAAAATAGAAAGGTTGAACCAAAGATGGTCTACACACATCCCAAGACAAGATCTTATCATAAAAGTCACAATCAGAATTAATCCTACAAGTTGGCTCCCATTAAGAATTAAAATGCAAAAATTGCATCCAAAATGCTAACACTCAGCACATGAAGGATATCTCGACATACACAATGGAATTTGACACACATTGTAGAGTGAGGTGGGATAACATGCTAATCCAAGTGTTAATATGACATGGGATAACTTCAACTTGGCAGATACTACAAAATTATTGGCAGTCAGTAATTGCTACAACTCGACAACAACTAGCAAAATGAACACAAATGAGTAGGATAACACGTCGACCCAGGATGCTCCTGCATCATACAACTAGAGCATAAAGAAATGATTCTCCTGAATCATTCAAGTGTCACAACCTGAGCACTCAACTTCATAACAATTTCCACTATCAAACTTCTTCAAGATCTTACAAGGTCCAAAATTCTTCATCTTCAACTTACCGTATGTTCCAACCAAAAATCTTCCTTTCTTCAAATGTACCATCACCTCATCACCAACTTCAAAAACATGATGTCTTCTAGACTTATCAGCATTCTCCTTGTACTTATGATTACTTTGTTCCAACTTTAGCTTCACTTTCTTATGCAAAGACTCCATAAAATCAAAAAATTCATTTCCTGCAACACTTCTCTTCTCTTCACCAGCAACATCCCTTAAATTTGATACTCCTCTAGGCTTCATTCTAGTAACAATCTCAAAAGGTGTTTTCCTTGTACTTCTATTCACAGAATTATTATATGTACACTTAGCTTGTGCCAATACCATCTCCCAATTATGTGCTTCATCTCCAACTAAGCATCTTAGCAAATTACCCAAGCTTTTATTCACAACCTCTATCTGTCCATCTATCTGCAGATGGAATGTAGAACTAAATTTCAACTCAATACCCATCTTCTTCCACAAAGTTCTCCAAAAATAACCAATAAACTTGTTGTCTCTATCACAAATAATACTTCTTGGTAATCCATGCAATCTCGCAATCTCTTTGAAGAAAAGTTCATCAACATGCTTAGCATTTGATATCTTCTTACATGGTATAAAATGAGCCATTTTAGAAAATCTATCCACAAAAAAAAATATAGAATCAATACCCTTTTGTTGTCTTAGGCAATCCAAGAACAAAATCCATACTGATGTCACTCCAAGGTTTCTCAAGAATTAAAATAGGTGTATACAATCTAGTATTCTAACTTACTCCTTTTGCAACTTGACAAACTCCACAACTCTTCAAAAATTTATGAACATCCTTATACATTTGTGCCCAATAATACTTCTACTTCAGCAAACTCAATGTTTTATCAATTCCAACATGTCCAACCAATCCACCACTATGCTTTTCTTTAATCAAATTCAACCTCATAGAACTTCTAGGGATACACAACCGAATACGTTTGAACAACATACCTTCTTGAACAAAATATTTAACATACTTACTGATGTGATCTGTTAGATTTAGTGCTCTACACTATCTCCATGCCTCAGAAAAATTAGGATCAATATCATACAAATCTTTCATTTCATCAAAACCAAGAATTTCAACCTTCATTTTAGTCAACAAAGAACATCTTCTACTTAATGCACCAACAACTCTATTAGTAGCTCCACTCTTATGCTTAATAAAAAATGTAAAACTCTGCAAATACTCAACCCACTTCATATGTCTTTGATTCAATTTATGTTGACTTCCCAAGTACTGTAAAGCTTTATGATCAGTATACAACACAAACTCCTTAGGAATCAAATAATTGTCTCCACTTCTTCAATGCTTGAACAATAGCATAAAACTCTTGATCATATACATAATACTTATTTTTAGCATCATTCAACTTCTCACTAAAGAAAGCAACAAGCTTACCCTCTTGACTTAATACAACTCCTATTGCACTACCACTGGCATCACATAACACTTGAAATACCTTATTGAAATCAGGCAAAGCCAATACAGGTAACTCAACAACCTTTTGTTTGAAAGTCTTAAAACTCTTATCAACTCCATGTGTGCACTTGAATTCCTTTTTATCTTCTCTCATTGTCTCAGTCATAGCATTACAAACAACACTGAAATTCTTTATAAACTTCCTATAGAAACTAGCCAAACCATGAAATGATCTGATCTCACCCACATTCTCAGGTGTAGGCCACTCCAAAATTGCTTTAACCTTCTTAGGATCCATTCTCAAACCATCAATTGAAATCACAAATCCCAAATCACAATTTCTTCTTGCATAAAAGAACACTTTTTCAAACTAATCATCAACTTCTCCTCTTTCAATCTTTACAATACTTGTCTAACATTCTCAAGATGTTCTTCCTTAGTCGTACTGAATATCAAAATGTCATCCAAATAAACAATCACAAACTTACCCAAAAATCTTTTCAAAACTTCATTCATCAACCTAATGAAAGTACTAGGTGCATTAGTCAAACCAAGAGGCATAACCAACCATTCATATAAACCATGTTTTGCCTTGAAGGCAGTTTTCCCTTCATCACCTTCTCTAATTTTCATCTTATGAAAACCACTCTTCAAATCAATTTTGGTAAAATACTTTGCTCCACTCAAGCAATCCATTATGTCATCCATCATCAGCATAGGAAACCTATATTTCACTGTGATCTTGTTAATAGCTTTGGAATCAATACACATCCTCCATTCTGCATTCTTCTCAGGTGCTAATATAGAAGGTACAACACACAGACTAAAAATTTCTCTGATTAATCCCTTCTGCAACAATTCATGCATTGTCTTTTAAGTTCTTCATTCTCTGTATGTGTCAATCTATATGGTGCTTTGTTTGGAAAACTAGCTCCAGGAATCAGATCCATACAATGACTTATACTTCTTACTAGAGGTAAACCATTAGGAATATCCTTTGAAACAATCTCTTAATACTCATTTAGCAATTCTGTAATTTCTTCTGGTACTCAACTACCACTATCTATTGTCACTCAATCATTACCAGCTTCTGTTGTCACTCGGTCATTACTATCCAAACTTGGTCCTAAAGAAATTATGGCAAAATAGACTTGATTCTTCTTTACTTCTTTTTCAAATTGTTTTCCATTAACCATGCAATCTTAAATAGTAGTACAATTAACCTCATCTGGACTTTCAATCGAAGGCAATAATATTTGCTTCTTCCCATTCACCCAAAGAGTATATTGATTCAATTCTCCATCATGTATAGCATATGTATTATATTTCCAAGGTCTACCCAAAAAAATATGCTAGCAATCCATAGGCATATTATCACACAAAACTTCATCAAAATAATGTCCAATCTTGAACTTCACAACACATTGTTCACTTACCAATATTTTATGCTCATCTTTGATCCATGAAACATGATAGGGTTTAGGATGCTTCAGCCTCTACAACTGCAACTTTGTAACCAACTCTTCTAATGCCAAATTTGTATAACTTCCACTATCAATGATCACCTTGCAACATTTTCCAGCCATCTTACATCCGGTCTTGAAAAGACTTCTTCTAAGGACAGGTTCCTCATCACATCCCTTATTACATAAGTTTCTTCTCACCATCAAATTTTCTCCGGACTTAGGTCCGCTCGGTGAATTCTCAATGTCTCCTTGAATCACAACATTTCTATTACCTTGTCCACTTTTAGAGGATCTACATTCAAAAGATCTATGCCCTTCTTTACCACATCTTAAAAAATTACCATGGAAATCACCTCTAGAATAAGAATTACCTCCTCCTTGATAAGAACTGGTACCTCCTCGGTATGGACTATCACCTTTTCACTCCGTCTTGTCTTTTTTATCATTCTTCCTTTCAAATTTTCCTTTATCCTGCACAAAATTATCAAATCTGCCATCTTCACCATAAGATCTACCTTTGTCTCTCTAGAATCTACCACATCTACCTCTTTGTCTTTGTTCATGCTTCTTTGTCAAGATCTCCTTAGCTTTCAAGGCATATTGATATGCTTCTTCAACACTTTCCAATTTCACAAAATTTATTTCATTTTGAATTCCAAATCTCAATCCATTTAGATATCTTGCAATTTTCTCAACATCATCATCCACATGTCTAGATCCAATGTCCAATCTATAGAATTCCTTAGTATACTCTTTCATAGTCATGTCTCTTTGTCTCAAATTTTGCATCTTTCTCAGCAAGCTAACTTGGTAATCAACAAGAAGGAATTTGTTCTTCACCTTGTTCACTATTTTCATCCAAGTTCTGATCTTTTCCTTTCCTCTCCTTTATCTATCAGTTTGCAAATGCTCCCACCATAGTAAAGCATGACCATTCAACCTAGTAACTACAAGTTTCACCTTCCAATTATCAAGAGTATTTCCATACTCAAAGAACTTCTCCATATCAAAGATCTAATCCAATAAAACATCGATGTCCAATTTTTGATCATAAGGAACAACTTCTATAGTAGGCTTCGAATGTGCCCTAGATAATACTCTCAGCAATCTTTCCTCATCTTGATCTTCTTCATGTTTCATAGTAGGGTTTGGTGCTACTACTTCATCATCACTCACATCCTCGAGATGTGCTCCTCTCCTTTGGGTTGTCTCCACAACATCTAATATGGCTACAATTTGTCTCAATGTATCCAATATTGCATTATCAGCATTTCCTCTACCTTGAACCATCTTTACAAATCAAGTTCCTATAAGATTGTAAGCCTCTACAAGTTATAGGTCAAATCCATAGATCTACAACCCTACAACCAAATTCCAATCAGGGTTCTACATGATCCAATCTCTACAAGGACGAACCTTAGCTCTGATACCACCTAATGCAAGGAGGTAAAGAAGAACTAGGGCCAAAGGCACACCCAATGATCCAAACCAACCTTACAGAGTTAACACAACAAAAGCAAACACACAAAGAGTACAACACCAAGAGAGAGAGAGAGAGAGAGAGAACAAAACACTTTTATTGATTCATGAAATAATCAACATACATGCCCAGCTATAAGGCCTTCTGGGTTATGGCCAGATACAAAATTGATTCAAGATCCAAGATCTAGCTTCAAATTCACACTTCCAAACACATATGCCACAAACTTGCTCAACCCTTCAAAATTTCTTCAAAATCTCTACGTTCTCCTCCCAAAATCTATTCTAACTCTAAGCCTAAACACCCTATTTATACTTGCCAAAATGGCTTACAGAAGATTTTAGAACATTACAAAATAGAAAGGCTGACCCAAAGATGGTCTGCACACATCCCAAGACAAGATCTTATCATAAAATTTGTGATCAGAATTAATCCAACAAGTTGGCTCCCATTAAGAATCAAAATGCAGAAATCACATCCAAAATGCTAACACTTGGTATCAACAGGAACACTTGGCACATGAAGGATCACTCAACACATGAAGGATAGCTCCACACACACTATGGAACTCAGCACACTACAGAGTGAGATAACACTCTAATCTAAGTGTTAACATGATGTGGGATAACTTCAACTTGGTAGATACTGCAAAATTACTGGCACTCAACAATTGTTGCAACTTAGCAATGGGTGCAACTCGGTAACAACTAGCAGAATGAACACAAATGAGCAGGATAGCACGTCAACCTAGGATGCTCCTGTTGTAATCACTCAAATTTGGTCAGAATCCTAAATGGACAATTTTTCATCATGATGAGAATTAAAATGAATAAAATCAATTAATTCAAATCAACTATTACAACCCATTTGACAAATACCCATGAATATTAATTTCAAATAAATTGAAAATTGACATTTATCTCCAGAAATGAATTTTATATTCAAAATGGGACCTTAATTCCATTATGAATATTCTATTCATAATGGATTTATAGACATTAATATTTTATTCACAATGGGTTTAAGGAAATTAATCTTTTATTCATTATGGATAGAAATTAATATTGTATTCATTATGGATAGAAATTAATATTTAATTCATGATGGATGGAAATTAATATTTTATTCATGATGAATGGAAAATAATATTTTATTCGAGGAAATTAATATTTTATTCATAATGGGTGGTAATTAATATTTTATTCATAATGGGTGGAAATTAATATTTTATTCAAAATGGATCCATAATCTATTTTTTTAATCAAAGTGCTCATTTTAATATTCAAAATACTCACTTTAATATTCTAATATTTAAAGGAATCATTTTAATATTCAAAGTGCTCATTTTAAAATTCAAAAATGCTCCTCCATTTTGAATTAAATAATAAAAAATGAACGTATCCACTCATCTTTGAATGAATCTCCAACCTTGATCATGAGTCCCTTGAATTTGATCTCAACCATCCATTTTTCTTTAAAATGGAGACTCTTCCTCTCTTGATACCATCTAATTTTGGCTAATATTATGCTACAAGATTTGAAGACCTCATTGCTTGCGAAGAACTTATGTCTTCTTATCTCATTCTTACATCCACTCTTTGCTACCATTATGCTACAAGATTGAAGACCCCATTGCTTGTGGAGAACTTCTATCTTCTTGTCTCATTCTTTTAGCTTAGATTCACTTAGTTTTATTTCATTACATATAGCTTAACAAACCTAGTCTAAATAGGGGTTTTTGTAATCTATCATTCTTGTTTATATCTTGCACATCATTTATGGTTTACTTGCATTGCATTTTTTAATATTCCATTTCATAGTGTACCTTGTGATGTATTGGCATGTTTGGTTCATTTGAGAGCCATATTTGCATAACCCACACATCATGGATAAGAAACTATAGGCTGCCATCTAAGTTCTCTAATTCATAGAGTACTTTGGACATAAGGGTCTATAGAAGTGTGACCCATTGTTATGCACACATTTTTTGGTGCCCACCGTGGGGCATGAAAGCCTCATTATCTTATGTTTTGCAGGTTTGAAGATGCTCCAAAAAGACATCCAATGATCATCAACATTGGAATTAGCATTTGAGAAACTTCTTCCTCTTCTTAGTCTTATTCTTCTTCTATATCTTCTCTTCTTCTTCCTTCTCATATTCTAAAATTTAAAAAATTTGATCAAAATTCCATGTTTATAATCTTTTTATGATTTTTCATAAAAATATAAAAAGTAGATCAAATAAAGAAATTTTGTTCTGAAATTTTTATTGAAGGTTCTCTACAATAGGGCAAAATCACATGCAAAGTTTCAGGTTTTTCTGATTAAAGCTCTATTTTATTTTATTTTTTAATGATATTTCATATGTGAATTATTTGGAGATGCAAAACAATGAATTTTGCTCTGAAATTTTTACTGAAGGTTTTAAATAAGACTTGCAACTATAGTAAAAAATTCACATTTTTTGGAGCAACAATGTATTTTTAATAATTATTTTATTATTTCTAATAAACAAATTCATTTAGCATCTAAATCAACGAATTTTGATCTAAATTTTTTTGTACATGTTTGGGATGCTTGCAAGAGCTTACAATAAAAATTTCAGATTTTTCACTACAACAATTGTTTTTTAATATTTTTTTTATGAGTTTTCATTTAAAAAATTAATTTTGGCCATAAATAGTTGAATTTTAATCTGATTTTTTTTTTTTTTGCATGTTTTGGATGCTGAATTAAACTCACAATAATTTTTTTTAGATTTTTATGATCATAAATTAATTTTATTATTATTTTTTAATGATTTTTCATAAAATAAAAATTTACAACCCAAATCATGGAATTATAATTTGAATATTTTATTGTAGGTTTGGGATGCTGCCTAGAGGATTTCATACAAAATGTAGATTTCTACACGTGGTCTACAAAATGCATGTCAAAGACAAAATGATAAACAAATTTGCTAACTCTTGCTTATAGGATGTATAGCCAAAGACCAAAATAAAAATATTTAAAAACAAGGTAAAGACCCTTAAAAATGTGCCTAGCCTTTGCTAGCTTTGAATAAGGTAAGCCTAAACCTTTATTTTTTTCGTAAATTGCGGCATTCATTTTCAAAATCTAGCCTAAGTTAAGAGGGTTAATTCAAATTTCAAATTTGGTATTAGGCCTATGCTCTTCACTTTTATGGTGAATAAGAATGTCAAACATGCCAAGTTTGTTATGAGAATGAGCTAAGGAATGAACAAACACCTAGTCTAATTAAGAGCCTCTTGTCTTCCTTAGATTAAAGGTTGTAATTGAACAAAACATGTCTGGTGTGTTTGGGAAATTGAGGTAATGGGGATATGTTCTCATCCTTTCAGGGTGATCAAATTCGCCGACCTACTCTCAAATTTCATTTTCTTTCTTTTCATAGGTAGATTACATATCCATAGATGGGCATACCTCCTGAGACTTTCCTTAACGAGGACAATGAGAGGGAAAGCCTAAAGCTTGCATCCGTAATAGAATGCAAGACAATAGTGTTCAAAAGATAGCCTTCCTCGAGTAGTCTCGTAAGAGATTGCACAAAACCTCCCAATGGTGGGAAGCTCTCTTCATAGAGGGGTGAATTTGAACACTATTGGATGACTCGCCACTAAATCCTTGTAGTCACCTACCTATTTAGAGCCATTTCTAGGAAGCCATTTTCATTTCTCTTTTAGGCTTGTGGTTGTTAATAATCGACTTTTCTTTTCCATGTCTCTTGTGGAACTACTTGTTGACTACTGCTTGTCTCTCAAAACTATTGATGAACTTGATCTCAAAACACTTGAAGTCAAAAAAATTGTTTGTATTGCTTACTAGGGGGAGTCTCAACAAGTGGGTTTTCTTTGCTATGTCTCTAGTGCTTGAACTTGCTTAAAATGGCTCTTTGGTCTAGCTTCTCTAGGTCTTTTCCATCTTCTTGGTCTATGTCAGTATACTAGGACCTTCATTTAGGTTGAAATGGTTACCTTAATCTCTTGACTACACTCTTTGATTGGGATAGTTGTTCACTTGTCCTTACCTGTCTATCAATTTTCCTACTTAGCTATTTGACTTCTTGCCTTGCTCTTAACTTGAGTTGCTAGTATCATAATTTGCTTGGACACTTTGCTTGACAAGTCACCAGTCATTGCTACCTCTACTTGGCAAGTGAACACTCTACCTTTCCAGTTTGGACATCAAGATACCTTGTGTCACCCTATTAGCTCCTTTTATCCCTTGTCACAGTTGATATTTTATCTACCACTATGGGCTTCTAATCTTTTGACACTAGACTACAACTACCTCTCGATGATCTAGAGTTGCTTGTTGTTGCTAAGAAGTTTCAATATTTGTGAAGTCAACGCAACAAGTTAGAAAGGACCAATAACCTCGCCTACTCTAGTCTCTCTAGGGACCTAATGAGCACAGACTCTCAATATGAGAAAATGCAAGAGGAGAGAAGGGAATTCTCTCATGAGTCCTTATTAAGGCCTTTGCATGCGCATACACCCTCTTCTCCCACATCATCTTCTTGTACGTCTACATGCTTTACTCCAAAATATCAATTGTGTTCATCTACTAGATATAAAGACCTCTTTAGAGAGAGCAAATGATGTCTCCTTTGAGCCTATTCCAAACATTCATGATGGGCCTATCTTTGACCAAGACGATGGTAAAGACATAGATGCATGATATTCACTTGAGAAACAACAAAATGATTCTAGACATACTCTTGAGAGGAATTTTACTCCCTTGGAAGATTCTTATGATACTATCTTGCAAATACACCTTGCTAATGAACTCCTCATGCTACCTAAGTCTAGCTCCTATGGAAATTCTTTCTTGGATGTTTATTGCACTTATCATAGATCTAATGAGCATGCTACCTCTAATTGCATAGAGCTGAAACATAAGGTTCAAGATCTTATTGATGATGGGATTGTTGATATTTCTAATGAATCGTGTGATGAGGATACTTCTCTTGAGCAAGGTCATATTAATGAACCTATGTCTAGTATTGGCTTCCTTGACACCACTTCTTTCGACATTCATGTGTCTCCTAAAGCTTCAAAGCTTCCCAACATGCCTCCATCAAACAAAGAAACTAATGCTTTCCACACTAGCTATTCCTATCCTCAAGGGTTACCTCTGAAAGAAACTCAAGCTAACCTTTACTTGGCTGCAAATATTTTTCATGATGCTAAAGCCAAAAATGCTCAACCTTCATGCAACTCTATGCTTTCTTGTCCTGCTTCCACTAATTCTGTGCTCTCTCCGCATTCCCCCTTGTCCTTAGAAGTGGATCCATGTCAAGAGGAATCTCCAAAGGATAAAGATCAAGATCAACCACTCGCTCATATCCTTCAAAATGTCATCTTCCACCTCCTAAGTATGGCGATGACACTATATTTGAGCTTACTGAAAATTATGAAAAACCTTCCATGTCTATACTATCTAAAGGAACATGTCAAGATCAAAGTATTTCGTCTTGTTCCACTTCTCAAAATCCACTTCAAACATATGCTCAAGCTTCAAATGCTCCTACTAAAAATGTTGCTCCTATCAAAGCTACTCATTAGTCTATTGATGGCCTTGGCTACATTGCTTGCTCTAAAGATGTTGACACCCCTTCTCTCTATCCATTTGCATCTCCTAAGTTTATCGTTGGTCCATCTAAAGTTTATCTCTCCTATTTTACCTCAAGATCAACAAATATACAAATCCTTGAGTCCTTCACATAAATCTTTACCTCTAAACCATTTGTATCAGCCTTCTCTATCTATAAGTCCCAAGTCTTTTGGAAGCAATTTGGATGATCAACTCAAACACAAAGGAATGAATCCATCTACAAAATTTCACTATGTCTCCTCCAATCAACATGTGAATGCTAAGAAAGAGAATGCACAAAAGAAATCGCAAAGGTCCACTAGAAAAAAGGCTAAATCAAAGAAAATATGGGTTCCTAAACCCATTGTTGAAAAAATGTGCTCTATAACATCCAATGAAAAATCAAAAGCTATATGGATTCCCAAGTCTCTTTTGAAAGACTTGAATATTGAAAATACTTCAAAGTTAACATTCAAGTTTCCAAAGGCTTCCAATCCACCTTCTTCCAAACATCTTCCTAAAAGGTTTTAAAACCTTCCACTCCATCTTCCACTAAAACTATTATATCAAAACCTCAAGCTATCTCATCCATATCTACTCAAACATTCCACTACCCTTCAAGGTGTGTGTCAATGTTGATCTTGCCCACTTTTTCTTCTACCCTTTCACATCCCTTTCCATACCCTATTAACTATACTTCCATCTCACTTATCTCATCCAAAGCTTAAAACCTTTTATTCTATATACTTTTTCTAATATTTCCTTTCCATCACCCTATCAACATCTTTGAGAGAATTTATATGGTCTTGGCTTATCATGACTTATCTTTCCTATAGTATCTTTCCTATAAGAGCACTATCTAAGTTGAAAAAGCTTGAGCTCTTTCTAACAAAAAAAACAAAAGGAAAAAAATAAAAACGTGCCTTGGTGAAAACCACTTCTTGTGGCACCTTGGATAAGTACCATGATGAAAACCTAGCAAACAAGTGTCATGCGTAATTCTTCCATAATCCATCCATTCCCTCTTCTCTCTTTGATCTTGACATTGTTGAGCTATCCAAGCACATTGGTGGTCTTATCTATCGCTCACTCTATATTGCTCATTCGCTCATATCCTTCATATCTAGCATTATTCCTATTGCTATCTTATTGCTATAATATCCCGTTGATCTTGATCACTACACTCTCTTGGCATGTTCACTCTTTGGACTGCTTGCTTTTATGACATCTCATCATTATGCTCTTGCTATTAGCTTCTATACCTCTACACTATCTTGCTTATCGACTTATGCTCATGCTATCTCTTGCTCCTTGCTTCCACTACTTATCCAAAATATGCCTCATATGGCTATCTTTACCTAGCTTGGTACTCTTGAGGAGTCAGTCCTTGAGGATCACTTTCGCTCACTTCATACTCCTTGCCTCTCCATCTTTGCTTATCCACCAACTTTCTATTCTATCATATCCTACACTTTGCTAGACACTGCGACAAATTGACGTGATCTTGATTGAGAGCTAGTAATTTTAAGTCATTCTTAAAAAATCAAAAAAACCATATATGATGCTGAAAAAAAATAGAAATTCCTAGTTTTTGTATAGTTTCTTATTTTCTGCATTTTTCTGCTTTGGTTTGTTACTTCCACTTATGCATACGCTCTCACATTATTAAAAAGATAGCCTACCAAGTCTAAAGGGTCATATCCTGATGCCTTTTAGGAGTCTCTTGTGTGTCAGTCACTAGTTGTTCCAACTATGTCTATCTATTGTCGACGTCTTACTAAAGAGATGCTTTTACTCAAGAATTATCAATCACCAATTGTTCTGATTGTGTTTGCCTGTTGTCGCACTATTACTAATGAGATTTAAGTGTTGTAAATTCTTGGACACTTTGTACCAATGCTATTTGAGCTATGTTAAGCTTTAAATCCAAAAAAAAAAATTAAAACATCAAAAATACAAAAAAAATCATATACTCACAAATGTCCTTAACACTGTTTGAGCAATGCTGAGATTTTCTTTATGTGTTTTTCTTTCTCTTTATCATTCCCCTTTGAGCAACTCGAGGATGTCTAATCTAACTAGAAGAGCGAGGACTGGGGGCATGATCTTTTCTTTGTTCTCTGCTTGATGGTTTAGTTCCAATGATCTGAACAATCTATATAAAAGGGGTGTCTACTATAAGAGCCTTTATCTCATGTTGGATGGTCGTGTATACATCAACTCATTTTATATGTATGTTATAGCGAGGTTGGTTCTTCTCCTTGTCTATTTGAGTGAGTTCTCTATGCTATACTACATATTGATACTCATCCTCTAAGTGAACGTATGGGTCACTATGAGTATACTTAGCAAACTTCTGTCTCAGGTTACAAATGCAAGGGTCATTGTGGATAGAATACTTCCTAATTACATAGCATGAGAAGGATCTCTCATGTGTCTGGTGTGCTTATATGGAAGAAACATTCTAGTCATTCTAGTGTTTATGCTTTGATGCTTATGTTCACTTGCTAAATCAAATGGAATAGGTGTTATGGTCATTCTGGCTTCTTGTACCTTGATGCTTATATATCATTCTGACATAACTTTGACTAATGTCATATTCATATTCTCTTGATAGAAATATCAGTGAGGGTTGTCTAACATCTTGTGGCCTTATTGAAAATGCTCAATGATAAAAACTAATATGAAGGACCAAAATGTATGCATCTCACGGGTACACCTTGCATTTTCATATTAGCTTGCATGTTAGGTTCATTTTAGTTTTTGCATCTTTGAGTGTTGGAAGAGTCTCCTTTTATCTATCTGGCACGTATCAATCAATTGCATTCACTCTTCTTCCTTCTTCTCAATCATGTCTCCATATCTTTCTCAAACTTTTCATTTCATTATCTCACTTCAATATTCTTATTTTGACCTACTTGCACCTTTACTTAATTTTGACATCCTAGATTCATTTTCATTTCAAAATCGAAATCTAAATTCATGGGTCAAAAGCTCATTTTTCTTTTCTTTTCTTCTATGCAATTGACTTTCGTTTGAGGTCTATTCTTCCTTCTGGGGTAATCACCCTTTCTTCTTCTTCTTCATTTTCCATCTCTCTCCATCTCTCTCTTTCTTTCATTTCACTCCATTTCCACTTTCTTCTTGATTTGACATATTTCTCATGCTTCATCCTTCTTGGTCAAACTAGGGCATCTCATCTTTTCATTCTCCTAATGGAATTTTGCTTAATTAGATTTGATCAACTTTTTCTCCTTTCTGCATCTCCTCTATCTCATTTTGATTTTGATCCCGAGGGGGCAGGAACATTCTAAATGCTTTGCTTTCAGCTATTTGCTACCAATGGTTTGTTGTTTTCTATTTGCCCTCAGTTGTTTGCTACCAGTTGTTGGTTATCTGCTATCTGCTTGGACTTGTCAATACTCGTCTCGAGTTATGATTTGTCCCATCTCCATTTGCTTGACCATTTTGTTTGGAGCATATGCTTGACCATTTCCATTTGCTCTTAATCTATTTTTCTAATGTACAGAACTATCGCTATCAGTCTTATCACTCAATGCTTGCTACATCTATTGCTATTATAGTCTCTTTATTCTTTGACTACATGTGTTCCCATATCAATCACACATTAGTTATAGAATGGCTTCATTCTTTGAAGTTAGAGCTATCTATCTATTTGCTATCATAGCTTCTTCATTTGATGTTTTCCCGTATCGATCACATATTAGATGAGGAATTCTTATCTTTTTCTATTCTTTGATTGCATGTGTTCCCATATCGATCACACATTAGTCAAATAGGGGCAAATGTAATCACTCAAAATTGGTCAAAATCCTAAATGGATAAATTTTCATCATGATGATAATTAAAATGAATAAAATCAATTAATTCAAATCAACTATTACAACCCATTTGACAAATACACGTGAATATTAATTTCAAATAAACTGAAAATTGACATTTATCTCCAAAAATGAATTTTATATTCAAAATGGGACCTTAATTCCATTATGAATATTTTATTCATACTGGATTTATAGAAATTAATATTTTATTCATAATGGGTTTAAGGAAATTAATCTTTTATTCATTATGGATAGAAATTAATATTTTATTCATTATGGATAAAATTAATATTTTATTCATGATGGATAAAAATTAATATTCTATTCATGATGAATGGAAATTAATATTTTATTTATAATGGGTGGAAATTAATATTTTATTCATAATGGGTGGAAATTAATATTTTATTCATAATGGGTGGAAATTAATATTTTATTTAAAATGGATTGATAATGCATTTTTTTAATCAAAGTGCTCATTTCAGTATTCAAATGTTCACTTTAATATTTTAATATTCAAAGTGCTCAATTTAAAATTCAAAAATGCTTCTCCATTTTGAATTACATAATAAAAAATGGATCCATCTACTCATCTTTGAATGAATCTCCACCCTTGATCATGAGTCCCCTAAATTTGATCTCAACCATCCATTTTTCTTTAAAATGGAGGCTCTTCCTCTCTTGATATCATCTAATTTTGGCTAATATTATGCTGCAAGATTTGAAGACTTCATTGCTTGTGGAGAACTTCTGTCTTCTTCTCTCATTCTTACATCCACTCTTTGCTACCATTATGTTGTAGGATTGAAGACCTCATTTCTTGTGGAGAACTTCTATCTTCTTGTCTCATTCTTTTAGCTTAGATTCACTTATTTTTATTTCATTGCATATAGCTTAACAAACCTAGTCTAAATAGGGGTTTTTGTAATCTATCATTCTTGTTTATATCTTGCATAACATTTATAGTTTACTTGCATTGCATTTTTGAATCATCCATTTCAAGGTGTACCTTGTGATGTATTTGCATGTTTGGTTCATTTGAGAGCCATATTTTCATAACCCACATGTCATGGATAGGAAGCTATAGGCTTCCATCTAAGTTCTCTAATTCATAGACTACCTTGGATATAAGGGTCTATAGAAGTGTGACCCACTTTTACACACACACTTGCATCACATCCTTACTCAAGCAACCACAAGTAGAGATGTCCTTTATCATCCACTAACCTACCATAACCTTATAGATGCATGACTCATAGATGTCATCTATCAAGGTTTTATCTATCATAACTTTTTCATCGTGTATGAGAATATATAGGATCTAATAGATGTTTACTAATTTAATGGCCAACTTCTAACATCTCCCGATTAGGAGATGGAGTGATGTCATACTAGAATTCCATTTGTCTATAAGTGCCATCAATATAGGTCTGTGAAATATCATCTCAAAGTAGTGGTAGACCTACTAAAGACTTGAAGATAAATATCCAAACTAATCATTGACTAGGCTATCATCGGTGATTACTTTGGATATTTATCTTCAGTTAATTTTTTTGTAACAAACCATCTTGGTTGAACTTTTCATCAAAGCATCAACTAGGATGTTGTTGTGGGTTCAGCATCCTAGTCAACCGATGGATCACCATTGGTCAAAATTTTGACCAAATCATTGACCAGGATGTTTTCATGGGTTTTTCATCCTGGTTTATGCTTTGGTCAAAAGTTCTGATCGATCGAGCGTCAACATTGGTCAAATTTTTGACCAGGATGTTGATTCTTTGGTTGAAATTTTGATGGATGTTCTCGAAAATAGGGAGGTCATTTTTGAGAAAATTGTATGTTGAAATTCTAATGTTGATAAGGATTGGTCAAAGTTTTGACAAGGAAAATAATGACAAAACATTTCGTAGATAATTCGACCAACACGAGTAGAAAATTTGACCAATTTTCATCAAAAAATGAGGCCAATTCTACTAGTGAAAGGTGTCACCTTCCTTGGATTCCAAAGATAGGCAATTCCACTAGAGGTACCTTGAGCACCCACTCCCTACCAACTACCGTGGGGCCACAACTTTTTTCCATAGCTATCCAAACCACCAACTGTAAGCTTGGTTTCCTGAATGAAAATAGTATCTAGAGAATGAGACTCTATCAATCTATGAAGATCCTTTTGTCTAGGGATGTTTTTCAACACCCTCACATTCCAAGAGAGAATAATCATTTGGGAGGTTGAGAGAAGTGGGAATCAATGGGCTTCATAGACCTTGACTCAACTAATGTCTCCTCCATCATCTTAACCTTCTCATGGTTAATCTTCCTTCTGCTCTTGGATGGCTTCTCTGAGGACCATTTTTTAAAAGGCTTCTGTTGTAATAGTAAAGTGGGTGCAGGTCTGGTACCTTTTGTGTTATCTAGCATCCTGTTCTAGGAAAGGAAAGTAGAGGCAAAGTTATTTAAATTGCCCCTAGGTTGTGCCTATGCTAGATTCCTTACGTCCTCCTCCCAGGTCCCTTATTGAGATCCACCCCTTGAGGTCATATCAATTGGTATGCCTTCCTCCTGCACCAATTCATCTAGAACATTAAACCTGTTAAAAGTGCCATTATTTTGTTTGTCCATCCAAGTTCTCTTCTTCCCTTTTCCTTTATTGTGAGGCTTAACTAGGACAAATTCCTCCATGTCTACAAATCCCTCAGACATAGGGGCCTTACCCTTATCATCGTTAGGGGTTGATGTAATAGAAAAAAATCATTGAGAAAATTTATTTCAAGAGCACTTACATCATAAGTGCCCATACTCATGAGATATCTTGCATCTAAAAGGTAGGGTTTCATAGTCCAATTGTTGAACCCATGAGGTAGGGCCCAAGAAAAAATCCATAGAGTCTAGCAGTAGATTATTAAGATCTACCTCAATAGAAATCTATGCATAAGAGATTACCTTATGATTTTCAGTTTGTGTAGCCGAACCCACAGGTTTCCCAATCAATAGAGAAATTGAGTGGAGAATATCCTCTCTCCAAAATTCTAGAGGTAGCCTTGGTAGAGATACCCACACTAGTACCCAAGAGGGGATCTCCTCACCAAAATTAAATCCTATGTGTCAGGGTTTGATAGAGAGACCCACTTGGTTAAAGAAATGTGGAACACCTTCAAACGCCTTATTCATGTCTTTCATATTCAAAAAAATTGCCAGAAAATAGTTATTGGTAGCCAGGAGAATCTCCATCTCCCCCTTAAGATTCCAAATCTGATGCACCCATAGTTCCAACATAGGAAGAGAGAAACAAAGACCCAAAAACTTATAAATGAATGCATGCTTGCTCTAGTATTCTACATCATCTAAAATCTGCTCAGGTCGAATAATCAATAATGGTCAATCATCTAATCTCTCTAGACACCCATTCACCTTTTTTATTTGAATAATACCCTTCAAAGAAGAAGCATCAACCCTAGTTGGGAGATTATTAACCTGGCCCTTGGCCCCCATTTGCATCAGCAAAGAGGATTCAACCATCTCCATATTAGTGGATAAAGTTTGAGAAGAGGGGATCTCCAATTGTCCCATGACAAAAACCCAAAGAAGCCCTATAAACAAAACCTAAAAGCCCTTTATCTTTGGTCAATAGTTACCCACCATGCACAAGCAAAGTGCAAAGGCCACACACTCCAGGCCCAAGCCCAACCATCACAAATTCTTTAGCTTCCACCAATAACCCCAACCTTTGCCCCCCACACCCCCCCCCCTGCAATCACGCCTCACTCCCTTTCCACTCACCAACCAAACACTCGATTATTTTATCAATCATGATAACATTAATGCCTTTTTACAATGCATGAATGGTACACTTGCCCACCTCAAACTGTGTTACTCATGATGATTTACCTCCTAAAGAGATTCAATATCATTATGATTCTCTTATGGTAGTTGTCCTTATCAATGGTAACCTCATTCATAGAACATTAATTGTTAATAGGTTTGGGCTTAATATTTATTGTATAGATATGCTCAAACAAATTAAAGTCAATCTTTCACATATCAAACCTAACAATACTATTTGTGGTTTTGATAATGTTTCTAAGAAAACTTTTGGCACCATCACTTTACCTATCAAAGTAGATCTAGTAATTTTGAATACTTCTATTCATGTTATGGTTGGACCTCTAAATTAGAACCTTCTTTTTGGTAGACCTTGGTTACATGCTATGCATGTTATTCCTTCAACTCTTCATAAAAAAGGCAAGTTTACCTATAATAAAATAATATAGACTCTTCATGCAGATACTAAACCAAATAGTTATCTAAATGTTGAGGAACAAAAAAGAAATGAATATAATGATGATCCTCCTTCTACAAGTGCTCTTTCAAAATATGATTGGGGCACATTAGATTTTAATCCAACTTTTATTGGAGAGTATAGAGATAATGATCTTTCATTCATGAAACCTAAAACAAATCCTTTTTCTAATAACTATGTTACTACTTCCCCTCATGTTTAATCTCTCACAACAATAAAAAAAATCATATGCCCTTAGACAATAGGCGGCATGAGTACTATTTTCATACTTTTGTTGATCATAATTTAGGACGTGTGCAACAAAGTGTTGAATCTCATTCTTTTTTCACATCCTCTTTTGACATATCATATCCTATTAATCAAGAAACTATTTTATTTAAACTTCTTTGTGTTAAGGTGATTATTGGCCTAAACGTAGAAAGAAACATAGTAAAAAATGATGAATCTTCCTTTTTGCATATATAATTGCTATCATGACCACTTTACTAATAATTTTCAAGCTTTACATTACAAGATCCAACAACCCATTAATAATGATGTTATTTGCATATCTCTTTATAATGAGATATCTTTTACTTCTGATTTCTTTAAATAATATGTAAGTCCCTATCATGTTTCTCCATGCCATGTAACATTGTTGGCCTTCTTCCTGGGGGCTCATTGTCATACATGGTTTTCTTTATGAGTAGCATAATAGGTTTTAGAATTATTTTTTCTTATTTCAATACTTGGGGGGCAAAGGAATCATATCCTTCCTTCTAAAATTTTCACGAATCAACTTTTGGTTTAGTGTTATTTCTTTATCATGTGACATCCACCATTGCATTATTTGCAATTGGATTTTTATGGTAGATAGATCACTAACCTAGGATCATCACAACCATGTATTCTCATTTTGAAGGATTTCCTTTTTCACTTCTTGCATGGTGTCTCATTGCATTCTACCCTTCTATGACCTCATTAGAGCTATGACCTTTTTGGTTTGGATTGGGTGTTGCATGTGGATACTATCTTGATGTTGAAATTGATTTATCCTTATTCATTACTTCCTTATGATGTTAAAATAAGAAATTTATTTTCCATCTTAAGGGGTGGCATACATGGTCCCCTTATCTTTTTCATATATTTATATTTTTCAAACACATTATATAGAGTACACTACCATGACACAACTTTCTAGGGATAGCTATTATTTATTTTTATATGTCTTGGATTGGGTGACTAGCATGGCACACATACTTTCAAACCAGCTAACCTATCGTAACACATATGCAAACCATTTTTGTGATATAGGAGTACTATATCATGAGAGTGTAAAGTCACCACAAGGTGCAATTTGTAGGATGGAATACCAGGAACACAAACGTGTGAGATCACTTGATCCTACCTCTTTTATATTTCATTTCATTGACTATTGGGCACACAAACCCACTATACTATTCAATCCTACCCTACTTGTGTGGTTTTGAATAGGGAACACAAACCTTATTGGGCAAGTTAATCAACTCTCTCTCTCTCTCTCTCTCTCTCTCTCTCTCTCTCTCTCTCTCTCTCTCTCTCTCTCTCTCTCTCTCTCTCTCTCTCTCTCTCTCTCTCTCTCTCTCTCTTTGGAAATGAGAATAGAGTAACTGAGAGGGGGAGGGGATGAATCAGTTACTACAAAACTTTCCACAGTCCCTAAGATGTCTGAATATACCGTTGATCTGATTAATATAAAATGTTGAAACTTGATAATGTAGCAAATGATAAATATTAAGAACTGATATGTTATCATGCACAAAGCAATTCAACAATTAAGAACACAAGAGACACCAGTTTTAACATGGAAACCCAATATGGGAAAAACCACCAATGTAACTAGATACTATTTTTCACTCTTCTAAAGTGAGCCCTGTTAGGAGCCAACCCTGTTAAAGGTTACAAAAACACATTGTTAGGTGTGACCCTGTTAAAGGATCTAATCACCCTGTTAGGAGTGGCCTTGCTAGAGGTCTTTAGAACAATTCAACTGAATTGTCACCTTGTTAGCGGATTTATTGAATGGCTATTAAACCAACTCTGTTAAGAGATTTTGAATTCACTGTTACAATGGTTAGAAAGCAACAATGAAGTGACCTGATATAATGTGCAACTTATCTTTGCTGATTACAGATCTTTGTTATGCTTGACTGGATCCTTACTGATCAAATACAACTTTACAAATCCTTCAACACATCTGATCCTTCATCAGACTTTGCTAAACATTTTTCTTTTCATTTCATACTATAATTCGCATTCATAACTTATTTTTCACAATCACACACCTTTTAATTCATAACTTGAATGACCATATATACCTTTCAGATTATCTTAGTCGGCTCAAATCACTGACTAAACAAACAATTACAACAGTCGGCTAGAAGTAATTAATTAGCAAATCCCTATACTGGCCGATCCTGCACGGTGAACTTTGTTCAAAAAATAATTCTTGTGTTAACTGACTGAGCTCGGTTAATACAACGAACTTTGTGACAATCCTTCAATCGTCGGGAGAACTCGGTGGAAACTACCCTTTAGAGACCAAGTGAAGCTCGGTTAACACTGACTTCTCCATGATTCCTTTGATGATTGAGTGACCTCGGTGGAAACTACCCTTTGGATACCGAGTGAAGCTCGGTTAACACTGACTTCCACATTTCCTTCGTTGACCAAGTGAGCTCGGTGAACACTGTCTTTCACCTTTCCTTTGTTGACTGAGTTAGCTCGGTTAACACTGTGTTCCACATTTCCTTCGATGATCGAGTGAGCTTGATTAACACTGTAGATTGCATTGCAGACTGTCTAAGCTTGGTGAACTTGAGACTAATGACTGATATGACATTTGTGTGACATCAAGGACAACATTATCCAACATCTCTCTCTCTCTCTCTCTCTCTCTCTCTCTCTCTCTCTCTCTCTCTTTTCTATGACATCTCCCTTATTATGATTTTGGGATATGACTTCCTAGACCATGGATGGATCTCTACTTAATATTCATTTCCTCCTATTCTCCACCATATGTTCTGCTTTCACCACAGTAGTATTTAAGAACTCTAGAAGCTTTTTCATACTCTATTCACTGGTCTAGGTTAAAAAAGTCAACCTAGGTTTGTCTAGGTCAACTAGGTTGACCTTGACCTTCCCCAAGTTGATCTTGACCCTCCCAAGTTGACCTTGTCCCAGTTGATTTTGGAGCATAATGCCTGAAGTGTCACAAAATTTCCAATTATTTTATTTTACTCCCCAGTCGACCTGATTTGTTTTTCCACTCAAAAACTAATATAAAAGGAGACTTGGGGGCTTCATTTTCATATCTCATATCATCATCATCAAGCACTCAAGGCATTCAAGCATTCAAGCAAGCAAGTTTTCTTCAAGCATCTAAGGATCTTTTTTGAGCATATCTTCTTCAAGATCTAGCATTAATGTTGGTCACCAAGGGAGGAGATTTGCATTGTGGAATTCACCATTTTCTTCATTGATGCACATTTACATCCATGAATCCATGATGTGGTTATGATAGATCCATTGCAATTGTGGAGATATCCTAATTCCTTCATATTGAATTCAAGATCTACAACATACACCATGAAAAATCCTTATTGATAAGGGTTTCTACAAGCAAAGTGGATGCTTACATTTATCTTGATTCCTTTACATACATTTATCTTGATTCCTTTACATACATTTACCAAAAATGATGTAGAGCCACACCTTGGAAAACTTAGGAGGAAAAAACTCACTCAACTAAGTTGCTTCAAGGGGCATCTACAACCTTCAGGATCACACACTAAAATCAGATTCAATAAACAAAACTTTGAAAATAAAAATCCCCAAAAATTTCTTCTTGCTGCCTCCGGATAGACCTGCACTCAGACATGAATAACTTTCGAACCAGAAAATATTTACTCAATTTAACCGTTGATATTTTTGATAACTAGGTTTCAAACAACATATAAAAATTTGAGATAAATCCAACGGTCCAAACCCAAGATATTGACCACGCATCAGAGTACATTTTTCTGCAAAACATTGCTTCTTGCTGTCTCTAGATAGACCCGTGAACAGACATGTATAACTTTTGAACCAGACAATATTTTCTCAATCCAATCCTTGATATTTTGTGTAACTAGGTTTCAAACAACATATAAAAATTTGATAGAAATCCAACGGTTCATTTGGGAGATATTACCCATGCACTGAGACTAATTTTCTGCAAACATACCGAATTCAACCCAAAACTAAAACTTTTTAATCTTCTGCAAACTATCAACTTGTTTCCAGTGAGAATATAAGAAAAATCCATTCAAAACTTAGACCATCAAAAACTTGCACAAAGACAAAATGAAAAAAAAAATTCCATATCTCTCCAAATTCGATTCGTGTCTTACATAGCCAATTGGCTCACCCTTAAAACTGACTTTCTTTTTCCTATTAAAGGATGTGAAACGTTTTCTTCTTATTTTAGAAAAGAAGAATGTCTTCTATCCAAAAAAAGGATAAGAATCTGAAACATTTTTTCTACCAACATTAGACAGTCGTTTTCTAAGTCAGGAATATTCCAAAAACTGCCTACTACCTATTATTGGATTCTAAAAATCATTAAACACTCCACCTACGAACTAAAAAAAACTATTCTAATTTAAGATCCACACACCTGGTCCTAGGTGGCTATATCTGGAGAGCTTATCGAACTGCTACTCTAGGTATGCCACCACATGTAGGATGTTATTACAAACTTCAAAAACTAAAAGCATTTAAAACATAACATTAAATTCTTTATTACATTTTCAACAATGTTGCCTCCTATAGCGTTTCTCTTCTCTGCCACTGCAGCATACTCCCCTGTAGAATGAATCTCAAGTCCTCTTGAGATGATGTGTTGTAGAAATGAGTCTCATTCTTCTTTCGAACTTTCCAATTTATTTGAACTAGGATGAGCATATCTACAAGAAAAACAAAAATAATATCCAACTTCTCCACCTTGTAGCTTTGATTCTTTAATGCTGTAAATGTCACAGAAAATTCTCCAACATGATTCACTATACATGAAATCTGCATCCCTGCATAAACATTATTAGAAGAAAACATATCATCAGCATTAAGATTATTTGAGTTCTCTTTTTGAATATGAGCTTCTTTATACACCATGTAATGTGCATCATATCTATCTTCATCAATAGTAACCATAAACTTATCTGCTTCTTGACTATCAACTAGTTTCACATCTTGAATCTTAAGAATCGTATTTATCTCTTCTTCCTTTATTAAACATTTATCATCATCTTGATCTTCTGTAGTAATCTCACTTTCAAATATCTCTTTCTTATTACAACTTTTCTCAAGAACAATAACAGTATTGCACTCTTTCCTTTCTTCTTCAAGCTGAGTTTCCGTACTACTGCCATGCCTTTTCCATTCTCCCACAATGGCTGCAAATTTTTCCCATAAATCAGATTCTTCTTTAGAAGTTGCTATTACACATTCCTTAGCTTCATCTTCATGCCATTCCTCTTGACATTTTTCTTCATTATGCATATTTAAGGCTTCATCAGTTGCCTCCAAAATCTTTTCCGTAGGAGTACCTTCCAACATTGTACTCTTCTCTATTTTCAAAAGACATTTTACTGTTCCAACCATAGATTGTTCGCATTCAAATCCAATAGAGCTTGTCTTGTTACTGCTCTCGTCAATAGATACTTGCCGCACTTCTTGTTGCTACACTTTGTGTTCTTGCTGCACTTCTTTCAAATTAGCTTTATTCTCTTTCAACTTAGCGTCATTCTCCTCAAGTCTCCTTCTCAAATTGTTTATCTCCTCTTCTATCTTGCTTAGCTCTTCTCTTTGTTTTCTCCTTTCTTCTTTCTCTCTTTTCTTCTTTTCCTCTATCTCCTTCTGTTTAGAATCCTTTCTCTGCCGATACCTTCTAAAAAGATACAATAAAGCTGCTTCTTCTTGTCCCATCATTCCTCAACTAGGTTATTTTCTTCTTATCTAGTCTCCTAGACTTCTTCTCAGACTATTTCTCTCAATCTTTCACAATTACACAAACATATACACAACTACTTTTTCCCAAACCTTTTGCTAAGCTTTGATACCAAAAATGATGCAGAGCCACACCTTGGAAAACTCAGGAGGAAAAAAATCACTCAACTAAGTTGCTTCAAGGGGCATCTACAACTTTCAGGATCACACACTAAAATCAGATTCAATAAACAAAACTTTGAAAATAAAAATCCCCAAAAATTTCTTCTTGCTGCCTCCAGATAGACCTGCACTCAAACATGAATAACTTTCGAACCAGAAAATATTTACTCAATCTAACCATTGATATTTTGCGTAACTAGGTTTCAAACAACATATAAAAATTTGAGAGAAATCCAACGGTTCAAACCCGAGATATTGACCATGCATCAGAGTACATTTTTCTGCAAAATATTGCTTCTTGCTGTCTCTAGATAGACCCGTGAACAGACATGTATAACTCTTGAACCAGACAATATTTTCTCAATCCAACCATTGATATTTTGTGTAACTAGGTTTCAAACAACATATAAAAATTTGAGAGAAATCCAACGGTTCATTTGGGAGATATTACCCATGCATTGAGACTAATTTTCTGCAAACATACCGAATTCGACCCAAAACTAAAACTTTTTAATCTTCTGCAAACTATCAACTTGTTTCCAGTGAGAAGATAAGAAAAATCCGTTCAAAACTTAGACCATCAAAAACTTGCACAAAGACAAAATGAAAAAAAACATTCCATATCTCTCCAAATTCGATTCGTGTCTTACATAACCGACTGGCTCACCCTTAAAACTGACTTTCTTTTTCCTATTAAAGGATGTGAAACGTTTTCTTCTTATTTTAGAAAAGAAGAATGTCTTCTATCCAAAAAAAGGATAAGAATCTGAAACATTTTTTCTACCAATATTAGACAGTCGTTTTCTAAGTCAGGAATATTCCAAAAACTGCCTACTACCTATTATTGGATTCTAAAAATTATTAAACACTCCACCTACGAACTAAAAAAAAACTATTCTAATTTAAGATCCACACACCTGGTCCTAGGTGGCTATATCTGGAGAGCTTATCGAACTGCTACTCTAGGTATGCCACCACATGTAGGACGTTATTACAAACTTCAAAAACTAAAAGCATTTAAAACATAACATTAAATTCTCTATTACATTTTCAACAATGTTGCCTCCTATAGCGTTTCTCTTCTCTGCCACTGTAGTATTAGGTACTTCAAACTCTTCGACTACTTTCACATATTCATTGTTTATTTTAGGATTCATTCTCAAGCCATTTAAGACATTCCAGATCTCATTCCTCATTTCTACCTTAAATTATTCAAATATATGTTCTATCCCCCTATAAAGATGCATCCTTTTAGTTGGCATACTGAATAAAAACAAGGTACAACTACCCCAATATTGGGTGATCTATCCACCAACAAGAAGTTACTAGGTTTGTAACATGTTACTACCAACTTGAACAAGTCCTTTGTAATTGTGAGCTAGAACTAGGATCTGCCACCTCACAACCAACAAGTCTAGGTCTTGACAAGTCACCTTCAAGATCAACCACACTCAGATAAGTCACAATCAAATCAACTTGGCTATAATACCATCTAATGCAGTACAACACAAGTGTATCCCCAAAGGAGATGACCAAACCCCCCAACAAGTACAACACAACTAAAGTACAACAAGATACAACTGTAAACAAGCTCTTGTATTAACAACAAATCTTGAATTATACCAATTAAACCATATATATTCTAAGATATAAGGCCTTTCTGGTTATGACCAATACATTATAAATTATAGACCAAACTGTTATCTCTCAAGATATCCTCTTTCTCTACTCACAAGTATGCTTTACAAGACTCGTGTATTACATATATATCCATTAGGACATGTAGGTCAACTTTGAGTTCACAATCTCCAACAATAGGACATGTGTTATACAATACATGACTAACCCTCAATGAAATAATGACCAAATACATGATACATTGGAATATCTTTGGTAGCCTTACATATAGGTCCACATGTCATCCAACTATCTAGAGCCAAGAGCACATAAGCTAACCCATAAATACAAAACCTTACTGAAACAAATACCACACATCAAATGAAGAACAACATAGGAAATCAACACTAAGAAGATGAGCATAACCCCAACCAATTATAACATTAAATTCTATTAACATAGGATAGTGATCCGAGATAGATCCACAATAAGAAACGAGGCCCATAGAAGCAGGAAAGGAGAATCAAGTGATCGCCAAAGTAAACTATCAAACACATAACTTGAAAACAAAAAAATAACCAAATGTCTTTTTGGGGATGTAAGATTTCCGACAACCCAAGGATGCTTATGCATCATTAAAAATGTGTCATTTCTAATATTACCATAGATGTAATACTATCCAAGTGTTTATTCTTCTAACTAAGAAGGGATGTTAATGTTATAGTTTAGTCAGATAAAGTTTTTACTGAAAATATATAGATATATGTGTAATATATAACTATGATTCTTCACACACACACACACATATATTATTGTACAATAAATTGAATTATTATTATATATTTATGTATACATATAACATAACATAATAATCAATTTGATAAATTACTAAAATTCAATTATTGTAAAATAATAATAACAAACTACTGACTAAATTAAGTCTTCTCTGAACAACAATTAGTCAAAAAAATTATGCAAATCATATTTGACATCATTGTTGTTGCAAGGGTGTGACTGAGAGCCACATACCCGATGGGATGTGCCTCCATGATGGAGTCACTCCCATTGGGTATGTGACTCCCCATCCTAATACTTATACAATCTTAGCCTTAACCTACAAATATACAATATCAAACACATAAATCATTATAGCCTTTGGTCAATGTATAGTACATAGTTTGATAGTAAAATGTATTTGCATTTAGAATAAATATTGATATATATACATATGTGTGTGTGTATATATTTCAGTCAAAAAATCTTAGAGATAAATTTATAATCATAAGAAATATAAATGAAAGAAAACAAATTCTCGTTCATAGATAAATCTGATATCATTTCCAAATATTTTATGGTTTGATTGATATATATGTATACATGGATTTATTTAATCTTTTATAGATTCTTTTGTTATTGGTGTGAAATAAGAGTTATTTAAAATTAACAAATGACAAGGTATTGATTTGGAAATTTGTGTGTGTGTGTGTGTGTGTGTGTGTGTGTGTTGTTATTTTACCTTTTCTAATATAATCATTATGGTCAAACCAAACTACTAGAAATAACTTAACTAGATTATGTGGTTGGGAACTTATGATAGATTTTAGAGTATGGTATTTTCTCGGGATGGGTTTTGGGTTGTCTAGTTGGCCAATTAGGGTTATGCTTTAGAAGCATGTGTAGTGTATTCTACTATGGTGAATTATTACTCTTACTTTATGTTATTTGTTAAAATTGAACCTAATGTTATGGTATTTACTTTTGAAATTGTTTATTATGGCTTGGGGTTTGAGAACCAATGTAAATAGGAATGTATAAAATGAGGAAAACATTGAAAGTTTTAAGTAGTATAACAAACCTATAAATCGAAAGAAAATGATCACAACAAATATAAATTAGTATTGTACTCACATTTGGAATAAAAGCTACTGGCACCATGTCTCTTTTCTGCATCTACCTCCTGCTGCTCCTCTTCCCCACTACATCTACCCTCAATACAATAAACCTAAACCCTCACACTTCAAAGAAGACACTTATTTAGCAAGGCAAGGCATCATTGCCACCTGTCTGTGCATGTATATTAAGTGGCAAAGTATATATGATGCATGTAAAGAGTTTTTTGAATGCCAGTTGGAAATCACAGATTTTTTTTCAAATTTTTTGATTGGTAAAAGAAAATATTACCAACAAAAATAGTTTGAACCAATTAGAAAATATTAATAACACAGTAAAAATTTAACTTTTATAAATGAAATGAGGAAGACGACAGGTTAAAAAAATTTACACACGTCGTAGAATATGTAAATCTTTTCATAATGCCATATTCCTAAAAAAAATGGAGGAAGCTTGTGAAAAAAGGGTTACATAAGATTAAAAAAATTCAACCAATCAAATTGTAAATAAATAATTTCAATTAATTGAATTAATTATAATATGTAAGAAATAAGATTCTATGAAGTTGGAACATTTAAGGAAATAAAAATAAACATAGGAAGAGTGACACATGTACTAAATAAATGGTATCATGTATTACCATAATAATAATTATAAACAATTGACTAAACCAACTTAATATGTCTAAAATAAAATACTTCAAATGGAAAAAACTTACAAAAATATCTTTTGAAATAATGATTAATTATTTAAATAATATTAAAAATATAATGACAACTTGTTATGCTGAAAAAAAACAAATTAAAAAAAATATTAATAGCTACCATTAATTAATAATAGAGTTACTAACCAAGCATAGTTGACAATGTCCTTTATAGATGGTTCAAGCATTTGGATTTTAGCAAAACCAATTGAGGATTCTTTATCACTTGTTTCCGTGTTGATTTTACTTTTTGATTTAATGTTAATATCTAGGAAGTTATCTGTTTGGCTATTTAGTGTTTCATATAATCTTCGACTTATGGGTGGGCACCATTGGGCCATTATTGGAAGTAAGCATCTCTCCATGTACTATACTAGGGTGAGGCATTAACCCAATAATATTAGCTATCAAACTAGGTCATTATTATGTCAATCCATCCCTCAATACCAAAAGGTCATTGCTAGCTAGAATCGAGGTATTTAAGGCTCAAGACCTACCAAGATCAGTTGAAGGTAGAGTTGCTTAAGTGCTAAACCAATAATTTATTCAGGCCCAAGAAATTTTTCCATTTGGCATTCTCCTCTAAAATTGCTTGGAATTATTTCAAACCCAAAAAATTTCTAAGAGAAGGCCTATTTTTCTTACTGTTAAAAAAAATATTGAGGAAGTTGTGGCTCCATGCTGGATGATTTGCAATGAGTGCAAGCATTACACTTGGTGCCATCTTTATGTTTCTACTTGAGCCTATAATTCACTCTTCCCTTCCTAGTTCTAGATAGGGATCTTTGAAGCTGTAATCTCGCATTGAGGGATTCATGGTTTCAAAACCCTAAATTTATCTTAGGAGATAGACTAGCAAGGGTGTTATTCTTTATAGATTTGATTGTCTAGGAATTTATTATCATTAATATGTCAGATCACACTCTCTGAAATCATCAAGATATTGGAAAGTTGTAAAAATATGGAAAATAATGTATTGTAAATTCCTACTAAATAAAAAGAAAAGAGGTGAGGGGAAGTGATGCCTAATTTTTAGCATAACTTTCTAATCACAATCCATAATCAATTATCATCATGTCAGAAAACTCAAAGAAATAAAAACTGATCAGTTGTAAATCCAAACTAATTAAAACAAAATGAAGAAATGGAGGAAGGAGGTGATATTTCTTATGAGATCAGCAATAATAATCCCAACAGAAATTATGAGTGTCACAATAAGGAATAGTTTCAAGAATTTCAAAGAAATATTGCATATATCATTTATAAATATAAATAGGAGGGTTAATATGACTTGGATTGTGTAAGAAATTTTAGCACCAATGTGATCAATAATTCAAAAAGATGAAAAATAATCAATTGCACACCCAAATTAAGTAAAAGGAAATAGAGAAGGAAGGGATGTTTATTATAAGATCCAAAATGATAAATTTAAGAAGGAGTTCCCCAACTTGACTTTTGCAATAATAAATAGATACAAAACTTATAGAGAATTGTAGAAAATTTTCACTACATAAAGATACACAACAGACTCAAAATGATCACATAAGGGAATAAAATGGAGCTACAACTTTTAGATGTAATTGTATTTCTGATGTTAGTTGTGGTTGTGTGTTATTTTTGTTTAGCTTTTGAAATGTAAAATGTTGATGCTGAAAAATCATCCTTGCTCTTAAAAAACTTGAGGTTGCTTCCTCTGAAGACCATTCCAGGAGATAAGATCTAAAAACATGCTAGCCAATAACCATTCTCACAAATTATTAGAAGATATATTAAACAAGATGCTTTCTTTGTCTAGACATTGCTCAATAATCTCAAGTAAGAAAAGGTTAACATTTTTGTATCATCATCCTATAAACAATATCACAAAATACCAAAATTGGACCACAGAATCTACACCAAGTGATCTTAAACTTTTAGGACTCAAGCCCTATAACTGCAATATTTTGCATTATGTAGCTTGTTTTATTCTTTAAAATCATATAGTCCCCTCTTGAATGAATGTGAATCAGGAGCATCAAATTCTGACCCATCTAAATATTAGCCACCACTGAGTTTATTCAAATATCACCATTAAATCCACAAAAATCCACTTCGTATCTTATCTACTCTATAAAAGGGCATTTAATTCAAGAAGTATAGTAAGCAAAATAAGAAAATAAAGCAGCACGAAAATACCCATTTGTATATTGTCAAAGTATTTTGTAAACAATAAAATATCAATGCTTAATACATACAAAAGTGAAATAGAGATTGCGAAAGTGTTACATAAATCCCAAAATCCTTAATTTCTGAAACAAACAGTAAATGAAAACAAGCTTTTAGGGAAAACATGAGGACTTATAGCTTAGGGGTTTTGAAATTTATAGTCTGGAGACCACATTATGCCAAAAGGAGCATAATATTCTCTCTAATGGCAAATTGTATAGTTTTTAGTTGAGGAGCTGAAAAAATTTGTTAATTATTTCTCCACATTTGAAGTGTCGTTGTGCCTGCATCCTATCACCATGTGGAATATAGCTACTTATAGTTTCATTCATGCACTATAGCCTAATCTCTTGTCATGAATTTAGAGAATGCATGTGGAAGGTAACTCTTCAAAGCACTAAATAAAGTAGGACTGGCCTTGGATACGGTCTTGTAATCAATGGTCTTGAAATTGAACGCAGATCTATGTTTTTCAGTGTAGCAATGCATACAGAAAATAATATTTCCACATTGACATTTAAAGCTAGTAAGCCCAACACATTTTTGATAGGAAAAACAACTATTGGGAGTTTTAGGAGGTAGAGGCTTTAAATAGGTGACAACCACAACCTGCCTTGATGACATTTCCACTACATCCACGTAAAGCTCTGAACAACTCAGCTCATATAAATAAAGCCTCATAACTGGAGCATTGCTCGATATAGAGTCTATGGTAAAGGAATTCTCAACAACGATAGTGGCAGATGTGGATTTTAGTGGCACTCCATGCAAAGAACATGTGAAAGAGGAAGATGCCATCTGCCCTACTTGTTATACGCCAAATGGAAATAAGAAAGGGGCATATGTATTGATAAACATCATGTTTGGTTAGATGAGTGTGCTACAAAATTAAAATCATCTAGACCATTTTATGCACTTTTTTGATATCATTGTAATGAAATATATTTCATGTATGGAGTTTCTTTGAAAGTGGACATGTGATGTCCCCTTCTAGCTAGAGACATCACTTTAGCTGGTGATTAGCCTATCAGAGACCCTCGTAGGCTAATAAGATTGGATAGAGGGTCACCTTGGTGTGGAGATCCTCCAAGGACAAGAGCAGAGTACTCTTCTGGGTTGCCAGATTTTGTTTATGATGAGTTTTCCTTTGAGTTTGGCTTGGTCAGGCTATTTTTAGCAGTTTTGAGTTGTAAAGATAGACCCCTGCTATTTTTAGAAAAGGGGTATGGTCATATGCAGTTCTATCATGTTAGCTCCCAGTCCAAACGACATTCAAAAATGTTGAGTATGGAGATATTAATGTTTATTTAGTTAAAAATAAACATTATTGGTTTTGAGCCTATATTGTTAAGTTATAATATATAACTTAAGTGAGGGTCATGATATCATAAAAGGGGCCATTGTTTCAATTAATTGTGGGTCCAAGCTTATGGAAAAATTAAAAGGGATTTTCTAAGTTTTAATGTAATAACATTTTTTATGTTATTATTATATCTTTTATCCCACATTGAGCGTGGAGACTCATTCTGGAGTTGAGGAGTCCTTATAAACAAACCTTGTCTTCCTTCAAGACCAAGTTATGAGAGTTGCTTAAAAACTTTGCCTTGTGAAATTTCTTGAAGTTGTGGCAACAAGGGTTTCTACAAGTTTGAGAAGAATTTAGACTGTGGAGAACGTAGTATCTTCAGAGTTGATGCAATTTGAGGGTGTGAAATATCACTTGAATTTTGCCTGTGAGTTGACTTCATTCTGGAGTCAATATTGTGTTTCAGTAGGGAAAAAGTGGATGAATCTGTTTTCAGGTTGGAAGGGGTTATAACAGCAGCTACAGTGCTGTGAACAGTACAACGCTACAGTGAATTAAAAATCAGAGATTTAATAGTGCGGTTTTTGATAGGCGCTGCCCAAGGAGGAAGCAACCAGCAGCGTGGTTGCATATTGGAGACAAAAGTCAAGTTTTTTTTCAACTATTAATGATGATGTTTTTAATGTATTCTTCCAGCAATAAGTATTGTACATACATTAGGAGCCATCCGAATAAATGAATTTGATTAGCATTATAACCAGATTTGAGTTATAATTTTAGGTAAGATTAGTTTTCAATATTTGTATTTTCTTTTCATCAACTCAAAACCCAAAAACAACTTAAAACATTCAAAAACAAACCAAAAACAATCATTACACCCAAGGAAACAAACAGTGATCAGCGTAGAGCCTATTTGGGGTTCTTATAGGACATGAAAAAGGTGAACACGATGGTGTTGGATCTTGCATCAAATGTGCTCTACGAAAGTATCAAATAAATTATAAGGGAGTTCACATAAATAATGCACATGACATTGTTGAATGGTGCAAGACACATTTTGCATCAAACGAGGTTGGCGCATCATCAAGAGTGAGTCAAGCAGTACCATGTAGAGTCTTTTGGGAGATATTAGGTACATGTTTGCATGTGTGTGTGTGCATGTGCACCTATATATGTGTGTGTGTGTGTGTGTGTGTGTGTGTGTGTGTGTGTGTGTGTGTGTGTGTGCACATTCATATATAATTTTTGTCTCTAATTTTTATGGATATATTAAATATGTGTCTTCAGGTGTGGATAGAAAAACCATGCATGGTTGCAGGAGGATAGAAAAAACACAATCCTTGCAATTTTTTTGAGTACCAATCATCGCAATTGGAAATTGTACACAAGAGACTATTCGTGTTTTTTTTTTGTTATTGCATTGTTGAGAATTATAATGAATGCATCAATCAAGATCGTGGATATGTAGGTCCTTGGACTTTGGTGCCACTTGTTGTTACTGATATAGTTAATGGGGATGAAGATGAAAACTTTGATGACATTTCTTTGATTTCTACTGATTATAACCAAATCTGTAGACTAGTTTGAATTGGTAAGTATTTTTAATTTAAAATAATAATAAATGTATATATTAAAGTTACAAATTTTTTTTAGCTCACATATACATGTATAATATTTCTTGTGTGTAAGGGAAGTCTTTGCAGTTATTGTCAAGTCTAAAAATGTAGGAGTGAGTTACTATTTATTGTGTTGCATTGCATAAAGGATGAAGTTAACTCAACCTAAAGAAAGAAATGAAATGTTATTCCCTACGGGTTTATTTTTCAAAAATAAAATAATATGTATATAGATTTATTTTACACGTTTATTATTAAACGATGAATTTATTTATTACATTTACACATTTTTAACATTTAAATGCATGGTGTGTAGGTTCAATTATTTTGGAGGGAACATATCTCAGCCAAAACATATTAGTGAAACATGAAATTCACTTTGTTGATTACCAACCTGACAATGAGGTGTTTCAATATAGTCACCATGTTATTGCTACCTCCATTTCTCTACATCCAATTAAACATTAAACTGGACGTCACAAGTGGAGATTAGATATTGAGAACCATGAGAGAACATTAAATGTTCTCCATGAGTGTGTGAAACCACTTGGAACAACTTGAGATATTTAATATTTAGGACTTGTTTAGATATTTCATATTTACCAAGTCTTTCAAGAGAATTTTAAAATATATATTCATTTAATATATCGAGGACTTGTATATATATGTGTGTTTGTGTGTGTGTCTTCATTTGATACATTTATGAATTAAAATTTGGATCATGTTCATTTCATTTTAAGACTTATATATACATATATATACATATATACATACATATATACACATATATACACATATACACATATATACACATATACACATATATATACATATATGTATATATGTATGTATATACATACATATACATACATACTACATATATACACATATATACATATATATACATATATGTATAGATATCTACATATGTATATACATATATACACATATACATACATATATACATATATATGTATGTATACACATATATATGTATATATGTATGTATACATATACATACATACATACATATATATGTGTATACATACATATATATGTATATATGTATGTATATGTGTATATATGTATGTATATGTGTATATATGTATATACATATGTAGATATCTATACATATATATACATACATACATATGTACATACATATACATATACATACATATACATACATATATATACATACATATACATATACATACATATACATATATATACATACATATACATATACATATACATACATGCATATATACATACATACATATACATACATATATACACATATACACATATATGTATGTATGTATGTATGTATGTATATATACATATAAATGTATATATGTATATATGTATGTATATATGTATATATGTATATATGTGTGTGTATCTTCATTTAATACATTTAGTCCACTTATATGTGTACACATGTTCATTTTTTTGTAACTTAGGATTTATACATGTGTATGTACAATGTATATTCATTTAATGTGTTCGGGACTTATACATGTATGTACATGTTCATTTCATGTAACTTGTAGGACTTATATGTATGTATGTTCAATTCATGTAACTTAGGACTTATATGTGTATACATTGTACATGAACTCATTTCATGCAACTTAGGACTTACATGTATGGACATGTGTACACGTTTATTTCATGTAACTTGTAGGACTTATATGTACATGCTCATTTCATGTAACTTAGGACTTATGTGTATGTACATGTTCATTTTATGTAAAGTTTAAGACTTATATGTGTACATATACATGTATGTCAATCATAAACGAGAAACATATACCACATGGACCATAAACTAGAAACATGCATCTATCACATGTCTATTCATGAACCATGTATAATGTTCAATCGTGTCTATAATTGAATCAATTAAATGCCTAAACATAAATTAGACCAATAATGTGTCTAATCATAAACTAGAAACATATATCACATGGACCATAAACTAGAAACATATATAACATGTGTCCAATCATATATGATCAAATAAATATGTCAAGTATCATAAATGAATCATAAACACATGTACATAGATCAACACACACATGCACACACGTGCGCGCGCGTGCACACACATACACATCAAATCATATATGTATGATAAAGTAAACATGTGCATGTCTTAAACTAGAGAGTCATCCTGATGCATACAAATAGAGTGACCCTCTGATCGATACTCATGAGGATCGTATGTCTGTGGAGTATCAATTGACCCTGTAAATTACATTACAACAATTCATTAGACATGCATGTATAAATACATGGGAACTAATTTATAATATTTGTACAAATTTTAATGCATTGATGCAAGTACGTGTGTCTAGTATTGAATTAATTTTAAAGTATATTTTAAAATCACCTGAGCACTAGTGGGTGTTGCATCCATTAGATCCATACCCCCACAAGTAGTAGGTGTCACATCAATAATGTCTCTCCTCCTACCATGATCAAAGCCCACACTAGAAGAAGCATTCTTTACTACCTGTGCCTACAAAAATACAATTCATTTGCAAATATCAACACATAAATATATACTTGTGTATAGAATTTTGTTATTGAAAAAAGTAATATAAAAGAGGTACCCAAGTCTTAGGAGCAAGAGGGTCATTAGTGACATGTACTAAGGTGTCATCAACAAAAACTCCATCTCCAATAGGCTCAATCATCTGTAATAATGAGGAGTACAAATGAGTAACAAGCTATGATGGAAGTGGTGTAGAGTCAGTAGACTAAAATAGCATATACATAAATGATCCCATCTCAAAGGGAACATGAATCTAACTCAAATCTCACAATTGTTGATCAAGTATGTAAACTCCATCAATAGAAATGAAAACACCTTGACAACCTCCTAAGATCCCCTTAGGTGGAGAGCTATAATAAACTATTTTCCATTTGAGTGTTGAGTTGAGTGTTGAGCACTAGAGTGTTGTGTACAGTACTCAGTGCCAAAGTCTTGTGCAAGGTGGTGTGTGCTCTAGTGTGCATGATTATATGACATGTCAAGGGTCACTCAAAATATAGGCCTCTGTGTAATTGTCTCTACAACACTATGTAAAGGCATCCCCTATGTATTTGCACTATATGAATATGCATGTAAAAGATCATTTAGAAGATACAAGTCCATCTCCATATGTCCATGCTCTCTAGTGAGGCCACATATATCTCCTAGGATAGGAACACATGCAACTCTATAGATCTCATCAGTGGGTGGTCCAGCTCTCAATGATGCCTTTGAAGATGGTATGCATTGACTAGGTCTACTCAAAAGATATCTACCTAGAATGTAGATTTAATGCTCTTGGATTCACATGTGATGTGCCCTTACAAATCGTTTGCTTCCCTCTAAGAAGCAATAACAACTTTATTTGTAGTAGCGACCATCATTGGTGTCATAGTCAGGGTCCTAGTTCCCACCAACGCACAATGACCAGGAATAGGAGGAGTCAGATTATGGTACTCATCACGATCATAAACTTTGTCATGTCCCTGGCCATAATATCCTGGAATATCTAAATAGTTGACATGGTGCATCCAATGGATCTCTGCACACAACTGTTGGGAAAAATATAATAGAATTTAGTTGTCATTGCAATAACGACCATGTATTGTTGGGAATCAAGGGTATATCATAAAAGCAGTTTGTGACACAACACATTTAGTAACCTGATATGCTCTAACCTGGTTTTTCCCCTCATAAAACGAGAAGATCTTTCATTTGATAGTCTTCTTAGAAATCAAGCTCTGAATCCACTCTAAGGATATACCAACCGAGACCTTTGCTCTAAGCTCAGCAAAAATTCTATCTATAGATCATGGTGTGAATGTAGTATGTGATCTAAGCTTGTGAGTAAGCTCCTTAAGACTAGCCAAAATCTACTAGCATATGCCTCTATATAGATGATCATGAGATCTCTCAATCACCGATCTCAATCTAGCAGTCTCTATGGTGGTAAATTGGAATATTGTCACCAGATTAGGAATGCGAGGGTGGACATGGGGTACATCAACATGTGATCCCTGCCCCTATCCTTGTCCCTATCCCCGCCCATGATCATGTTCTTGTCCCTATCTCTAACCCTCTCCGTGTCCCTAATCCTAAGGCTAAGGTTATCCATGATTGTGGGATGCTATCTACGAGTAACACATGCGAACTAAATGTTAACTTATAATTAAGTACTTGAGTACATATATATAATTACAAGAACATTTGTTCAATAAAAACTAATATGTGAACTATTAGGTCTTATTAGTAATCTAAAATCTTAAGGGGTCATGATAGGTTCTATTGGCAATCTAAGGTCATAAGGGGTCATATTAGGTCCTATTAGATCCTATTAGTTAAATAAGTTGAATACATACATCTAAAAAATTTAACATTAGATTTCGCATCTAAATATCTAAAATATTAAAACAAATGTATACAAATTAAATACATATGTGTGTTTGTGATATATATATCCTATTAGTAAACTAAGGTCTTAAGCAGTCATAATAGGTTCTATTACTAATATGAGGTCTCAAGGAGTCATAATAGGTCCTATTAGTAATTTGAGGTCTTGAGCCTGGTCATAATAGGTCCTACTAGTAATCTAAGGTCATAACCTGGGTCTTATTGCATTTTATTAGGTCTTATTAGTAATCCAAGGTCTTAAGGGGTCATAATACATCCTATTAGTACTCTAAGGTCTTAAGGGGTTCTATTAAGTCTTATAAGTAATCTGAGGTCTTGAGGGGTCATATAAGGTCCTATTAGGCCTTATTAGTAATCTAAGGTGTTAATAGGTCATATTAGGTGAACCAATAGGTGTTAATAGGTCCTTAATAAGTCATACAGATTAAAATAAATTTACACATTTGTACATGCATCAAAATAAATTAAATGTACACACACATAAATAACAAATAAATTAAATACATAGATCTAAAAAATGAACATTATAAATTTCACATCTAAATATCTAAAACATTTAAACAAATGTATAGAAATTAAATATATGAGAGGAAAGAGATGAGAGAGAGTGAGGAGAGAGAAAGCATGAGGAAAGAGAGTGAGGGAAGAGAAAGAGGAGAGAGTGAGGGGAGAGAAACTAAGCAGAGAGAGGAGAGAGAAAGTGAGGACAAAGAAAGTAAGGAGAGAGGAAGTGGGGAGAGAGAGTGAGGAGCGAGAAGAGAGAGATAGTAAGGAGAGAGAGAAAGTGAGGGGAGAGGCAGTGATGAGAAAGTGAGGAGAGAGAGTGAGAGGAGAGAAAAATTGAGGAGAGAGACTAGAGAGAGAGTGGGGACTTTAAGAGAGTAAGAGGAGAGAGAAAAGTGATGAGAGAGAAAGTGAGAGGAGAGAGAAAGTAAGGAGAGAGTGGAGAGACAGAGTGAGGAGAGAAAGTGAGAAGAGAGAGAACTTGAGGAGAGAGAAAGTGAGGAGAGAGAACTTGAGGAGAGAGAGAGGGGAGAGAAGGTGAGGAGAGAGATATTGAAGAGAGAAAGTGAGAGAGAGTGAGGAGAGATAAAGTAGAGAGAGAGAGAGAGATCATGAGTGGAGAGAGAGTGAGATGAGGGAGAAAGTGAGGAGAGAGATTGAAGATAGATGAAGTGAGAGAGAGTGTGGAGAGAGAAAGTGGGGAGAGAGAAAATGGAGGGGAGGGGATTATTTTATATTATTTTCTAGATATCCTTGTTTTTTTTATTCATCTAGAGTTTTAAATCATTTTTTGTTTTCTAGATCTACCTAGTCCTATTTTTATTTTTTATCTACCTAGCATTTTATATTTCTAAACATATTATTTCTTCTAGAACTATAATTATAACCATGTTTTTTCAATATTTTCTAACATGTAAGCTAAACTACAACATGTTAATATAAAACTAACATATATTAAAAAAAAACTAGATATACATTAAAAATAACATAATATTCATTAATAGCGAACAATGAAGAGCAACAAATAGCAAATAGCGAATAATAGCAATGAATGATTATTAGAATTTGATGTGGAATTTATCTTTGCATTCTATCATATCTCCTATAGTATTTCCATCAACGTCGACACATATAGTCCAACATCCATATAATCTACAACGTATATATCTGTGATTCCATGCTTTGCTACGGGTATACAATCAAAGTGTAGATACTCGCGATTCATCTCACATCTCAAGTGCATTCGATTTTGATCATAGATCATATTTCAGACTACCAAATACAAGATTTTGATTGCAAACATTTGTTGAACAATTTAATATAAATTTATTTTCAAACTCATTGATGATTTAAGAAGTGAATATTTGCAATCTTCTAATTGGCATGTTGGAATACACAAACACAAGGATTCTTCATCGCAACTGTAATTAATACCACATGTCTTTATTTGTGGATTCCCAATGAAAATTTGATTCAATTCGATGTTTCAGGCACTATATAGATCACTCTCTGCAACAAATTTCAATAAACCCTAGCTGCTAAGAAATTGTCATCACTAATAGTTGCATGCTTGGAAATCATTACCGAGACAATAAAGTATATTTGTTTGTAGTGTGAGTATCACTATCGAATAAAACCCACATATTATTTCAACTGCGATAATACTTGCAAACATAAGGAAGTAAGAAGAGCAAGCATACGCTAGCCGTTGTTTCACTAATTTCTGGAATCAATTGAAGCAGTTGCTAAACAAAGATGAGCAGATTGTTGAGACAACCTATTATATTATATCTAAAACTAAAATAAAGGGCATTTTTCCAGTAAGAAATGGCATTCTGAATCAGAGATCAAGTGAATTCTCCATCAGATCTGAGAAAAGAGCGACATTGAAAGTCAAATTAGATTGCAATCAGATCACAATTAATAGTAGATACGTGCTAAATAAGACAACATTTGAGTAAAATATTCCAAACATATTATGCATTTCTAGAGGTTAAATATTCAAAGAAGAATATAATGGATTCACTGTCTGTTTAGATCATATCAAGAAATCGTCCCAAACATTCATTCAGATTTGGAGATCATATCAAGGAATTTGCAACTATTAATGTCGGCTTGGAATCCAAAACTATTGTTTCATATTTTGCATAATTTGTCAATACCGGTAGGGAAATCTAAACGTCTGTAAAAGATCTCAGTAAAATACAATCTGCCAAGATCTAAAATTTGAGATTTAAGTATTGCATTGTTAAGAAAAAATAGATCTTTTCTACTGTATAAAGATCTTGCCAAAAGCACCCTACCTTCAATGATAAGAAATTCTCTGACAATCAGCTAAGTTTTCTCTCCTTCAATTTTGATCGTCTTTTGGTTTTGTTTTTTGTTAAAAATTACCAAATTGTTCTTTTTTAATCTTTGATGATCTTATCTTTACATAGATGAGTGTTCTAGAGAATTTAATAGGTTACTATAGCTCTGTCATTTTGATTTACAAAAATTAAAGTTTTGCATGTCTTATTGGTATAAATTTATACTTTTATTAAAACTAAAAAATAATTAAAACTAAAAATGGTAATTTTTTTTTCTAATTTTCCACTGTACCGAAGACAATTTGCTTATTTTTGGCAAACAAAGTATGCTCTACCCTTCTATCAATCCATGAAACTACTTCTGAAGAACAAGGAATTTGAGGAAGAATGGATAGAGGTTTGGTCCTATAAACCTAAGAAGGATAGATCAAATAACTTTGAAGGGCAAAAACTTAGACCTCTGGGTAGGTTCCCTAAAAATAATGGAAGAAGGCATCCAAATCAATCTAATTCCTTTAGCCCCTTTCAGAAGATCAATCCAACACAATTTGATTCTCATCCGACATCATCTTATAGATTAGATAGAAGAAAGGACTCACCATCTTAGGGATCTCCAACAACTTTGAATAGTATCAAGGAAGTAAAGCAAATGGATCATGAATTGATATACCTATCAAAAACTTAGATTAATTATGTTAAAAAAAGATGCTAGAATCGAGGACTTTTTGCTTGATGGATAGGCCCGGTATGGAGGTGTGTTCTATTGCTATTTGGCTTAAAAATCTTCTAGGAAAACAAGCCAACCTAATAATTATGGAAAAGGATTTTATATTTTGGCTTGTGATAGTTTAGATTCGAGAAATAAGCTCCTATACGGGGAAACCCTAGTTCTAAATGATTACCATCTAAAATTTCTAGAATGGAGTCCATACTTTGAACCCAAAAAATTGGCAAATTTTGAAGAAGAAAAAGCAATCCTTCTTCCCAATCTCCTGATTGAACTTCTGGTTAAAGATACACTCAAAATAATAGACTGCAAATTAAGATCATACGTAGGGATGGTAGAACCTGATAGTGCTTGGTCTAGTCTCATTATTACAGTTAGAGTATATGTTAATGTAGTTTAATTCAAAACCCTAGTTATTAATATAAATGGTAAAATCATCTCTATCAATCCAAGACTTGCAAAGGATCTTTTTAGAGTAGAACTAGTTTCTGTTGTTTCTCCGCCTCAAGATGTTTGTCTTCAAGATCTTTTGGGAGATCTTCCAAACATTTAGATCTCCCTAAATGAGAAAGGTGGGGGTTTTTCAATCCACTTAGGGGAGGAGGGAGAGATCAGTGATTGCCCTCCTTGCCTCAAATTGGTAATCATTAGTCCAGGTAATGCTGAGGAAGGTTCCGAGCTTCCGTTGAAAACTACTCTTCAAGTCACTTCTTCCAAGGAAGTAGCTAGATCGGGTCAAGAAGTAGAGGAAGAGGATTTTGTTTCTAAAAATCTATCCCAAATAGAGGAAGACCCAAGTGAAACCCCAAAATGAAAAGAAGCAAAAGTCAATATGTTAATAGAGGCTTTAAATAATATGGTATTGGATGATCTAATGAATCAAATTTTGGATGTGATTTGCGATGAGGAGGAGGTAAAGTTGCATAAATCTATTTTAATCTCTAAAATTATGGAAATGTACCTCAGGGAAGAATAAATAGTCTCTGCTGTTGAAAAGGAATTAATAGATTTTGAGATCAACAAGGAAATAGAGCAGTATAACTTTTAGGACTTTCCCTCCCAAGCAAAGGAGCTCTAGATTGTGCAAAAGTATTGAAGAAGTGTGGTCAGAAATCCTTGCAAGAGTTGAGATCTCAAGACGGGGTAGCAAAAGGTTAGGTTAAACTTATCGATATTCTTTATGCAATGAAGGGGAAGATCCTTCCCATAACACTATGAATATAATTAGATGGAATGTTAGGGGCCTCAATACCCCTAACAAACAATGACTCCTAAAGCACTGCATCTCTAATACTAAGGCTAACATAATTCTTCTTTAGGAAACTAAACTAAATAGTGAAGAAATGGGTAAATTTAAGAGATCTCTAAGTTGGAGGGAGGTAAGAGAATCCCCACCAGAAGGAGCTTTAGGTGTGCTAGCTTTGCTATGGAATCCAAGGAACATCTCTATCTCATCTTTGGAATTTCATACAAATTGGATTGGCAGGTCAATAAAGGGTATGAGATCTAATTTTTGGTATAAGCTTCTTAATATCTACAGTCCAATCAACAATAGAAAAAAAGTCAAGGTTATGGATCAAATTGGAAGAAAGTCTTAGTGTAGAACAAGATGGTCTATCCATTATTGGAGGAGTATTCAATGCTATCCTTCGTCCCTCTAAGAAATGAGGTGGTAATATTTCTCTTTCTTTGGCATCAAAGAAGTTTTCCAATTGCGTTAACAAGCTAGGTTTGATGGAAGTAGCATGTTTAAATAATTCCTTTACTTGGAATAATAGAAGGAAAGGATTCAGCAATATCACAGAAAGATTAGATAGGTTTCCTATTCATGGGGACTTATCTTTGGTACCTATTTCATTCCACTCTAAAGTTAAATCAATATTAGGATCAGACCACTACCTTGTCAAGTTGAAGGTTATAGAGGATAAATGCCCTAGTAATTCCCCTTTCAAATTTGAGAACATGTGGCTGAAAGATGAAAATTATCTTGAACAAATAAAACTATGGTGGGAGGAAATATAAGTCTCAAGCTCCAAATTGTTCCAAGTAGTGAATAAGCTGAAAATAATCAAGCAAAAATTGGAGGAGTGGAACTCATAATTCTTCGGAAACATCTTTGAGGACAAGTTAATTGTGGAGGAAAAATTGGCATCTCTTAGTAATGAATTTATGGAGCATGGAATGGGGGAAAACTAGTACTTAAAACAAAAAAAGCTTATGCAACAATTTGAAGAAGTTCTCTCTAAAGAAGAGCTTTTTTGGAGGCAGAAATTGAGAGAGGTATGGTTGGAGGTAGGGGACATCAATACTAAGTTTTTTCATAATAGTTCCAAACAGAGAAGGATAATCAATTGAATTGCATCTGCTAAAGGGAGATATGGAAACATTAAAAATCATCCTAAGGAGATAAGCTTGGAGAGAGTCTCTTATTTTGAATATATCTACAATGGTGGGGTTAGTCCTAACTTGCTTGCCTAACAAAATTTTCTGTCCAACATCCCAAAACTAGTATCCAGGGAATAAACCAATTGTCTTCTGTAGAAGATATCTAAGTTAGAAGTTGAGTCAACTCTTAAACAAATCGAACTTCATTGGGGATGATATTACTAAGGCTCTAGAAGGAGTTAGGAACTTAGGCAAATTGCTTTGTAAAGTTAATAACACTTTCATTGCCCTTATTCCTAGAAAGGAAATTTTGGATTCATTTAATGACTTTAGACCTATTTCCCTATGCAATATACTCTTTATAAGCTCTTTACCAAGATTCTTGTCTCTAGGCTTCAAAAGATTCTATTTAACCTCAATAGCAAGGAGCAAACATGTCTTGTCTATGGAAGATCAATATATGATGGTATCATTATAGCTTAGGTTATGATTCATTCTATTCAGAATAATAAATCCCCTAGTATGCTCATTAAGTTAGATATAAGTAAGGCATATGATAGGGTAGATTGGTGTTTCTTATGTAAATGTCCAGAAGCATATGGCTTCTCAAAATAGTGAATAAAATTAGTCTTCGAATGTATTTCAACTACAAAGATGTCTATTCTAGTAAATAACACCCTGATAGGTTTTTTTAGTCTTTCTCAGGGTCTCAGACAAGGGGACATAATCTCTCCATTCCTCTTTATTCTAATGGCAGATGCATTAGGAAGGTCAATTTCTTGGGCTAAATCCCTAGGGGAAATTAAAGGGATTCTAATAACTAGTGACCATGATCTTACTACTTGTCGATATTTTGTAGATGATACCATGTTATAGTAATGAGGCTTTAGCTTTTAAAAGTATCTTAAATAAATACACCGAGGCATTAGGGTAGATGATTAACAAAGATAAATTAGAAATTTTCTTCTTTAATACTAATCCTAACACAAAACAACTAATATGTACTACCCTTGATTTTAAAATGGGGACTTTGCCCTGTAAAAAATTAGGCCTTCCCCTAAACTCTAGCCATAAAATATCAAAGCTTTGGGACCCTCTCATAGAGAAACTTAAAGATAGAATGGCTGGACTGAAAGGTAAGTGACTGTCCTCAGCAAGGAGGAAGACCATGGTTTCTTCAGTCTTATTAGCTCAGCCTATTTATCAACTCTCTTATATGGATCTTCCTAGTAGTAAACTAAGTATCATTAATGGTTGCCTTAGGTCATTTTTCTAGCAAGGATATGTATAGAAAAGAATGTTATGCCTCCTCTCTTGGGACCAAGTCTATAAATCTAAAGAAGTAGGAGGGGTAGATATAAAAAATATCAATTTTCAAGGGATAACTTTGGAAGCAAGGTTAATTTAGCAAATGATCAGATTCCCCAACCTAAAATGGGTCAAAAATTTAACTCATAAATACCTTTCATCCCCAAATCTAGTTAATTTTTTCAAAGAGACTCATCCTCCTAAAGGATCAAGATTATGGAATTTCCCGTTGAAATGCAAACATATTACATAGGATAGTTTGTCATGGAATCTAGGGGACAATAAGGATGCTTTATTTTGGATAGACTCATGGGGAGGATATAAGGTCCTTGATCTTTATCCTTCCCTCCTTTTATCCAAATCCTATTTGGAAACAAAATGGGGATCTAAGGTTAGGGATTGTGTGACTTTTGAGGATAATGAGATGAGGTGGAAATGGAAAGATTTAGATTCTAAGGATATTCCACTAGAAGATAAAAATCTCCTCCAATCAATTCTTCGTTTGAGGAAAGTTTCCTTCAGAGGAGGGAATGATTCCCTCATTTGGGCTAGAAGTAATAATGGGGAGCATATTTATAAACTAGGTTATAGGTTTTTAGAATCTCGTCAGGGTTTTTCGAAAAACATTCTTCTCTAAAAGCATTCTTCCTTTTAGATTGTGTTGGGATAAGTTTTGTCTCCCTAAGGCAGGATTATTTTCTTGGATAGTCCTTCACTAAAGGACCCTTACTGTAGAAAGATTAAGGAAGTTTGGACATCAGGGTCTAACTAGATGTCCATTATGTGAAGCTAAGGGATAAACAATAGATCATCTCTTTCTTCATTACCCTTATTCAACTATTTGTTGGCAATGGCTTTGCTCTTAATTAGGCTTGGTGATGGCCTTCCTTGACTCCAAACTTAGTAGGTAGATGTCTTGCCCTATCTTAAGGGTAGATAGTATCTTTCACAACCTTTAGATCTCCTCCTCTTCCACAGTTCTTTGGGAACTGTGGAAGGAGAGGAATAAAATAAATTTTCAAGATAGAAAGACGCCGGCTAACCAACTTATTAACAAAATAGAAATTTCAATTATAGAGTTAACAAATAATATATTTCTTAAGTCTAACATCAAACAAGCTAGGATGACTTATTAGGATGAAAAAATGCACGGACAATGGATTGTGTTAAAAATCCTACCCTTTATGAGAAAAGGGGTTGATGAAGGTAAATCTTCAAGGGAAGAATGTGTATAGAAAATTCCAAAAAAGGGATGGTTCAAGTTAAATTTTGATGGAGTATCGAGAGGCAACCAAGGTAAAGCTAAAATTAGATGTTACATTCACAATGGCAAAGGAGAGGAAATTGCCAATATAGCAAGGTACATTGGAGAAGCTACTAATAATTGGGTAGAGATTTATGCTTTAGTAGAAGGACTCTTGTTATGCAAACATTTGGGAATAAATAAGAAATAGAAGGAGACTAGACCATAATTATAAATGTTGTTAAGAAAGGAGCTCTTTTTTTATTGGAAGTTAGATTCAAATCTCTTGACAACTTTAGAAGTATGCAAAGTCTTCAACAAAATAATAATTAACCACATTTATCGAGAAGGGAATAAGAGAGCAGATGAGCTAGCTAATATGAGAATTGATAAACAAATAAAATAAAATATTAATCTTCACTTTAGTCCCCTTTAGTAATTATTATCTAAAATATATTTAATAATAGCTTGGCATACTTTCATTATCCTCAGAAGTGTTTAATTTATTTTCCTTTTTTCAATAATCGATTCCCTTTGAAAGCTCTTAAATCACTTTCTTATGTTTATCTTGTGTGTCTTTCTATTTTTAATTTAATTTCTGTTGTTTCCTTCATGTCTATCTTTTTAGAATCTCAACGTCTTTAGCAGATTTATGTCTTTCTTAGGCTTCTCTAACCTCCTAATAAGTAGTATATAATTTTGTTGGATGTTTATCTTTGCTATTTCAAGTCACACAAACACAAGGGATAACTAAGGAATTAAGGAATCTCGAATGGTTTTGATGGAAAAAGGGCAATACTAATGGACTAACGCCCATCTTTGTCCTCTCAGTATCCCTTGTGTGGGGTTGTATAACTAATTTTCTATAAATATATGGCTTCAACTCTTGCTAATAAAAAAACCAAAAAAGAAAAAGAAAACAAAAAAGCAAAAACATAATATTCATTAAAAACAACTTAACTTTCATAAAAAATAACTAAACATCCATAAAAATAACTAAATATTCATCAAGAACAAAAAAATGAATAAAATATACATACTTGGTATGTTGAATGCTTGAAGGAGGTAAAAAATGGTAGATTGGAATGATGATGCAACCCAAGACGTTAGGAAGTTCACTCTAAGCCCTTCCACGAAATCACAACAGTAAAAATGAGAAGAAAAATGGTAAACCAATGCTTACACGATATTTTTGGTGGCAAAACAAGGGCTTCAATCAAAGCCCTATGCAACAGGTAGGCCAAAGGGGCTTCAAGTGAAGCCCCCAACTACATGGCTTTGATCGAAGTCCCACCTCTAAAATTTGGATTTCCCACATTTCATCCAATTTCTTCGTGATGAAAAGTGGGAACCATTACTATGGTCGGACCCTAGGAGTGGACTTGACTAGGCTACGATGAGGTCAGGAGGTAGTGACTATCTTACCATTTGGGTTTCCCACAAATTGACAACAATGTTGGATGCCTCTTTGATGCAGTGTACCATTCTTGTTCTTACCTTGGATAATTTGTATTTAGTTGATGTATCTATGTACTTGTATCTTGAGATCTCATAGGATGATGTATTCTATTATGTTGTCCTTGTATAATTATTACATACCCTACATCATGTGTAGTGGATGTGATATATTTAGATGCACTTCGTTGAACCAGTTGTACTTATGTATTGTTTACGAGGTTATCCATATGTTATCTTATCATGGTTATGGACATTGTACTTAATTAAGATTAAATCTAAATAGTACAATTTTCATACATGTGATTCAATGCGAAGGAACCCTCAAGAAATAGAAATTCTATTTGCCTTGCTTATGTGTTTTTTATGTGTATGTATTATATTGCTTCCACACTGTTATCTTGATGTTGCATAAACTTTTAAGGAAAACAAATGGTTCAATAAACATGATAACATAATAGGTTAATTTCTCTTAGGTTCCCTAGTAGGGTGTGAAATTTGAAAACAACACTAGATAGGAGACAACTTATGTAGGCCTCACAAATAAACAAGATAACCAACACTGCCATGGGCACCAAGGCTTTGACATTGACCTCTTTGAAAAAATGGAAGCAATGTTAAACATATTGCACACATACAACTTTGATTCATAACTAAACATAACATATAGAGAATGCACTCTAAATATTAGAAAAATGAGAGTGTAAACACCTAAAATTGTCCTTTGCAGTCTAATATTAATTTTCATTAATATTTTCCCTTAGTATTATAGTTGATTTTAATAATTAACTGTATTGTTATATTCTTCTATTTATTTAATCTTATTTATTTTAATAAAACAATTCCATTTAATTTTTGTTTATATACTATTCATTATATATATATATATATATATATATATATATATATATATATATATATATATATATATATATATGTTTGTTTCCTCAATCTCCTTTATTTGAATAAATTTAATTTATTTAATTCCCTCGCTTGCCTAATATTCTTCTAAACTTATTTGGATTTAGCTTAATTTAATTCAAATTTTATCTTATTCACTAATTCTTGTCTATACCTTAATCCTCTTTTAAATCTTGAATAAGGTGCATTTAATATTTATCTTATATCTAAGCATGTGCATAGTCACCTATTTCAAAGGGACGCGACTATACTCCCACAAAAATGTACAGTTGACCAATTTTCAAAAGATTGAAAACATCATGATTTTTTTTGAAAATTTCAGCATTTGATCTTCATGATCTGCATAGTTTGTAGTTGAAAACAACAAAAAAAAATGGAAAAAGATCACTACATTTTCATGAATTAGGAAAAAAAAAAGTTTGACTTTGTTTTGTTTTTAGTACTTTTTTGTGGGAGGATAGCTTGTCCCATTTCAAAGTGGCCACCTCTCTATCTTTTTTCTTCACCAATCATTTTAAAATTTTATCTTTTGTCCATGAAAGTGAAATATTTGACTTTTACATAATTTTGTCTTTTAATCCTAGTTACACATTCTTTTTGCCTCTTATTGTCACTCTCTTTCTCTTTCGTCTTATAATCCTAACCACTTTATCTTTCTTGCCTCTTAATCCCAAATTTCTCTCTCTTTTGCCTCTTTATCCTAGCCCTCCACTCTTTTGCCCCTTACTCTCAACCACTCATTTCTTTCCATTTTCTATAAAATATAACATCTCCTTCATTAGTAGGCTAATCAATAAATAATTAATATTTGTGTACTTTAAGCACTTGAGCACTTAGTACACTAGCATTCAAACATTAATATCTTATCATTTCAATTCCGTGCCATAGTTGTTGCACTTTCATTTTTAGTTTAGATTTTATTTTTAATTGCTTGGTAGCTTAAATTTAATTTCATAATTTATATTACAATCTTGCAATTTTATTCTTAGTTATCTTGCATGCATCTAAAAATCTTAAATCATCTTGCTTGTGCATTATCTTTTCCATAGATCTTGCACTTGCACATCATTGTGAGATATGGGGCAAGTTCTTCATACTTGTTTGTAAAACCCTTACGTTTTGTAACTTGTAGTCTTTACATTTATTTATATTATTATTGTGTTGGGAGAGCACACCCACAATAAATTTGAAGAGCATGTCAAATAGGGCTATTTGGTGCCCTAGTTTTTAGCTCATAGAGGTTGTAGTAAAAAAATTACTTGTTTTGTTACATTTAAAATGGTTAACGTCCAATGTGATTTTGTTTGGTTTTTTGGTGTTTTTTCATTTGCAGCAAATAGGTTCATATTTTTACTACATACAGAGAGAAAATAGTTTTAATTGTCCTTGACTCCACCAAGTTCTCTCATTAAGTTCATATTTTTACTACATACAGAGAGTAAATAGTTTTAATTGTCCTTGACTCCACCAAGTTCTCTCATTAACTTTATATTTTGTCTTGATTTTTCTCTCTCCACCTTATGAGGCTTCTCATGTCCCTCCTTTTGACATTCTTTTTCTACAACCTAAGTGAGGGTGAAGTTCTAAAATCATTTCCTAGATTCTGATCCTCTTATCTTTAGCGAATGAGTAATAGAAACTAGGGTTGAATCCTTTATCAACATAATTTTCATACTAGATCTAGATCACATAGAGCCTCGTGAATTTGAACTATATCCATATGCACAACAAAAAGTGCAACCTATAGATTAACTTGAAAGGAAACCTCCCATGACTCCTCTTGATTGTTCCTCAAAGAACCAACTTTAGATTATAAACTTTAAAGAACCACCTTATACAAATCTAAGTCCTTTAAGGAATCAAAACAATTATGCATCCCCTCAGCTTGTCCACACTTAAGAGTTCTATTCCTACATCTTATCTTGTTACAAGTCTTCATAAGAATAAAACCCTTACCATTTGCATCTCCCTTTGATACATGGGATTTCCCTTATCCAACTTCAACACTTGATGGAGAGTGAAATTTGATGAAGTCCCTACAAGGTTGAACTTTAGGCACTTCCTTTGTAAATGCCCACACACATGACACAATTGACCTTGCAACAAGAGAGCTTTATAATCTAATTGTTGGACCTAAGACAAATTTCCACAAAATCTAGCAAAGCCTTATTTTAAATAAATTTTAGCGTAAACTTGCACATAAGTGATTACCTTCTTATAATTGAGAATCTGTTGCAAATGTCCCATTGACTTACCTAGTGACAAATATAATCTTAAAATACATTAATTTATTACAAATATTCATCTTTATTTAGTATATTAATATTTTGGTTGGTACTAAAGATTTAATATTAACATTTATTTGTATTTTATAACAATCATAACTAAAAATTAAGTTTACGTTAATCTTCTTAGTTTTTATTATAATGAATATAATTTTCGTTATGAACTTTTACAAAACCACTACTAAAAAGAGAAATACCTGACAGTTGTTTCGCATTGTTTCTCTAATCTTGAGGCGGCTCAAATAACTTTCTGTAACCCTCACAAGTCTGTAGACTCGCGAAATCGGTACCCCTCTTTGAAATTTTATTTTGTTCCCCAAGTTTTGCGAGGGTTTCTGAAGTGGGTGGAATCGAAACTGGAAGGCAAGCAGAGATAGCGTAACATCACATAACAGAATGGTGAAACAAGGAGAGGGATTGCGTCAATATTACCTGCAGCACATTCACGACCTGCAGCTTCAGGTCCGTCAAAAGACTCACAATCTTAACCGCCTCGAGGCGCAGCGCAATGATCTTAATTCCAAAGGTGCGTTACCTTTTTTTGATTTTCTACTCTGTAATAAACCCCTTCTCAGAGACGGAAAATATGCCTCTCAGAGACAATAATTATTGTCAGTATCGTTTATTCAATAATTTGTGCCCTTGCAGAAACATTTAGTTTAGATGTCATAGGAAGTTAAGAGTGTTATAGTAGCACGAATTTCTCAACTGTTGAGGGTGTGCCACGTGCTTTGTTAAAAAACGAGATAAATGTAGCTTTGTTGATGTCCCCTCCAAGTGAAGATGCCAAATTGTTATTTGGATATAACTCGCTTTAATCATAGAAAAGTTCCACAACATATTACTCGACACTATTAACGACCATTTTTAATGTTCTCTAGGCTAAATCGACCTCTAACAGTTGCTGTTTTTTTGGTGCTGTTTTCATTCATTCAACAATTGATTTCCATGAGATCTTTAAGATATTAACGTCATCACATTATCAATTTTGCTGTCCTTTTGTCTCTCTTTCTGTTCCAATGCATCATTGCATAATTCAAAGATGCCTTACAGAAGAAAAGCTAGATATTAGACGATAGCTATTCATCAATATAGAAACGGAAGACTAAATATCTTTTTATAATATCCTTTCTTGATTACTAATCTAGGATGACATTGCTGCACTCTAGTAGTCAACAATGGAAACAGCTAGTCTAGAAATGCGAAAGTACAATGATCGAAATACTGGAGTAAATGAATTGAAAGAAATGATAGACTTGGATACCATCACAATGAGACCAAGGTACACCGGAGGAATCCCTTGTGGTAAAAAACTCCAGCTAATTGTGCATATATGTTCACAATACTTTAAAAAATAAAAAATGTCTTACAAGATTAATTCCATAGACCCTTGTGTTTTCTACAAAGCTTTGAGAACATGTCTAACTTCCCAATGACTGACGAGGCACTCCAAAATAAACTCTCTACCCTTACAACTTCTGCAACAGTCATGAACATTCGATCTGAATCAGTGAATTAAGGAATTTTGAGAATGATACCGTGTGAAAAACCTGTAGTATTGTCAAACAGTAATGCAATTTCAGTTTGGCAATTCTTTAGAGAGATGTAATCATCTGCAAATCTGCTTTATTAGCTTCAATTTTAAATATTTAGACACCTGCATATAATACAAAAGTTCATCACTTCTGTGCAAGTCAAAATGGATGGATGGAGACAAATTAATCAAATCAACTGAAATTTTTTATTTTACAAATTAAACTTTTTGGTTTTGGTACCACAACTTGGCAGGGGCATACATCCTAGCATGTTGGGTAGAATTTGATCTTCATAGAACCATTGGAAAGATCTCCAAGATAACTAGTTTGAATTTCTTGGAATGTAGTCTATGGAAACCTTTCTATGAAGTCAATGGAATTCCTCAGGCAAAATCTTGCTTGAAGGAATTTTTGAAAATAGAAAATACCAAAAAATTAGATATTCAACATTTTCCATTGTTGGCTTTGCATATGTCACGAAAGTGTTCTTGGATCAGTTGGGATCAACATGAGAAAATACAAAAGAAAATCTTGTTAAACAGCTTCTAATCAAGAGAATTAAGGCTTCAACATCAGGGATAACTTTAAGAAACCTCTCTTTGGGAAAATGTATAAATTTTTGGTGAATTGAACATTACTTAATGGGAAAAAAATTAATTTCTATTAGCTATTTTTTTTTTTTTGAGTAGAACAATATATAATTTAATTGGCGATCTTTTTTCAATTGTAGGAAAATTCTATAAAATCCTTGTGAATCTTTCATTATTGATGAAAATTGATAACAGAAGTACACATGCCTAGAATCATTATTTTATTATTATATGGAACCTAATTAATTATTAGGCTTGAAGGTTAAAGTTTAGCCCACTTTTATCATTACAGTCTCTCTCCAAATTTTGGAATGATGGTTTGGAGACAACACTCCTATTATTTATAATCATTGGATGATCCTAAATCAATGGCCTAAATCGTATTTTGTGTCAAACTTTTAAAAGGATACCAAGTAATAAAGAAAGTCCACCAAATAAAGACACGTTTCCCCAATCAAATCTAATTTGGGCCCAAATGAGAAAGGATAAAAAGTTTTGTGGAAAGTTTTTGGAATAGAGACACATGTCGAATCTATGTACTTAATATGTAACTTAACTTAAATTTTTACCAAATATTGGCGAATATGACCATTGGTTAAGATAAGCCTTGGAAATTGTAGGCGAAAATATTTAATTTACCACATGGAAAAATTAGATTCCATTGGTGAAGTCATCACTAAAATACAAATACTTTTGTATTATTATTGGCGATTGGCCTAAGCATGGGACCCAATTTTTGTAAAGTGCAGGGGACATGGCCACCCCAAAAGTGCAAAAAGTTAGCCAAATTTGGAGTCCCTGATGAGTGAGATTAGCCAATTGGCGAATATTAACCACTAAAGTTATCCTTGTGAATCAACATTCCAAATTTAATCATAAATATGTTATAAATAGACTTCCCCGCTATATGGAAGCTGAAAAAACCATCAAGGAATTAAAAGAAGTGGAAAAATTCAGGATCTGTAATGTCAATGAACTCACATAATTGAGTATGATGAATTCAGCCCCATTTCCAGAAAGTTGTTTTCACATTTGTGGTCTACACTGGGGGTGATTGTGCATTCACTTTTGGTCATATTAAATTTGCTATGTAGTAATGTTGTCACCACCTATATAAAAAAGGCAATTTGTCCAAAGTAGGCAGGGCAATGAACACTTAGTATCTTCTTGCATACTTAAGCCTGCACATGGATGCCCCATACCACTCCGGAATATGAGAAGTTATCCTTTTTCTTAAAATTTGAAAACTAAAAACATACCAATGAACATAAAACTGTATACTATAAGGATCATTTCTACCCTTACATGTTGGAAATAAAAGTATTCAAATTATTTTGGTTCTTGTAAGTTCTTGAATCTTATTTGAATGATGAAATTGGGTGAATTTGTTTCTAACAATATTAAGGGTGAGTGAAAGCTGGAAGAAAATAGTGTTCATCCTTTACTTTTTTGGCATCGGAACTTTACAAATTCACTTGTTTCAAGGTGTTTTACAAACTTTATATCAGCCTAGAGGTCCCATGGAGGGGACACTCATTGAGATGCTCAGCAGGTGCTTCTCAGATTAGTTGGCAGTGTCTCTGCAGTAAGATGCTCCATGTCAAAGGAAGTGTTCACATTAAGACCGGGAAGGATGCAGATCCAAGAATAAACCCTCACATCCAAGGTTTCAATTCTCATGATCAGTAACAGGCTCATGCATAGAAAACAGGGGCCACAGCCACAAATATGATCCACACCAAGAAATAAATTGGAGTGGGCTTGCTTAACAGAATCCCACATGAAGAATATCTTCAAAATGATAATCATCTGACCTCCAAAATGGCGTTTCCAGGAAAGTAGTCCACATCAAATATCTCTTCCAATAAAACCAAAACTCCTTCCAAATTCGTAACTTAAAGAGACTTTAGAATTTTGATGAACACAACTGTAGAAGCACTGTGAAATACCCGATATCTCCAACTTTGGCCAGGGCAGATAGTGTCACTAGCAAAACCAGCAATCACTCAGGGTTGCCATCCAAGGGTTTCAGGCTTCCAGAAGCTCTCCAAATCCAATAAGAGAAAATAACCATTCTTATTCAAATGAGGCCCAAATTGCTCTTCTATAACCAGTGGAGAATCTTCTAGACACCTTTTAGGTTTCCCCTCGTTTTTGAATTTAAAGTTAAGCTTAGGGAAGAAATAAAGTGACTATTAAAATCTCACCTAAATAACTATTAATGTCACTTTGTAAGCTTTATTAGATTAATTAAATAATATTACACTATACACTTATAAGAGACTTTGATGGATAATATTAAGTAATTTAACAAATTAATTACCTTTATTAAGTTATTAACTATAGTTTACAGGAAATAAATATGCTAATAAGCTCATATGAAATGACTACATGGAAGGGGACGTTAAAGGAATTTGCTCACAAACCTCCACTCACCATTGTTAATGCTCAATATGATCTTCAGCATCTTTTAATTTTGAGCTGTTCATACTTTTCGTAGTATGCTAAAGTTCTATTTGCAATTCTTATACACCCTTACATTTTTTTGTGTAACTAAATTTTCAAATAATACATCTGTTTCTGCCACCACCAGACACCCCACTGCCTTTGCACTGTTATCCTCCAGTGCCTCACGTACCATCCTCAAACTTTGGCCTTTTATTTTCCCATCCCAGGAACTAAACCCCAGCTCTCCGTTTGGAAACATCATGGAATGAAGATCTTGTTTATATTTGATTTTGCTTGCATAGTAGGTCTTTCTGGAGAGTAGTACAATTGCTGGTTTTATTATTTTTAATATCAACAATGAATATCTATTGTGACATTTGATTTTGACACAGTAAATTGAAGTTCTAATTTAATGGTTGTTTTGTTTGTCATTTACATGTTATATGGTTATTGGAACTTTATTCCTGTTTTTAGGCTAATATATATGTATTTATGGTTTTTTATATGTTGTATGGTTGAGCTCCAGATGCTATATACAGATACCCATTCACTGATCCTGAACCCAAATTTGTAAGTTAGGGAAAATGTCCATACTCTGGGTAATTTAAGTTCTTGTCCATAGACGTAGTTGTACATGGTCCAGTATATCAGGGGTGATATTGATTATGTATTTTTAAATTTTTTTTGTTTAGGTAAACTGTAGTCTATAGAATTTAAAATTTCTTTCTGTGCTTTATTTTTTCGGTAAAATTTCTGTTATTTTTCTTTTTTTGTTTAGTTGCTTGTGTACATTTCCATTTTATTACACTATCTTGAAATGTGTTGTGACTGCTATTATCAATTTTTTGATTAGAAGGTTCCAAAATGTATGGTTTTGAATTCCAAGAAATTTAAGATTTTAAACTTGGGTTTTTTTGTTGTGCTATTGTTTTTCCTGTCAATATATCGATTGATTTTATTTTTTGTTTATCTTCTTTGGCCCCATTTCTATTTGTATTACATGTTCTAAATGCTTTTCTGTAAGTTTCGGTTCTTTTAGTCCAAAACTGAATAATGTAATTCTGAATTTGAAGATGAATGATTTGATATGTAATGATTATTTCTTCTCAGTTTGTCTTTTGTTAGAGCTGTTGTTTTTATATCATTAGCCTGTACTTTAGTTAAAAATTTGTATTTAAATACTTTATTTATTACAATTTTGATTTTGTGTTTGGCCATTTCTGTAACCCAGAAATGCACCTACTTATGGTAGTAATTTTGAATGTGTTTGTTCCTTTATGAATCTCTGCTTTTTGGCCAGTTCTGTGAGACTTGGATCATATGGCTTTATGTATGGATATATTGATAAATGCATTACTTCTGCAGTACTTTCAGCTTTGTGGTTTGTGATTATAAGTATTAAGATATAAATGCATGAGCTTTGTGCTAACTAAATACTGAAGGATTGTTAGTCCTATTTTTTTCTATTATGATGTGATTTCTGTCCATTTTGAAGTGATTTGAAACTCTTAGGCTATCAATTTTTGATGGTTTTTTTTTCATTTTTTAGCCTTTGGAAGCTTATATAATTTCATAATTGGCTTTTCAAATTTGAGCAGTAAGGATGCTGAGAGAGGAGTTACAGTTGCTGCAGGAGCCGGGATCTTATGTAGGTGAAGTTGTCAAGGTCATGGGAAAGTCTAAAGTATTGGTCAAGGTAATGCAACTTCTAGGTTCTAACTTTTTATACATACCAAAAATGATTTTTTTACAAATGTCTAATCTTTTGAATACAGTCAATGTGAATTTTGAGATTGTCTGCATCTATTGGGATACTGCATATCATTTATCATTACTCGTAGTTCTCAATAGCTTCTTATCAGGATTTGAACAGCATGTGCAATATTAACTGCCATTGCTTCAATATTTATGTCAAATTAAGTCACGAGTTTTTTAAGGATACAGTAAGATTTTCCAAATTGAAGGATTTGCTTAATACAATTCTTTTTGATAGATCCTTAAGTTCAAAGCTGGTGAGGGGTAAGGTTTGTGAATTTGTTGTCTACAACTTAACCAGGACTGATGCTGAAGGTTTTTTTCTTGTGGGATCAGGGCTCTACAAAGATCAAGAATTATACGAGGTAACTGCAAAAAGCAATTCCCTTGTGGACTTTCTCAAGGGGCTTCTAGTACACCATATTGGTCTCCCACTTGGGAAAAAATAATTTTTGTTGTCGGGTAATTATGAGTTGTTAGTACTTGTTAGTTAGTCGAAGGGGTAGGTAGTTGGGGATGGTGGCAACGCTTGGTGCTTGCACCCCTTTGACTCTTATATATGTTATGTACTACATTTGGCAGAGATCATTATAATAATTGGCATCGTCATGTTGCCACTGTACACTTGTTATCGTACACTGTAAAGCAATTGATGAATTAATACAGAAGCAATTGTGAGTCTTTGATATACTATGTTCAATTACATTTATTATTATTCTTGTATGCATAAAAGTAAGTACCCTACGGGTAAACATTTGGCGTCATTGCCGATTCAGATCTAGGATTGAAAGAGAGTTACATGGTGAAAGTAGTGTAATGGGCCCAACCAGTAGATGAAGGTTCAAGCAATAATGAAAACGACGAATTGTTCAAAAGTTAAAGGGCATTGATGGTAGACTTCACATCGATTTGGCAAGCGTATATTGAAACCCACGTACGGAGGGAAGGCACGTGAGAGGAAGTTTCAGAGAGTGTAGTGTGGACTTCACTTGGTGTGAGTCCTACTGTAGATCGGTTGATGTGCTGTTTGCCTAGATTGCTGGCACAAACCTTACTTGCCTTGCAAAACTCACGAGAAGAGTCCAACAGAGCGAACTGTTGCCAGCATACCTTCCAACAGAACAAATTAAATAGATGTAGGAAAGAGGAGGAATATGACGAAACTAGAAAGAGGTGACACATCCTAAATCCTTGGGAGCGGTACAATATTTATGCCAAACCTTTTGAACAATAATAAGAACCACACACAGGGGGATCAGATAGACGATTACGAGGCCATCCATAGGGCCTTACGATTAGAAGAACAAGTAGAGTGAAGGCCAAGGTTTAGGTGGCTTGCCAAGGGAAGTCTCGAAGTGGAAGCAGGGTTGCCTGAAGGGAACTGAGGGAGTGTCGAGGTTGTTGAGAAATTAGCCTTAGTGAATTGAAGCAAATTCCATAAGTAATATATGATAATAAATATATATGTTGATAGAATTTAAAGTTTGATATAATATGCACGCACACACACATATATCTACATATATACATACACATACATATACATATACATATACATATACATATACATATATAAATACATATAAATAATTGTCATCAACATATATTAATATATCATTTAAATTATGGTCAAGTCGGTTTGTTAAAGAATCGATCAAGTTAAGTATCGACTATCATATAATCGGTAGTGCCAACGTATGGTCATGACCCTATGTGGCATAAGCCACGTAGAGCCATGCCTCTATTTAATACCTCTCGATGACTGATGGAAAACACCAATACAAGGCAATGTAATACACAACCATCGATACATTTTAGTCTGCCATCTGGTCCCATTCGATTAGTAAGTTTTGTGCTTATATATATACACACACACAAAAATAAAATTATATATATATATATATATATATATATATATATATATATATATATATATATATATATATATATATATATGATTCATATTATTTAGTAGTTTATTAGTGACATATATATTCAATCATCTGAAGTTGGTTTGTTCTCAAGAGAAGTTTAATGTTCACCATTCGATCACATCATTTAATTGAAAGGAAAGTAATTATCAAAGTTTCAAGAAAGAAATTAGGACAATATTTTAATCAATATTAGTTAGTTTCTATCTCCACCATATCGATCTTATAAATTAACATGGTATCAAAGCCAAATTGGTAGAGAGATTGCTAAACTAATTTCTTAAAATAAACATCATGGCAGACAATGTTAGAGTCGAGGATAGGCTTGAAGGAGCAACAAATTTCTTATCATGGAAAATTCAAATTACAACAATCCTCGAAGAATTGGAATTAGAATCATTCATTGAAACAAACATTTCAATATTTGAAGACGAGGTAGAAAAGGCCACTTGGAAAAGGCGAAATGTCATGAACCAAAATTAATATAATTCTTCCTTAATGTATTTGATTAAATATTTCTTTGAAATATTCATTGCATTACAATTATTTAATTAATTCCGTATTTGGAATTATTATATGAGATGTCTTTCCAATTAATTCCTATCTCTTTTAATTTCTATCTTATAAAATAATTGCTTCTTCAAAGTATATTAAAATGTATGTATTAATTAAATAGATTACATATTAATTTTAATACATTAATCAAAGTCTTTACTATACTTTGTAAATATTTATTTTAAAAAAACCCTAAACCTGACCCTAATGTTGGAAATATCATAGACACGACACTCCAACGCAACAAACCTAAATGTATTAATAACCTCAAATGCAATATGTAAGGACACACGAAAAAGAAAGGAGAAAAAGATGATAAACTGAAGCAGAGATCGAATTAAATACAGGAATAACAATACTGTATTCCGTAGCTAATAAGCACACTGCCAAATGGACAGTCATCCTTACAACATCAACATTAGTATTGTACAGAGGAGTATAGAGGAGTATGAGTACCATCATACACCGCATCAACATTAGTATTGTACAGAGGAGTACGAGTACCATCATACACCGCACTGATACTGCCGACAAGCCCGCGGTAGGGGTACAGGTACATTTGATCCTTTGTACGTTCCGAATAGCAGATGCAATAATGTTAAAAGATATATAAACTATCTTTGTTGAATCATGTCATATGGTATTAGCAATGAACGATGTGTATTGTGTAGTTGCGAATTATGAATATTGGAATTTAGTCCAAGACCATTTCAATTATAGTTTGAAATTAATAAGTATTCCGCATGGAAATGAAAATACATATTAAATAGAATGAAATCAATACTTGTTACTAAGCTTATATATATATATATATATATATATGAGTATATAAATACATAGATATTGAATGGTGAAGATTCCAGAATGTCACTAACACATGACATAAAATATTATAATCAAGAGGATACTAGTACATTATACTTATAGACTTAATAATACTGAGATGCATTTCAAATTATAGTACAGAAAATCTTATCCTCACCTGAATGATGAAATCCTGAGATAGGGAGTTGGTGGAGGGAAAGGCGGAGTAATTTCGAGCACTTGTCGGAATCGCTTGGAGGTTGTTTCATGCGCCCTCTGCACCGTAATTCTACCGTCTTGAGATGATCATCATCTAATAAGAGGAGATGATTTGACACTATAAGGAGAAATCTTCTAGTAAGCCAATAAATTGATTTTTAATGCTCAACTCCTCCAATATTTTAATAACAATAAGGATCATAGGTTTGTTAATTTGGATGACTTCCTAATTTATGGCCCAAAATTTTTAATATCAGGTTGAAGATTAAAAGGGGGTCATCACAATTGGTATCAGAGCCTAATCCTGCCATCCTAAAAATATAGTAAATGAAAAGAGGAGCAAAAATGAGTGTGCAATTATCTAATGAAATTAGGAATGTTATGGAACAGACAAACCAAACCTTAGCAGAGCAAATAGAAAGATCAAATCAAGCACTTCTTCAAGCACTGCAAAACATGGGGAATTCCATAAACAATCTTAAAAACAATAATTCTGGTGGAAGGGACATAAGTTCAAACCATTCAGCGAATAATGGAGCTTCGCCATCTCAAGTACCCAAACCTCCTTTCTTACCCAGGGAAGGCCCCTCAATGGAAGAAGAGGGACAAACAACCAATACTGCTATTGAGAATGCAAGAGCTTATGCCAACCTTGAACCAGAAATCAAAGAGCTAATAACATTCAGAGAATTTTGTGAAGCCAACAAACATGAAACCCATAGGAGAGAAAGGAGCCATCAAAATCAAGACTTTAGAAGTAAAGTAAATAAAGTAACACTCCCAAATTTTGATGGATCAAAAAAGTCTACTGCACACGCCTGGTTACAAAAATTAAACACCTATCTTATCCTTAGTCCAATGACAGAAGAAGATGCACTTCAATTCGCAATCCTTCACCTAGAAGGCACAACACATGATTGGTGGCATCATGGTCTTATTACTCAAGGGCACCAAAATATTACTTCTTATGAAGAATTTTCTCAAATACTCATTAAGAGATTTGATAGAAGGCATCCTCAAGAAAACTTTAAGAAATTAACTCAAATAAGACAGCAAGGGATAGTAGAGGATTATATTAAAGAATTCCAAAGGATCTCGGTCCAAGTCACAGGAGTAGATGATGAACGCTCTACGTATTTGTTCATAGAAGGATTAAGAGATTCATTAAAGGGTCTAGTAAGTGCCCTAAAACCTTCATCTTTAGATGATGCTTTTGAAACAGCATTAAGATTGGAAGTCTCAACCACAAACAACAAATCCTGGAATAAACCTAATACGAAAAATCACAAAAAAGATAAATCCTACAAAAATTTCATTCCTATGAAGGATCAAGAAGAACTAAAGAAGAAAAATTTATGCTTTAAATGCCAAAAGCCATGGGAACCAGGCCATAACTGCAGCCGAAAAAGAAACACTTGTCGCCATTGTGGAATAGATTGGGTACCCGGACATAGATGTGAAAAAAGAGGCCGCATCCAAAGAATGGAAGAAGACCTTGAAGAAGAAAAGGTCAACAAAAAGGCAAAATGTGACAAAGGCAATGAAGAAGAGACAGAGGGAGAAGAATATGGAGTGATAGCCACTATGACTCAACCCTCCAAAAATCGAGTCTTAAGAATTAGATGCACTCTTAATGGTTAGAAAGTCATTGCATTGGTTGATAGTGGAGCATCCCATAACTACATTGATGAAAAACTTGTTAACAAAATGAAATTAAAAAAATGAGAAGTTCAAAGGTTTACTGCTGTTCAAGCCACAGGATCATTAGTGCGATGTACAAAGGTGATTCCACAACAAGAGATCACTTTAGGAAGAAAGCACACCATCAGATAAGACCTACATGTGGTTCCACTAGATTCAGATTTAATTTTGGGAGGTCCATGGATATTTTCTCTGGGATGTTTTAGGTTTGACCTTCCAAACTCGAAAATCCATTTTGAGCACAAGGGAGGAGAAATAACATTGGAAGGAATACCTGATGATTCTGCAAAGCTGGTTTCATGCAAAAGAATAGAAAGAATACTTTGGCATGGTTGAGGAGAATGGGTTGCACAATGTTTAGTATTAAACAAATCCACACCGCAGGAATCAGCTATCCATATAGATATTGAACCTATCATTAAGAAACATCGGAGGGTGTTTGAAGAAATTCCACTAGGATTGCCACCCAAAAGAGGATTTTAACACATTATAGAATTGGAAAAGGATGCTAAACCAGTGATCACCACCCCTTACCGACATCCTCAAAAGTACAAAGATGAAATTGAAAAGGCCATCCAAGAACTCCTAGCAATGGGGCATATTCAACCTAGTTCTAGTCCTTTTGCATCTCCCGTAGTATTAGTGAAAAAGAAGGATGGGACAATGAGAATGTGTATAGATTATCGGGCACTAAATAAGAAAACTATTAAAAATCGCTATCCCATTCCTAGGGTGGATGAACTTGTAGATGAACTTCATGGAGCAGTATATTTTTCTAAAATTGATTTACGTTCGGGATACCATCAAATTAGAATGAGTAAGGAGGATGTTCCCAAGACAGCATTTAGATGTCATTATGGACATTTTGAGTTTCTAGTTCTACCTTTTAGCCTCACTAATGCCCAGGCCACCTTCCAATCATGTATGAATCATATCTTCCAGAAACAACTCAGGAAATTCCTCCTTATTTTCTTTGATGACCTTCTCATCTATAGCAAGTCATGGGCAAAACACCTCCAACATATTGAAGAAGTCCTGAGCATATTAGAATCTGAATCCTTATTTGCAAAAGCATCAAAATGTGAATTTGGATTAGAAGAAATTCTCTATCTCGGCCATAAAATTAGTGCCAAGGGTGTAAGTGTGGATGAAGAAAAAGTTAAAGCAATAAGGGAATGGCCGAAACCCAAAACCCTAACTCAACTTAGAGGATTCTTGGGATTGTGCAACTATTATAGGCGGTTTGTGAAGAACTTTTCCAAGTTAGCATCTCCTTTAACAGACTTGACAAAAAAGGGAAATTTTGGATCGAATGAGGCAGCATAAAAGGCTTTTGAAGAATTAAAAGAAAAAATGAGTTCTTGCCCAGTCTTAGCTGTTCCATGATAGTGTGATGCTTCTGGTGAAGGAATTGGGGCTGTACTTATGCGGAACAAACACCCTATTGCTTTTGAAAGCCGGAAACTATCAAAAACAGAATGACACTACTCAATTTATGATAAGGAAATGTTGGTTATCATGCACGCATTGGCAAAATTCAGACAATACCTAGTATGTGGAAGGTTCAACATTAAAACAGACCATAATAGCCTAAGGTTCTTCATGAATCAAAAGGACCTTAATGATCGCCAACAGAAATGGGTAAGTAAAATCCAAGCATATAATTTTGATATTGAATTAAAGGAACCCATAATATGGTAGCAGATGCTTTATCTAGGAAGGGCCAATTGAATACCCTTACTAGCATCACAAGCGATTGGAAAAATGAAATTGTTGCGGAATATGCTAAAGATCCAAGGACTAAGGAGATCATGGAGGGAAACATAACTAATGATGAAATCAGAATTGTTGAAGAACTCATACTATATAGGGGAAGAATACTACTTGCAGCGAATTCCAAAGTTAAAAGGAAGGTTATGAAGGAATATCATGACAACCCTCTATCTAGGCACACTGGATTCTACAAAACTTACAAGAAGATAAGGGAGAGATACTCTTGGAAAGGCTAAAAGAAGGATGTTATGAAATATGTCCAGGAATGTATAACATGCTAGAAAAATAAGGTTGAACAAAATTACCCTGCTGGTTTATTACAACCATTACCCATCCCAAACCAAAAATGGGAAAGCATTACCATGGATCTCATTACAAGATTACCTAAGGTGCAAGAAAGAGATTCCATCTTGGTAGTGGTAGATAGGCTAACTAAATATGCACATTTCTTTCCCATATCCATACATTATAAGGCACCACAGATAGCTGAGTTATTCTTTAAAGAGGTTTTTAGATTACGTGGGTTACCCAAGAATATCATTAGTGACAGAGATAGTAAATTTCTCAACTTATTTTGGAAGGAACTCTTTAGATTAACAGGGACTGATTTAACCCCCAGCACCAGTTATCATTCCCAAACAGATGGACAAACGGAAATCGTTAACAAATGGATGGAAGGCTATCTCAGAAACTATGTGACAGGGCAACACAATGCATGGGTCAAATGGTTATACTTGGGAGAGTACTGTCACAATAATACTCATCACATGTCAATTGGAATGAATCCATTTAAAGCGTTATATGGATATGAGGCCACTATGTTTAGAGATCTGATCAATCAAGAGAGCAGAGTGCTTGGAGCCAAAGATTTCATCCAACAAAGTATTGACATCATGAAAACTCTCAAAGATAATCTCCACCATGCTCAAAACCAACAGAAGATATATGCTGATCGTAAACGAGTGGAAAGGTTGTTCCAAATTGGAGATCTGGTATTTTTGAGATTACAACCCTACAAACAATCTTCACTCAAAGTCAGTGGAGTAGAAAAACTAAAACCACGTTTCTATGGACCATACCGGATCCTAAGAAGAATAGGAGAAGTAGCTTATGAGATAGAATTGCCTGAAAATAGTAAGATCCATAATATTTTCCATGTATCCAGACTTAAGAAAGTCCTCGGAAGGCATATAAATCCCTGTGATGATCTACCACCATTAGACAATGAAGGAAAGCTCATCTTGGAGCCCGAAATTATTCTCGAAAGGCAGGATAGGAAACTGAGGAACAAGATCATTCCAGAATATTTAGTAAATTGGAAGAATCTTCCCAAAGAAGATGCTACATGGGTTGGAGAGGAAACCATCTCTCACTCAAACATTGCTTGGCGAAAAGCAATTTCAGGAAGGGGGAACTGTCATGAACCAAAATTAATATAATTCTTCCTTAATGTATTTGATTAAATATTTTTTTGAAATATGCATTGCATTACAATTATTTAATTAATTCCGTATTTGGAATTATTATATGAGATGTCTTTCCAATTAATTCCTATCTCTTATAATTTCTATCTTATAAAATAATTGTTTCTTCAAAGTATATTAAAATGTATGTATTAGTTAAATAGATTACATATTAATTTTAATACATTAATCAAAATCTTTACTATACTTTGTAAATATTTATTTAAATAAAACCCTAAACCTAACCCTAACGTTGGAAATATCATAGACATGACGCTCCAACGCAACAAACCTAAATGTATTAATAAACTCAAACGCAGTATGTAAGGACACACGAAAAAGAAAGGAGAAAAAGATGATAAATTGAAGCAGAGATTGAATTAAATACGGGAATAACAATACTGTTTTCCGCAACTAATAAGCACATTGTGAAACGGACAGTCATCCTTACGGCATCAACATTAATACTGTACAGAGGAGTACGAGTACCATCATGCACCGCACTGGTATTGTTGACAAACCTGCGGTAGGGGTACAAGTACAGTCGATCCTTTCTACGTTCCGAATAGCAGATGCAATAATGTTAAAAGATATATAAACTATCTTTGTTGAATCATGTCATATGGTATTAGCAATGAACGATGTGTATTGTGTAGTTGCGAATTATGAATATTGGAATTCAGTCCAAGACCATTTCAATTATAGTTTGAAATTAATAAGTATTCCACATGGAAATGAAAATACATATTAAATAGAATGAAATCAATACCTGTTACTAAGCTTATATATATAGATATATGAGTATATAAATACATAGATATTGAATGGTGAACATTCCAAAATGTCACTAACACATGACATATAAAATATTATAATCAAGAGGATACTGGTACATTATACTTATAGAATTAATAATACTGAGATGCATTTCAAATTATAGTACAGAAAATCTTATCCTCACCTGAATGATGAAATCTTGAGATAGGGAGTTGGTGGAGGGAAAGGCAGAGTAATTTCGAGCACTTGTCGGAATCGCTTGGAGCTTGTTTCACGCGCCCTCTGCACTGTAATTCTATCGTCTCGAGATGATCATCATCTGATGAGAGGAGATGATCTGACACTATAAGGAGAAATTTTCTAGTAAGCCAATAAATTGATTTTTAATGCTCAACTCCTCCAATATTTTAATAACAATAAGGATCATAGGTTTGTTAATTTGGATGACTTCCTAATTTATGGCCTAAAATTTTTAATATCAGGTTGAAGATTAAAAAAGGGTCATCACACGAAATAATAAAGCCAGGAAAATCATTGTTGATTCAGTAAAAGATCGTATTCTTCCTTCCATATCAAATCTCAAGAAAGCATTTGAAGTATTTAAAACAATTAAGGATACATTTGAGATCAACAACTCAAGTAGATTGCATACATTAAAAAATCAACTTATGAATATAAAAATGAATAAAGGGGAGTCAATCTCATCCTACTCGGGAAGAGTTTCCGAAATAAAGAATCAACTATCTTCTATTGGAAACAAAGTAGAAGATAAAGAATTGTCCATAATAGCACTTAGAGGACTACCTATATCTTGGGAAGCATTCATCCAAGTTGTCAGCAAGCCTTCAAAACCAGCTTTCAATTAACTTAAAAATGATTGCACCTTAGAAGAATAAAGACTAATTTCTAGAGGGATTATTTCAAATCAAGAGGGCTAAAATCAAGCTCTTTTCTTAGTCTCTAATAATAGAGGGATGATGAGAAAATTTAAACATTAAGGAAAGAAAAATGATCAACGAAAAGGAAACAATAATCACAATAGAAAAGACTTCTCCAAAGTTCAATGTTACAAGTGTGTGAAATTTAATCATACCTTTAGACTTTGTCCAGAAAGGGGAAAAATTCTAGCCTCCTTAGCCGAAACAAAAAAGGAAGAAAATATGTTTTTCTACTTAGCTCTATCAAGTGAGATTAAATCCAACGAAAATGTCTGGATAATAGACAGTGGTGCATCCCGTCACATAATAGGATTCAAAGATAAGTTTGAAACTTTTGGAAATTATCTCACTGAAGGAGTCATCATTGGAGATAACTCCACCTATCCAGTAAAAGGAATTGGAACCTATTCTATACAACTAAGAACTGGGATTACTCTAAAATTGAAAGATGTTCTTTTCGTACTTGGCATAAAAAGGAACCTAGTATCCATCTCTGGACTTGCAGATGAAGGGTATCAAGTCACCTTTAATGAAGACAAAGTTTTGTACTGGTCTAAAATCTTTAACATCAAGAATGCTACAACCATAAGGTCTAGAGATGGAACCCTATATAAATTGTGTAACATCCAAAAACAAGCTCTAAATCATGAAGTAACAAACCCTAATGAAATATGGCATAGAAGGCTCAAACATATTGGATTCAGTAGACTACCAAATATAGACAAAATCACCATTGGAACACCTAACTTAAATTTAAACCATATAGGTATTTGTAAAGGATGTGCTCTAGGAAAGAATGTAAAAAGATCTTTTCCTCCAAGTGAACACAAATCTAAGTCAGTTCTAGAACTAGTCCACATTGATTTGTGTGGACCTACGGCAACACTTTCTTTAGTTGGATACTCATACTACATAATCTTTATTGATGATTTTTCTAGGAAAACCTGGATTTACCTTCTAAATGTCAAAGAATCAAAAGAAGTTCTATTGAAATTCAAAGAGTTCAAAGTAGTTGTGGAAAATCAAACATCAAAAAGAATAAAAACTCTATAAGATGCAACAATGGGGTGAAGACACCTCTGAAAATTTCAAAGACCTTTGCACCTCTGTTGGGATAAAGAGGGAGTATATTGCACCTTATAATCCTCAACAGAATGGGGTGGCGGAAAGGAAAAACAAAACCATTGTTGAAGCAGTAAAAACCATGCTACATGATCAAAATTTGCACTTCTCATTCTAGGCTGAGGCCACTAATACTATTGTATATATTCAAAACAGATGCCCACACTTAATCCTAGAAAACATAACCTTTGAAGAAGCCTTTACAGGACGAAGGGTATAGAATCTATATACTTGGGCAAAGATCAGTTGAAATCAACAGAGATATCAAATTTGAAGAAAACATTGCCTTAAAACTATCCACTAGTACAAAAGATGAGCCCATAATAGAATTAGATGAAAATCTGCAAACTGAAAATCAGAGGGAGAACATATCAGAAGAGAATGCACTATTACCAAACACTGAAAATATAGACATCTCTAATATCATGAAAAGGCCATTATGGGCTGTTGGTTCCCAAAACTACAGATTAGAAATCAAAGACCTTGGCACTTCTCCGGTAGGATTCCGCAATCAGTTCAGGCCAACGAACGTGAATTGCCTTGATTCCCCTGCACTTTAGGCTCCCCTACACCTAGGCGGTTTGACCTTCTCCTCGAACTTGATTACTTGGTTCAATCCTTTTCTAAAGCGAATTTAAACTTTGGAGTTCTTCGGCTGGCAAAGTCCTTGAACTTGATTTAAAATGAAACTGGATGCTAAATGTTTGAATTGAATGAATTGTATAAAGTTTTAATAATAGATCTGATGCTTGTAGAAGGAATATATAGATTTTTTGACTTCAATAATAGAAAGACCAGTGCCTCTGCTCATCCGGGCAATGGAGTCAACTTCAGTGAATTTTCACGTACAACTTTATAATGTTCTACACACTTATACTGCCAACAATTAAATAATCAAGATGAGATAGATCAAATATTTATGCAATCTTAAATTAGTCCAAATTGAACTTTAACTCCTTTGGAGGGAGACAAATTGGACACAAATACAGAAACAATTTGATATTTCACTATATCTGTGATGTTCAAGTTTAAGATGCTAAATGACCGTGTCCACTTATTTGACATTTAAATTTTATAAAGAATTTCAAAAAATAATTACAAAAGACGATTCCTCTGCAGTTTAAATCTCCATGCCATTTAAAAATAAACAAAAGACATTTTGTGTTATTATAAAAATAAAATAATTGAATTTATATTACAAAGTCATATTAAGCTCTTATCCCTCCATACAAAATAATATAAATACTTCTTGTGAGTCTTTGTTTTCAAATATGTCTTGTTCTAAAATGAGTTTGACATTTTATATCTCATATACTTTGGAATGTGACTTTTCAAAATTAAAAGTCATCTCTTTTCAAAATAACTAATACTTTCTTCCTAATTATAATGACGCCTCCTTTAATTTCTAATTGCCGGCCATGATACTTTAATATTATCACATATGTTGGAGCCTTTGGTTGTTTTGAAATAATACGAAGGATAGCATTTAAATGAAAACTAGAAAAAAACATGTCTTCTAATCTTCCAAAAGCTCCTAGCGGTTAACGTGTCTGGTTATTCTGTATAGGTCTCTTTCGATTCTTGAAGGCACAAAAATATGTTGTGGATGGTCATTGCTAATCGTTTGAGCCTGTAATCTATCAATTTGTGCCATACCATATTCTTGTGACGTCTATATTTGATAGGTTTTCGTATTCAATTTATCTCTGACCTGTAGCTATCATGATGCATTAATAGATGGTTTCCGTGAAAAATGAGAAACCAGGTTGGGCATAGTTTTTAACGATAACATATTTCCTTATACCCACGGCTACCAATCTCCTGTTCAAACAACTTGTATTTCATCGATATAACTTTCTGTGCTTGGTTTGACCCTCGATGGCTTCTCTAATTGTTTTACGGCATGAGTTTTCTCCTGACTTCTTAGACGCTTCACACACTTGTATGGTATATTAGCACTGATTGTAGCAATTCATGAATCCTCAAGTTTTTATCATGCTGCAATCGTTTTTGGAAATCCATAAATATGGTTGAGGCTCCTAATAATATATTGTTATAAAATACGTCTAGTATCAATTGGCAATGATTGGATGCACATATCCACAGTCCACTATTGGCAGCTCTTAATTAGACTCAGGCACCCTATTCTTCCTTATTTATACTCTTTGTGATGTACACCTACGATATTATCTAGATGATCTTTCAACTATAGCACTTTTCAAACAATCATGAGATTCCACAACCATGATGCTTGCCCAAGAAAATTAAAGAAGAGACAGTTGAAGCCTTTTGCTGGAAAGGCATGATTGGACTTACATACTTTTGATTTATTTAGCTTTTAATTGGCATTGATTTATAGCAATTTTGCACAAATGGAGACTAGAAATTTTGGGCTCCATCATGGGCAAGGAAAATGATTGAAGAAAATAATGTTGAACCGGATGAAATCTCCAGAGAGAGCAAGAAAACCAGAAATAAATCATGTTACACTGCACTAGTAACTGAGCTTGCAAAATTTGAATCATCAATTGTTGAAGAAGCCCTATCTTGTCAAGCATGGAAAGATGCTATGGTCGAAGAATATCAATCCATATTAGAAAATGATGTTTGGGATATTGTACCTAGGCCAAAAGACAAATCAGTTGTTTCATCAAAGTGGTTATACAAAATCAAGAATGTTTCATTTATAGTATTGAAAAACATAAAGAAAGATTTGTTGCTCAAGGTTTCTCTCAAAAGGGAGGTATTGATTATGAGGAATCATTTGCTCCAGTTGCTCAACACACTTCAGTGATAACAATTATTGTAATTGCAGCATCCAAAGGATGGAAGATACATCAAATGGATGTCAAGACCGCATTTATGAATGGTGTCATTAATGAAGAAGAATATACCGAACAACTTGAAGGTTTTGTTATAAAAGATAAGAACCTATATGTGTGTAAACTAAAGAAGGCTCTTTATGGCCTCAAACAAGCACCATGAGCTTGGTATGAAATGATAGATAGCTACCTCGCCAAACTAAGCTACTCCAAAAATGAAGCTGATCCTAACATATATTTCAAAATATCTAATGGTGACATGTTAATACTTGTTTTATATGTTGATGACTTATTAATAACAGGTTAAAATCATTTAATTGAAAGATGCAAACAAGATCTTGTAGCTGAATTTGAAATGAAGGATCTAGGCCTACTACACTACATTTGGGTCTAGAAGTATGTCAAAAGAAAGATCATATTTTTCTAAACCAAGGGAAGTACACCCATGACATATTAACCAAAATTGGTATGATGGACTGCAAACCTCTAGCAACTCCAGTGGAAACAAATCTACACAAGCTAAAAGAAGAAGCTGTGAATTCGGAATCTATTGATCCCACTCTCTACAGATAGATCATTGGATCACTTATGTATTTAGTAAACACTAGGCCTGATATCTGCTATGCCACCAATGTTCTAAGTCATTTCATGTGTTAACCAAAGAAGATTCATTTGATGGCTGCTAAACACGTCTTGAGATATGTACGTGGTACTATTGGTCTTGGTTTGAAGTACAAAAATGTTGAGATTAAACTTGAAGGATATACTGATTCTGATTGGGCTGGTTGTTCCATAAATTGCAAGAGTACTAAAGGGTGTTGCTTCAGTCTTGGATCAGCAATGATATCTTTGTTCAGTAGAAAACAACCAACAATTGCCTTGAGTTCCACTGAAGCTGAATATATGGCAACCTTCATGGGAGCTCGCGAAGTAGTATGGTTGAGAAAAGCTATTATTTGGACTTTTTGGAAAGCAACTAAGTCCCATAGTGATTCATTGTGATAACCAGAGTTGCATCAAACTTTCTGCTAATCCTGTTTTCACAATCGATCAAACCACATCGAGACTCCATTCCATAAGAGACATGGTTGACAGAAATGTCATCAAACTAATCTATATCAGCACTAATGAGCAAAATGTTGACATTTTCACCAAGCCTCTTGCAAGGTTGAAAATAGAGTACTTTAGAGGTAAACTTGGCATGATAAGTTTTTAAATACATTTGTAATTTAATATATACCTGAGTAATTGAAAATTAGATTGTTTGCAAATTATATGTTATGAAAGGTGACGATCTTTCATATGTGTGAGGTCACTATTGTAAGGTGACGACCTTATCAATAGTTAATCTCTCTTCTAACACCATGACTTAAATCTATCATAGACCACACTTAGGTGGTGTTTAACTTTGTTTTATAATTGCTTCAGTTCCCTCTTTGCTAAAGAGGGAGTGTTGAGAAATTAGCTTTATAGTGAATTGAAGCAAATTCCATAAGTAATATGATAATAAATATATATGTTGATAGAAATCAAAGTCTGATATAATATGCACATATCTACACACACACACACACACACACACACACACACATATACATATACATATATCAATACATATTAATATATCATTTAAATTAAGGTCAAGTCGGTTTTTTAAAGAATCGGTCAAGTATTGACTATCATATAATTGACCGTGCCAATGTAGGGTCATGACCCTATGCGGCATACGTGGGCATGTTTCCCACCTTATTTAATACCTCTTGATGATTGATGGAAAACATCAATACAAGGCAATGTAATACACATCCATCGATACATTTCAGTCTGCCATCCACTCCTATTTGATTTGTAAGTTTTGTGCATATATATATATATATGATTCATATTATTCAGTAGTTTATCAGAGACATATATATTCGATCATCTGAAGTTGATGTGTTCTCAAGAGAAGTTTAATGTTCACCATTTGATCACATCATTGAATTGAAAGGAAAGTAATTATCAGAGTTTCAAGAAAGAAATCAGGACAATATTTCAATCAATATTATTTAGTTTCTATCTCCACCAATCGATCTTATAAATTAACAGAAGTAAGAGAATTAGCCAAAGGCAAAGGGTACGAGAATAGTGTTGAAGAAGGCAATCGTATTGAAGGCAACAAAGTGAGTGACGATGAAGAATTAATTGAAGATACTAGAAGCTGGTTAAGGCATCTCACCCTTACATTATGTAGGATGGCAAGGGAAGCTCAAAGGGAAGTGGAGGAGAGCGAGAACAAGGATGTATGGGATACTAGTGTAGTTGATGGTGTCGGGAGGACATAGGGGCACAATAGTCAAAATCATTTATTCGGTTCTATAGCATACCTAGTTTTGGAGTACCCATAGTATCGGTTACAAGGAAAACCACAATGGAGAATAAAAATAAGTTGCCTAAGTTCATTGGAGACAGAAAGGAGGATTTGGTACGATGCTGTTGTACTTGTGAGACAATTTGGTCTACCAATGGGGTGACAAACCAAGATGAAGGTACAATCCCTTGCAATGCTATTTAGAGTACAATGGGATCAAATAGATGATTATGAGGTCATCCATAGGGCTTTACGATTAGAAGAACAAGTAGAGCCAAGGCCAAGGTTTAGGTGACTTTCTAAGGGACGTCTCAAAGGGCAAGCAGGGTTGCCTGAAGGGAACTAAGGGAATGTCGAGGTAAGAGAATTAGCCAAAGGCGATGGGTACAAGAACGATGTTGAAGGAGGTAATCATATTGAAGGCAGTGTAGTGAGTGACGACGAAGAATTAATTGAAGATACTAGAAGCCAGTTAAGGCATCTCGCCCTTACATTGTGTATGATGGCAAGGAAAGCTCAAAGGGAAGTGGAGGAGAGTGTGAATAGTGATGTATGGGATATTGGTGTAGCCGATGGTGTCAGGAGGACATAGGGGCACGATAGTCAAAACAACCTATTTGGTTCTAGTATACCTAGTTCTGGAGTATGCATAGTATTTGTTACAAGGAAAACCGCAATGGTGAATAAATAAAAGTTGCCTAAGTTTAATGGAGACAGAAATGAGGAGTTGGTATGATGCTGTTGTACTTGTGAGACAATCTGGTTGGCCAATGGGGTGACAAACCAAGATAAGGTAAAATCCCTTGCAATGCTATGTGGAGTAGCCATTGACTAGTTCTTCAATGTAGAAAGAATTTTGATTGTCCCAGGATAATGAAATCGAGGTGGAAATCTAGAATATGAAGCAATGACCGCAAGTGCAAGAGCATACATCCAATGAGTGAAGGAGTTGTGTAAAATGGAAAACCAACTAATGGACAACCTCAAGAAGCATTGGTTTGTGGAGGGGTTGGTATCATCCCTTAGGAGAAAAATGAAGATTGTATCTCTTGCATCAAAGGAGGATGCGTAAAATGGAGGAATGGACATTGAGAGCGAGAGCAAATCCTCTCGAAAGAAAAAGAACAAATCATCGAATGAGGATTTCTCAAAGGGAAGCAAAAGTGATGAAGAATCTAACAAAAAGGTGCAAGCCCTTTAGAAGGACATGCATTGAATGAGGAAGGAGTTTAAAGAAATGAGGGGGAGCACGAGCAAGAACAAAGGTGAGCTATGATGTACAGATTGTAAGGAGGAAGGTCATACTAAGGCCACATGCCCGAAGAAAGTCTTCAACGACGTTTTTCAGATGACAGGACATTCCACTAAGGAATGGCCATACAATATGAAGACGAGGGGTCCATAAGTACTCTTCACTTAGGAACATCTGCCAACGTCTGCAACAATGGGCACTTCCCGGGCACAAACATAAAATATCAATGCACAATTTGGTGGATACTGTAACAATTGACGTGCCAGTAGAGGTAACAATAACAATTGTTGGAGTCAGATTCAATATGAAGGGTCACTCCATGATTCAATGCTGAACATGTAACCAGTGGGGGCACTTTGCTTGTGAGTGCTAGAAGGAAGAAGTCCCACAACATTTATGCCATTGGTGTAGTCTCGGTGACCACGAGGATACCGATTTCCCCAAGCCTACAATCAACCTACTGAATGTGGAGAGGTCGAGCGAAGATAAAGAGGTACAAGCAATCACTTGGGCATAGGCCAGTAAGACGATGTACACAAACCCTCAAACGAAAAAAGAGAGAATATGAGAATCAAAGACAAACATTGAACGGGAGATGATGGTAGGTACTTCTTCCTGTACACGTACAAAAGCTGAGAAAAACATAATGTGGTAAGTGCTGCAGATGGAGGTATGAGTTAAAATCAAAGACCTTTGGAGTCAATGCTGTAGTTAAGGGCGACCATACTGAGCACCGTATCGGTACCTATCTCTATGATAGAGTACAAAGAGTTTCTGGTTAGCCCTTCAGTGGACCCAATTCTGCTAGCAGTATCTCCTGAACCATCCTCACCGACACTATTGTTGATGGAGGATTTGGGGTAAACATGTTATTGAATGAAACATGGAAGAAACTCGGGAAACTGCCAGTGTGGGCGTCAACCTTCAATCTTGTGGGTGCTGACCAGCATGACATCAAGCTGATGGGTGCAGTTCATGCATAACAAATAGATAAGGTATATTTTCAACCTTCAAGACCTAATGAGAGCAAGTTGTAAGAGTATTATGATTTATCCAATCTATAGGCATTTGATACAGAAAACCAATGATTCTTTGTCATTTTTTCTACATCCTCATACAATGGGATCTCACCAGATGTGCCTATAATTCACTTCAGTCCTTCAAGAGGGTTGCCTGTAAATTTTTGTACTAAGAACTTCATTTGAGTGTTTACAGAAAATATGCCCCACATAAGAACAACCATATGAATGACTTCGAGCAATTGTGAAACTGGATCTTGACAATCAATCTTGATGGCCTTGTTCTTATTCAGAGATCAATATAGTTAAAGTACCGAAGAGATAAACAGGAGGTGGGGATTTCAGTAATAGGGTAACAAAAGCTCTTATTAAACTAGAAATGCATAGCAGATATATGGTACACTATTCCTGTACACCTAGAACAGAATGAAGGAATTACATAATTTGGCATTTAAAACTGTAATTAGTGATAATGGATCAGCTTCACAACATCTATCTTAGCTAATGTAGGTAGGATCACTCTCTCAGACCATTGGGTTAATAGTTGCAATTATGCTTGTGTCTCTAACTCGAGAAAAAAAATTTAGATTTGATGGAATATGTTTGGATCACCTCAATTCCTGGGCATGGTGGGTCAAGAGTAAATGTTGCAAGCATAATCTTATAAGCATGCAGTACATATATTTATGGAAATGCTTCAATATTCAAAGTTTTTGGGAACATTCATTTTGCAGCAACTGTTTGAAGCTCAAAAAAAAATCTGAGATATAGGCCTTAATCAAGAAGTTATCAATCAAGAGAAGGCCCTTACACAAGAACTGATGTGCATCCAAAAGGAGCAATAGTTCTGGAGACAGTGATCATAGGTCCGTATCTGAATCCTCCTAGAAAGTTTCCCTTTTTGGTTTGACCAGCATAGCAGGTCATTGGTAGGTTTCTCTTTATAGCTGCTTTCACAATTGTCATTTTGCTTGGTGATTTGCAAAGGGGGAAAATGGGATGCTATGCTGTGATGGATCATCCATGACACTTTTCTGCTTTACCTGTGATTGGATGACAAGGAGCATGTGTGGTAGAAGAGTTGCAGCCTGTGGTGAAACAACAGTAAGGGACACAGTGATTTAGCTTAATTGTCTTCAAAAGTCTTGTTTAAGAATTTGATATCGTTGTGGCCTATAGGTGATTCCCCTATTAATTAATATAGGAACTTCAGAGGATCAAATCACCATTCCATATGCTTTTGACTTATGGTGAGGACCTTGCATTCACTTTGTGGACATTATATGTGAAACAAACCGACTTCTCCTAGAAGCCATTCGTAATATAAACAAAAATGGAAGAGATACAAATTCTCACCAATCCGGAAATGATAATAATAATTAGTTGCATACACCAGAATCAGAACATAGACCCACGAGACCCCTCTTTCTACCTGGAGAAGAACAAGAGGACGAGGACAGGTTAAATGAAGTAAATAATATAAATGACATTATAAATGAGTACTCTAAAATTGATTGTGAACATATAAGGGAAATACCCTTTAAAGTCTATTGTGACGCTCAGATGAAGTCATTCAATAAAAAAAGACATGTACATCAAGAAAAGGGTCTAAAAGAGGAGATAAATAAGGCGAGTCTCCCAAAATTTGATGGATCAGAAAGAACTACAGCACACTTATGGGTACAAATGTTGGATACTTATCTCTCCTAGAATCCTATGACGGAAAAAGGTGCTATAAAATTTGCTGTCCTTCATCTAAGAGGAATAGCACAAGATTGGTGGCAACATGGCCTTAGGCCCTTAACAACCAAGGGCATAAACAAATTAAGAGTTATGATGAGTTTACCCAAAAACTCATAAAACAATAGACCCGAAATGGCACTTTAAAAAGTTGACCCAAATTAGACTAGAGGGATCAGTGTTGGAATTCGCTAAAGAATTTGAAAGATTGTCAGCTATGGTACTCGAATTATCACAAAAATGACTTATTTATTTATAGATGGGCTAAAAGAGTCAATCAAAAGTGCAATAGGCGCTCATGAACCAACCAATTTAGAAGAAGCAATACAAAAGGCCCTAAAATTTGACCCCCTGACCAACAATACATCAAAGGTTTATCCTAGACGTTCTTTTAGAGATGATAAAAGTGGGAAGCAAAGAACCTTTATTCTTGAATGGGAAAGAGAAGAGTAAAGGAGAAAAAAATTATGCTTCAAATGTAAGGAAGAATGGGAACATGGACATATTTGCAATAAAGGAAAGGATCAAGACCAAACTAAATGTTATAGATGCAAGGACCCTCAGACACCTAGGCATAAATGTAATCAAAAGGATCTTATATGGAAGAAACTATGTTTTGATTGTAAGGAAGCATGGGAACCAGGGCATAGATGTGGGAAAAAGAACCAAGTCAAGTTCATGGAAGAAATGTCCTATGAATTAGAAGATGAGGAAAACCCTAGTAAAAAGATAAAACTTGATGAAGACGAGGAGGATGGTGGCACTTTAGCCTATATCTCAAAGACATCGAAACATCAACCTTTCAGGATCAGGGGAGTAATAAAGGGGAAGAAGGTAACAACATTGGTGGATAGTGGAGCTTCCCATAATTACATTGACCAAAGTTTAGTTTCCAGATTAAACCTAGAGGTAGAAGATTTCAAAGGGTTCAAGGTAACACTTGCTGATGGATTTGTGACCCCTAGTAAGAAGAAAATATCTCAGCTCAATATCACCCTAGGAAAACATCCAGTTAAAGACAAATTCTATATTGTAGACATGAGAGATATTGACATCATCTTGGGTAGACCCTAGATACATTCCTTGGGACGCTTTATGTTTGATCACCCAAGATTGGAGATATGCTTCCTTCATAAAGGAAATAAAGTCACCTTGCATGGAATATTAGATGGATCCCCTAGGGTAATATCATAAAAAAAAATGAAAAGAGCACTCAGACACAAACAAGTAGAATGGGTTGCTCAATGTTTAATCCTGGATAAATCAACCCTGAAAGAAAAATCAATTCTTATAGATACACAAACCATATTAAAAAGGCATAAAAAGGTCTTTAGTGACATCCTTCGTAGTCTTCCTCCCAAAAGAGGATTTGAGAATTCCATCGAGTCAGAAGAAGGGACAAAACCTATTGTTACTACTCCTTATCGCCATCCACACAAGTATAAGGAAGAAATTGAGAAAACCATAAGAGAATTACTGGAGATGGGACATATTCAACCAAGCTCTAGCCCATTTGCTTCATCAGTTGTTCTCTCAAAGAAGAAAGATGGCACAATGAGGATGTGATTGACTACCAGGCTCTAAATAAGAAAACAATTAAGAATAGGTATCCAATTCCAAGGATTGATGAGCTTATTGATGAACTCCATGGAGCTCGCTACTTTTCAAAAATTGACCTAAGATCAGGATATCACCAAATTCAACTAAGAGAGGAAAATATTCCAAAAATAGCATTCAGATGCCATTATGGACACTTTGAATTCTTTGTTCTACCTTTCGGACTAACTAATGCTCGTGCTACTTTCTAGTCATGTATGAACCATATCTTCAGAGGACAACTAAGGAAGTTTTTGTTGGTTTTTTTGATGATATCTCGATTTACAATAAAACATGGGAAGATCATCTACAACATATTGATGAAGTATTAAATATCTTAGAGAAAAATTCATTATGTGCTAAACTCTCAAAATGTGAATTCGGCATGGAAGAAATTCTATATTTGGGACACAAGATTAGTGCTCAAGGAGTTAAGGTAGACGAAGAGAAAATTGAAGCAATTCAGAGTTGGCCAAAACCAAAAACATTAACGTAGCTCAGAGGATTTTTGGGATTATGTAGCTACTATAGAAGATTTGTGAAGGGATTCTCTAGACTAATTGCCCCCCTTACTAATCTCACCAAGAAAGGAGCCTTTTCTTGGAATGAAGAAGCACAAAAAACTTTTGAAAAACTTAAGGAAGTTATGAGCTCTTGCCCAGTTCTTGCTATACCTGATTTTTCTTCACCATTTGAACTATATTGTGATGCTTCAGGGGAAGGAATTGGAGCAGTATTAACACAACATAAGCACCCCATAACATTTGAAAGTAGGAAAAGACATAGAATGAACATATTCAGTATATGATAAGGAAATGCTAGCCATTATGCATGCCCTTGAAAAGTTTAGACAATATTTAATTTTCGGAAGATTCATTGTAAAAATGGATCACAATAGCCTCAGATTCTTTTTGAGCCAGAAAGATTTAAATGATAGACAACAGAACTGGGTAAATAAACTACAAGCATATGATTTTGACATCGAATACATGAAAGGAAAGAATAATATTGTAGCTGATGCCTTATCGTGACGACCACATCTGGGTACCATAACAACAATAACTACAGAATGGAAGACACTATTGATTTCCGAATATGCAGAGGATCAATTTTCCAGCCATATATTAGAAGGAAGAATATAGGATGAGAGGTACAAGATTCAAGATGATATCATCCTATATAAAAATAGAATGCATATTCCTCCAGGATCCAATTAAAAAAATAGATTTTGAAGACCTACCATGATAACCCACCTTCAGGACACCAAGGACACTTCAAAACATATAAGAGAATAAGAGAAAGATTCACATGGAAAGGTCTCAAAAAGGAAGTTCTCAAATATACTAATGAATGCCTAGTTTGTCAAAAAAATAAAGAACACATACATCCAATAGGACTTTCCTAACCATTGTCGATACCTAATAAAAAATGGTAAAGTATTTCTATGGATTTTATTACAAGCTTACCAAAGATACAAGGGAAACACAATATTTATGTGGTGGTGGATTGCCTAACTAAATATGCACACTTCATGGCCATATCAACATACTTCAAAGCCCGTCAAGTAGTAGAGGTTTTCTTTAAAGAAATCTTCAGACTACATGGACTTCCTCGAAACATTGTCAGCGATCAAGATCTAAAATTCCTCAACTTATTTTGGAAAGAAATATTCAAACTATCTGGGACAGAGCTTACACCTAGCCCTATTTACTATCCACAAACTGATGGTCAGACAGAAATTGTTAACAAATGGCTAGAAGGATACCTAAGAAACTATGTTACAGAACAACAAAGCGGATGGATTAAATGGTTGCACTTAGGAGAATATTGTTACAATACAACCCATCATATGTCAATAGGGATGACCCCCTTTCAAGCACTATACGGATATGAAGCAACACTTTTGGAGATTTGATCCAAACAGAAAGTCGAGTATAAGGCACTAGAGACTTCATATAGGAAAATAAAGACATCATGAATTCGCTCAAGAACAACCTACATCAAGCACAAAATCAACAAAATATTTGTGTTGATAAGAAGAGGACAGAGCAAACATTTGAAGTAGGGGATATGGTCTTCTTAAGACTACAACCATATAAACAAACTTCCATCAAAGCTAGTGGAGCTGAGAAACTCAAAACTCGATTCTACGGGTCTCAATTAATAACAAGCAAACATTTTCCAATTACTTCGTAATATGGTATCAAAGCCAATATTTGAAAGTTTTTCCAAAGTCATAATTTCTTTGTCAAATTTATCAAATCTCTATTTTTGAAATTATTTTTCTTGTTTTTTGCTTCAAACAAACCCTGGTTCGTGTAGGGTTTTTTTGTCAATCTGCAAATTGTGGCTGTTGAATTCTAAACAAAAATTGCTTGAGGGTACTCTTTTTTTTGTTTTGCATCTACAAATTGCGGCTGAGAAAGTTGGAAAAAAAATGGTGCTTGGTTCCTCCACGCACGTGAGCTATTGGTGCCTCCTTGTTCATGTCTCTCTGTGATCACAGAGCTCACGTCCACGTAGAGCAGTCTATCATTTTTTTGGCGTCATATTTACCTACAACTCATGACACTATGAGCACAAAACTGAGGCATTTTTCTTGTGCAAACGCACCATTCCCACCATTTCTTGGTGTCGTTTTTCTCTAATCTAGCCTACTCGCCGTCCTTTGTATCAAAATTGCCCATTTTTCGAGCTTTTTTTTACCAGCAATCAGCCATTTTCTCTACAAATTTGACCTCCATAGCCGCCGACTAGAGTTTTCTTCGAAACCCTAGTTTTTTGACCTCAATTTATTTTTCTAATTATAGATTCTTGGTGGGTTTTTTGAGAGCTCAATTGGGTTCGTATTTTTTGGTTGCCTCAATTTTCAAGCTAACGGATCTAGAAATTGACAACATATTCTTTCTGGGTTTTTTGAGCTCTCTTCTGGGTCATCCTTCAAATTTTTTGGGTCTTCAATTTTTTGCCTCGAAGAACGTGCATTAAAAAGATTTTCATGTTTTTTCATTGAAAAACATGCCATAGCATCTCTAAGAAACATTTTGCTCAAGCACAACTCAAAATTCAATGGTCAAAATTATGGCACTTGGAAGCAACAGATCATAGCAATTTTTGAATATCGGAATACTGATCAAATTGTTCTGGGTGTTACAAAGCGTCCGACTTAATGTATGGTAAGCCTGTTTGTTGTTCTTTTGATCGGTGATAAATGTTAGTGTAGTTTTAGTTGGATAGAACAAACTATTATATATATATTTATTTGTTTATTTAATTAGATATATGAGATATATTACATAAATTATATTATTATATATGTGATAGTTGTTATGTTTTGTAGCTTCACTCAGATAAATTGTAGCATATATATATATATATATATATATATATATATATATATATATATATTATAGAGATCATATATATAGAATTAATTATAAGATTGTAATTATGTTAACGAACATACATGTCCCATGAAAGGACATGTCTATTCTTTACTCACTTATATATATATATAATAGGTCGCTGCCATTTGGAAAACATATACCAAAAACATGTCAATGTGAATACATTTGTAATAGACCTTTAAAAAAACACTAACATGGTATTAGAGCAAAAAGATTCTTGCCTATTGAAAGGAGTTCATTATCGAATCAATTAAGAACAGATTGTGATTAATATATTCAATAAAATGCTTCATCAGCTATGCCTGTCATGATGTTCTCAGACCTGCTACGATGGATGAAATAAAGGGTCTACTTTTAATTCCTAGTACCGTAGATTGATGCACACATATTTTGAGACAATTTGGATCTAATCAGTAGCATTATGTTCAGATCCTTGCAATAGATAATTAATATCGCTGATGATCATGATGTCATAGAGGTTTGTGCAAGCATGTCGATGACACATACAAGCAAGATGACAACATTCACACTCTACCTCACTCTCTTGCTCCAAGCCTTAGAAAGTGATTTGTGTTGGCCTTAGCTAGGCCTCAAGCCAGCTGTCCAGTGAAAATCAGATCAGGACCAGCCTATACCGCTAGAAGAGTTACAGCTAAAACCCCTGCATCATAATTCTGAGTTTATTATAAAAATTGTTATTTGCAAATAGAGTTTCAAAGAACATGATAGAATGGGCTCTTGCACATGCTTAGGTTGGAACATTCATTGATCAACCATCAGCTCTATCCATCTGATGGCAAGCAAAAATGAACGACTTTTATGTTTTGCATTCACACTGAGTTTGATTCACCATAGGTTCTTTGAAAGTTGCCTAGGTTTGGTTCATTGCTAGCTATATTTAGAAACCAGTTCTGGATCCTACTTCTCTATTTCCTATCCATAGCTAGTGTCATGGCTATGGTTGTAAAGAGGCTCACACTGTATGTTTTTAATCATCCCAAGCAAGAACTCTTGAGCAGGTTCTTCTGATAGAATGTTTGACGGAAGGGAAAGCTTACTTGAGTCGGGCACTTCTGAATACATGTCTTGCAAGCCTTTGAAATGATGTACGGGTAACAAGTGGATCATGTTCGCTTATTGTTTAGGTGCATCTATATGAATGTTTGAAATGATGTACGGTAACAAGCAGATCATGTTCGCTTATTGTTTAGGTGCATCTATATGAATGTTAAATTGGTACCTATAAAGGGGCAACGCACAAATTCAACTTGAGAGTGAGGATATTGGGCATTTTTAATAGAAAATACACATACTTTAAGGAGGTAAGTACTTGTCAATAATATTAGGGACCCACCTACCAAGTAGGTCTAAAGGTAATACTTGATGTGTTTATATATTGTTGAGAATATTTTCTATTATATATTTTATATTAAAGAGTAGCATTGTTTAATATTTCTTAATATATATTATGAAGAGTTAAGATATAAGTGATTATAATGAATATAAAAGATTTTATAATTTTTTTAATGTTATTATTATTGTGAATAATTATCAAAATGATATGTACTATAAAAGCTATTTATCTTGATCTTTTCATCTAAGTATGTTCTTGTAGGCAGAGGGAGATAGATTGTGATTCAAAGGGATTCTGACATTTCATTAAAGGCAACCTTGATAGAGAGGGAGCATAAAGAAAATATGATTCAGTCAACCTTCAGTGATTGTGATCATATTGATTTAGAGAGAGTAAACCATGTTGCAATGGATTCTCCAGTGATCAATAAAGTATGGTAATCAAGAGGACTGTGATTTACGAATATACATTGTGACCATGTGATTTTAATGGGCCTACCCCCTGTGTACATCACGAGGAAGTGACGACTTCCAAATGATGTCACTTGTATTTGCAGGAGTTATTGTAAGGTGACGTGATGATCTTACAATAGCTTGTATTATGAGATCAAATAAATTGAGTAAATGGTGAATGCCATTAATCGGAGTATATGGTGAATATCTTTGATATTCTGGGAGGCCAATACTCTTGATATCATATGTGATATCAAACCCTATTTTGAGTAATTGGTGAATATCTTATGATATTCTGGGAGACCAATACTCGTGATGTCGAATGTGATATCACACCTTATTTGAGTACTTGGTGAATATCGGATGTCGATATTCTGGGAGGCCAATACTCTTGATTTCAGAGGTGATATCAAAACCTTTTGAGTACTTGATGAATATCTTTGATATTCTGGGAGGCCAGTACTCGTAATATCAATTGTTGATATCAAAATGATAGATATCATTTGATTAAAGATATATTTTTTGTCATACTTAATATTACCAATGGTGTAATACATGTCCTGTGTTTATTATCCCTAGCTAAGGGGGAGTGTTGATGTTTTGTAGCTTCACTCAGATAGATTGTATCATATACACACACACACACATATATATATATATATATATTAGAGATCATATATAATTAATTATAAGATTGTAATTATGTTAACGAATAGACATGTCCCAATTCTTTACTCACTTTGTTATATATATAAGAGGTCGCTACCATTTGGAAAACATATACCAAAAACATGGCAATGTGAATACATTTGTAGCAGACCTCCAAAAAAAACACTAACAATATTTATATATACACAAATATGTGTTAAATAACAAACTATTATATTAAATACTAATGAATAAAAGGGACATGTCTATCCATATTTCATCTAATATAAGAGAGATGGCTGCTATTTGGAAAACACATACCGAAAAGGTAGTGCTATAACATTTGTAGCAATCCTTAGAAAAAGCACATGGTATTAGAGCCAAATTGCAAATGTAAGAAGCACTGAGAATTATAACAAAGTCACATTGAAAGCACTGAGAATTATAATGTCACATTGATTGTAGCAGATGTGAGCAGGTCAACGTGGACTTGGAAAATTGCTTTGATTCTGCGAAGATCAGAATGCCTATTGCGGATCTTAAGGAGGTTGGCCCCTGTTAGAGAAAGTTGGGTTCAATTTGGATGAATGGGATCATGTGGAGATGAAAGCGTCGCGTTGCAAAGGATGCTCGAAAGTGGTTTGTGGATGACAGTGGCACAGGGCCATGTTGAGTAGAGGAAATGACATATTTAATCTTGCCATCAACAAATCTAATGAAAAGTGCGATTTGTAATACAAACAAATGAAATAATATACAATGATGAAAGTGGTACATAATAAAGCACGGGAAAATATAGTATCAAATTACAATGGACATTAGTCTCAACTAAGCAGGAATAAAAATGTTCAACAGATATATATACCACACAATAACATCGCCAATTCAATGAGTCAACAACCATGTAGGATATAGTCGGTAAAGATACGGACATTCGTGACCAAGACATACTCTTTAAATATGGGGATATTCCATGGAGATGCTACCTCATCAAACAGATATATGTATTGGAAGTAAACATGTGATCAAAAAAGAAAGAAAATCGTTTCCCTTCAAAACAACTCTGACAACGATAGCTAGATCAATTATGTAGAGTCAAACCGACGCGACAAAGAGTACATCTAGCGAGAAGTGTAGGCCCACCCACCTAAGGAGTTACGAAAATAATATTTATTGTCATTTTAAAGGTAATGATTTGAATATTCAAAACATTATGTTATTCCATGTTATGTGTATTGTCAATGTTATTGTTTGCAAATATGGTATTGATATATATATTTAAATGAGGGAAATTATATTTATATGAATATGGTGAAATAACATAGTTTGCATTAATGAATGATTTGATATGGAATACAACTCAAGTATAATTACTGAATATGATTAGTCATAAATAAGAATGTCACTTGGACATTAAAGAATAGAAAAACTATATTGTTTTGAGGCAAGGACCAATGTTACACTATTATGATGAATATTTGATTATTCCTAATATTATTATCCTTGAGTATTATAGTAGTCTCTCTTATTTTTGTATACCATTATGTCCTATAAGAGCTATTTGCCTTGATATTTTCCGAGAATGTTATTGCAGGAAAAGGGAGATTGACTTCAGACTCAGAGGGAGTTTGACACTTCTTCAAAGGTAAAGGAGCTTAGAATATTTTTATTCAGAGGGAGTCTGACACTTTCGTCTGAAGGAGCGGATAGAGGATATGTTTCAGTTGATATTTGAAGATCTTAATCATATCAGGATCAGAGGGAGTTTTGACTTCATGTAAACTTTTGGTATCATGCGTGTGATTGCATGATTTAATGGGCCTACCCCCTGTGTACCTCATGAGGAAGTGACGGCTTCCAAATGATTATGACTTGTTTTTACAGAAGTTATTGAAAGGTGACGATCTTACTTAATTTTCTATTATAATGGATATCTTACAATGTTTATGCAGATCATGATAGATTATACTTTGCATGGTGGATGTTCATATGGTGAGCATTTTGAGAATCCGTGTGCACATGCCTTATGAACATTTTGAGTATATGCTGAATGTAATGCAAATTGATGTTTAGGAGGCCATTACACGGAGTACTTGGTGGATATCATATAGGATGACATTCAGGAGGCCATTACTCACAACACTCGGTGAATATCTTGCAACTCGACATTCAGGAGGCCATTGCTCAAAGAGTACATGGTGAATGTCACATGAGATGACATTTAGAAGGCCATTACTCCCAATATCATTATTTAGAGTATTTGGTGAATATCATTTGTTGATATTAGGGAGGTCAATACCCATGATATCAAATGTGATATCAAAATGTTGAATATCTTTTGATCAAAAGATATTCTTATATTACATTGAGGTAATTTATGGTCTTGTGTTTATCCTCCCTAACTAAGAGGTAGTGTTAATGTTAGTGTAGTTTCAGTCGGATAAAACTCACTAAAGATCTATATCTATATATCTATATATATCTAATTAAATATACATCTCATTATATATATATATATATATATATATAATGAGATGTATATTTAATTAGATATATGAGATATATTTATTTTTATATATATACAAATATATATGTGTGTTAAATAACAAACTATTATACTAAATACTAATGAATAGACATGTCTTGTGAAGGTACATGTCTAGCCATATTTCATCTAATATGAGAGAGATGGCTGTAATTTGTAAAGCACATTCTGAAAAGGCAGTGCTATTATATTTGCAGCGGTCCTCAGAAAAACAACAAAAGGAACTCGGTGAAATATGACGAGAATAATATTTTTTTAGGACTTTCCTCTCTCAGATTAATGTGCAGTTATGATTTGTTGAATTTTATTGTTTTTTTGAGGGTGTGATTTTTAGTGTTGATTTGGGAGGAGCAAATTGTCTTTCAGACGAAGATCAATAAGAGTTTCTTCACTGCTCATGTCTGAAGGGCCATGGTTACAGTTCTGGACTGGCAATTTCCACAAATTTTAACATTAAATTAAGATACATAGCCAACAAAAAAGATTATTAATTGCTGTGAATGCCCAAACTGTTTCAAATTTTACTCATTGCTTCCTTTACCAAGGTTTGCTTGTACTTGAGGTTATGTTTGAATAAACTCTAACATACATGTATAGCGTTGGTTACAATTAGCTTTTTGCACTTTGGAATGTTATATGATATTGGAAGGGGAAGTATTGCATGCAGAGATTTCCAACTGTAAGCTATAATATTTTCATTATCCTGTTCATTGTTAACAACTTTAGGGGTCGATCTACTGAGAAATATAGCCAGTTGGAGCATATACTATTCTTATAGATCTTCTATTTAATTTGTGTACCCAAGCATGCTTCCTAGTCTCAGTGCTACCGCATCTTTAACTACCAATTCTATTAGTTCATGACTGCGCTTCAAATATTTTGTCTGGGTTTTGGGTAGCAACTGAAACTGCTTAATTTAGTGTTGACAATGGTTTGAGCTTTCGCTTGTGAGATTGTTTTTCCAAGGTGTTATGTTGCTAACTGTTCGGTCTGTTGATTTAACTGAAATAGCACTGGATTTATAAAATTGAATAGCGTTGGATTTTATATAGTATTTTTCAGCAAATGAATTCAATTTGCTATCATTTTAATAACTTTATCCAAGAATATAGTTGGTCTCCTTTATAGCTTTGGTGGTATGTACTGGGGTTAAAACTTTTATGCTCTTTATTTCACCATTTAATGTGTGATTTAATTTTTTAAATTTATATATGTAGTTGGCAAGAAGTGTACTCTGCTGAATGCATTTGAGCAGATAATCAGCAGATTATAGCAACTAATCTATTTGAATTCATATTTAATTTGGCTGTACTCGTGAAATTCTGTGTTCTTGATGTAATACAAGTCTGAATCAGTGTCAGAGAGTTTTAGTTATTCTTCCTAGACAGACAAGAGCCTTGATATTAGTGCTTTATTTTTGATAGAAAGCATGGTTGCTAATAAATTATATTTGCTGATTATTGGCAGGTGCATCCTGAAGGAAAGTATGTTGTTGATGTAGATAAGAACATTGATATAACAAAAATTACACCATCAACAAGAGTAGCTCTTCGGAATGATAGTTACATGCTTCACTTGATTTTACCTAGCAAAGTAGATCCTTTGGTGAACCTCATGAAGGTGGAGAAAGTGCCAGATTCTACTTATGATATGATTGGAGGTCTTGATCAACAGATCAAAGAGATCAAAGAGGTATTTTATTTTCAACTGTTAATTAGTAAACTGCATCAATGAACATTGTGAATTGATGGATGCATGTTTACAATCAAGTTATAATAATCAAACTACATATAAAAGAAAGTTTTTTCTGCTCTAATCTTTTTGATTGGGAGCTCAATGATATTCTAAAGGGTGACGTATTGATCTGCCATATAGTTTTGAATTACAAGATACAAGTTGCTTACACTACAAAGCTCCAAAAGCACGGGGAATGTGGCTGGGGGGTAAAAGGCACTAAGTAGTTATTACATTCACATCTCCTCTCTCCTGCTAACTTGTTCGTTAAGTGGGTCTCCTTGTCCTTTTATTATTTCTTATTTATACAATGTAATAAATTGTCATCAGTGCAAATGATCACTAAAAGAGGTTATCTTGAGATGACTTGGGAACATACACAAGTTAAGTCCCTCACAAATTATAATTCTAGTAACTGCAACGTTTGTCTCTTTGTTCCATGCAATAGGATAAGAATGTGGTTGTCAGGAGTTTATCACACTATGGCATTTAAATATTTGCAGGTTGTAGTTGTTTAACTAATTAATTCATGTGCAGGTTATCGAACTTCCAATTAAGCATCCAGAACTATTTGAAAGTCTTGGAATTGCTCAACCAAAGGTATGTGTTACAGTTATTATTTTTTTGGCTATGGTCATTAATTCTAGAACATTAGGCTTGTAATTTGTTAGGACTATTTCATGTTCAAGCTTGAAGGTTTTCTTCCTAGAAATATTTTAATGATTTTTTTTCTTTTGTTTATTGTTCAAGGGTGTATTGCTCTATGGACCCCCTGGTACAGGAAAGACGTTGCTGGCAAGGGCAGTTGCTCATCATACAGACTGTACTTTTATTCGAGTTTCTGGTTCTGAATTGGTTCAAAAATATATAGGAGAAGGTTCAAGAATGGTTCGTGAGCTTTTTGTCATGGCAAGGTGATTATTCATCTTCTGTATCAAATAAATTAAGATTGGCCATGTATCAAAGAAACACTCTTTTTGACATGTTCTACATCTCCAGATTTAGAAGTAAGTTTCCCTGTAATGTGTTCATTTGTCATGATTACAGGATTTAGAAGTAAGTTTCCCTGTAATGTGTTTGTGAGTCATGATTACAGTTCTAAAATTTAAGACCCCATTCAATGTTACATATATATACATCTCATAGATGTACAGTCTTATGAAAAGCTACATACCTATTTTAGGGAAAAAAGCTACATACCTATTTTAGGGAAATTGCTCAGTGAAGGACTTTGTACCCGGATCTTTTATTGAATGACAATAGTAGCTTTCTTAATTTTTTAAAACTCTGAGCATGTTTAAAATAGATATGATGGCCACTATCTGTTTTGACCATGTGTCTTTTGGTAGGCACATATATTGATGAGTAAAATGTCTACAGTTACTGTTGGCAAGTACCATGGTCATTTACAAGTCTCATGTGGAAATGTAACCTCTTTTTAATTGGGAGGGGTAATTAGAAACTTGAATCCTTTAACCATATTTATCAATTTGCTGAGATCTTTAGTGTTATGGACTCCCAATGCTGCATGTATTTTCTAGTGGTGGATCAAGGTCTGGAAATTCTCCATACAATTTGATGTCGTAGGATATCAGGTAATATATATGAGGAATGAAGATGCTTTAAATTTTGATGTTGCATACCATGGATTCACTACCTTCAGTAATAGTAATTTCTAATGTGTAATATCATCAAGTACTGGACTGTGGAATCTCACAAAGAGCACACCTTCTTTGACTACTTGAAGAATCATTTATTTATCCTCCCAGGGTTTTTTAGTACTCAAATATTGGCTGTCAAAGCTGTATGCAATATAAGAATTTTTTTATGCATTTCAGAAAGTTTCTCCAAGATTATCATTACATAGGTCAGGGTAGTAGTCTCTAGATGAAAAATACTGGTATTGATCATAAGCAGATGTATTTTGTGTGAAGTCAAATAATGTGGGTCTCCCAATAGCAAGCATAAGCTCATCCTTGTAGAAGCTTTGTTGAGGTTAATATAAATTGCCAGAAATTTTTATCATGACTCGTGAATGATGTGGATCTTTACTCTCAAGAAAATCTGTATCAACTTCAACAAACAAAATTTAAAAGATTGCAAATATTTGCTAGTCTATAAATTCAGTTGCTAGCACATATGTGATGTTATTGGGATGGAACCCTAATATATTTATTATACCAATGTATGATCTGATTCGTAAATGGAGATGTGTGAGTGTTACGTGTTTATCCTGTAGGGTTGCTGTAGTTCAGCTTTGGTTCATCCATGCAAGAACAAAAACTAGGTTTAGCATTGAGTACATAAGTTTTTGGTTACAAGGGCAGGCTTGGAATAATATCAGTAGAAACTATTACTTGAGAGCTCTTGTGGTCTAAATCCTGTAATTCCACTCCTTAATGATTTACGAGTAACTCTGCCAATTCAATTTTAATCACTAGCATAAGCCCTGTAGCTCAATTTTTAATCCTCAATTATAGACATGTATCTGTCGCAGTTGAAGTTAGAACTTTTACTGGAGAGCTCTTGTACAAGGAGTCAAATGATTTGAAATTTGCAGGCATTTAGATTTGGGTCAGATTTTCATTTACATGGATTACTTATTGTGCATACCAGCTATTATGTCTGGAAACAGATAAAAATAACCTGAAATTTCTTGTTGCTAATCTGGATAACCAGTTCAGTTACATGTACAGATTTATCCAATGATCTATTTTACTTGTGTTTTAGCAGTTAGTAGGTTATTCAGTGATTGTATTTGCTATATGTTGAAGTGTTTGGAAGCTAAACTGTAATCATGATGATTAGAACTAGGATCAAATGGGATCCTAGGGGATGTGTTGCATGCAGCAGCGTTGGGAAGTAAACTATATGTGGTCGGTGAGAAAGTGAGGGTGTGAATAACTGGTGGGAAAAGGGTGGTCTGGGCTAGTGCTTTTTAAATATATTTTTAAATAAAAGTAGTACACAGCTAGATCAGTTTATGAGAACCATAAGAACAGTGAGAATTCCTTAGTTACCCAGTTTTCCCCTCAGCCCTTCAAACCAAAACGGTTCTTGGTCCTTGTCTTGGTTCCCTTTTGGGTTCCAATTGGGTTTGAACCCAAGCAGGTTGGTTCCTCTAGATCAAACTTAGGGCAAACCATGATGGAACTAGTGCAGACCCAAGTAGACTGAGTGTGAACCAGGGATAGTGCCATTGGGAACATTGTATAATTTAGTGCAGAAAACAATTATTACAGAATTTGAATAAAGATTTTTACATTACAAAATAAAATTTGCTGAAGTTCAAATATTTATTACATCAAATTAAATTAGCCCTCAAAATTTCTTCTAGTGAAATTTTTATATCCAATGCTGATAATAACCCCTGTTCGAATAATTGGAAGCTTTGTATAGTGATAAATCGTATTTGAAACATTAAATAACATCTTCAATAGGTGAAGGGAGTTTTAAGCTACTTATATAACATTTTTTCAAGTAGGATGTTAATTACAAACAAACAAGCTCTTTGTACAATGAAAAAGTAATAAGCATTGGACAACTTGGAAAACATGAATGTTATTAGTGCAGTTGATTCCAATAACATTGACAATGTTTGTGAACCAATTAATGCCTTTGATGAAGAAAAATAAGATGAAGATTTAGATCATAGTTACGGGACTTAGACTCGCTTTTGACTCAGAAAGTCAAAATCCGACTCGGACTTGGACTTGGTGACTGGACTCGGCAAGGACTTGGAAAATCGAAAAACCCATGAAATTCAAAGATTTTAAAGGATTTTAAAGATTTTTTCATGCATCATTTAGTCAATTAACATCAAATACACAATAATTGAGATAAACAGAAGCTACTTAACACTCGTACACAATTTTGCATAGATCACATAAGTATAACAGCAAATTTCTGAAGGAAAAAACTGAATAACATAATATAAAGTTAAATATAGTGTCACTGTCAAATGTCCACAATATATGAAATCCATGGAATCAAAAGTTGAAAACATATATCAAAATATCAGCTAGAGTGTAGAAGACTAACGTTCATAGTAGCCTATCACTATGCCCTTCTACGAATAGGCCTAAGATAAGTCATGGAAGACTCAGATATTGAGAAATATGTTTTTACAACTTTATGTACACATTGTAGACAACAACAGGGCTCTCAGTCTTAAGTATGTCTATCAATTTGCTTGGTGAAACACAACCTTTAACAATAAAAGTCTTTTAATAACAATTTTAATAAAACTGAAAAAAACACCTTCTAGAAATCTCTTATCTTTTGAAAAAAAATTAAAATTCAGGAGAGTCCTGGGCTCGGGACTCGGTTAGTCCTGGACTCGGTCGGCTGCGTCCGAGTCCAAAGGCCATTTGCCTCGGAAAGGCTGCCTCTGCCTCGGACTTGCAAAGTCCTGGAACACTGATTTAGATAATCCGTTAGATGATTGAAACTTAGCATCAAGTTCTAATTGTTGAAAGTCTAAACAATGGTTCTTGAACTTGATATTATTTTACCATTTTGGTGTTGATAATACATATGATGCTAGGATTACAAGTTTGTAGCATTTTTGTTGTTTTTATGATACTGTGTAGCATTCTAATCTTAATTCATTTTTCTAGGCGCTACACACACACACACACACACACTTTTTACCTTTTTTGTACATATGAACCCAAACAAACCCACACCCCATTTCAAGATTTTTCCGTACCAGAAAACCGGTTATTTGAACCCAAACTTGAACCAGTAACTTAGGAGAATTCTAATTATTCTTTAGAAACAGAGCACTCATATTAGTGATTTCTGTCATATGGTAATTATTTAGGATGTCTGTCAGAAGGTGAGGAAAGCACAACGACGAAATCTGGGAGATGTTAATTAGGAGTTGTGCATAGTGTTAATTTGGCGAGAAGTATGGGGATGACTGAAAATTTGAAATAATCATGCTTTGAAAGCTTGAAGTGCCTGTTCTGTTGATTGGTATCATATTTAAAGTATTTCACATCTCTTCATGTTGTTATCAACTGCTCTGCCAGACTGACTGCCTAAAGCACATTGCTCTTTGCTTTATTTGGATCCTCTGTTGATTAGAATTGTCATGTTATACGTGCCTATTTTTCTTGTCTTAAAATAAATCGTCTAACTTTGATTCAACTTAAATAAAATAATCTCTGGAACAGGGATGAATGCATTTGTAAGAATTATACAGAAATCTAATGCGAGTGTTGTTTATCTAAGTTTTATGAACATCTGATTTTGTTTTCTGTTTTTCATATTTGCAGAGAACATGCTCCTTCTATAATCTTTATGGATGAGATTGACAGTATAGGGTCCACTAGAATGGAGTCTGGATCTGGCAATGGCGATAGTGAAGTTCAGAGAACTATGCTTGAGCTGCTTAATCAGCTTGATGGGTTTGAGGCATCAAACAAGATTAAGGTATTGCTTCTAATCTTGATACAAAATTAACTGTCCTTCCAGATATTTGTCAAAATCGATTCCATTGATTAGTAGTTCTTTGGTATGAATCATGGGTACTGCAGAGATTTTGACCATTATATGATGTGAAGTTTATCAAGCTCTCACACACTTAAAATTGTTAAAAGTTTTAAATTCTGACCGTAGTTGTATTGTACTTCAAATAATAGTACTTTAATGTGAGTTGTACTGCATTAGCGTGCTGCGTGTACTATGATGGAAAATGCAACACGAACAAACAATTAATTGAAGTTCAGACAAACACATTAACACAATGAACTTTTACTTTGGAAGCCTTCTATGGGGAAACCCAACTTGGTTGTTATAAACTTATTGGAAATGAAACATGAACAAACAGTAAACTTAAATTCAAACTAACACATTAACACTATGGATGTTCTCTTCAGAAACCTTGCTGTGGTGAAAACCAACTTGGTAGTTGTTGCAAAATTAATTGGTAAAATAATTTAATGAATTGAATGAGTGATCAGACTATTATTTGTAGGGATTGCAAAACAGATGTTTCTATAACAAAACAATCGTTAAAATAGAAACAATCTAATATGTACTTAAAATATTGACCATTAAATAAGGAATAATAAAGATATTATTCTAATACCCTTCCTTGATGGTCAATCTATCAATCACACCATGTTGCCCCTTGAATTTTACAAACTGTTCTTGGTACAAAGGCTTGGTGAGAATATCTGCTGTTTGATCCATAGTTGGAACGTACATCAACTGAACTGCTCCGTCTTCAACCAGCTGCTGAATGATATGACAATGATGGTCAACATGCTTGGTTCTCTCATGGAAGACTGGATTCGTGGCCAGTTTGAGTTCCGCTTGATTGTCATAGCACAGGGGAATAGAATCTGCTTGAGATATCTGCATGTTTGAAAGAATCCTCCAAAGCCAAACTGCCTCACAAGTTGCCTTAATTGTTCCTCGATACTCAACTTTTGTTGAGGAAATAGCCACCACTTACTGCTTCTTGCTAATTTATGAGACTGCACTATATCTCAAATTAGTTGTTAATTTTCAGTCATAAATGGAACCTCCCCAATTTGAGTCTGTAAAACCAAGAAATCTATGATTGTGACTTCTGCCATACAGTAGGTGAAAGTTAGAAGTTTCCTTCACATAATGCAACACACACGTTGTTGCTACCAAATGACCAGCCTTGGGGACTGTGATGAAGTGTGCAATGTAGTCCACTGCAAAATTGAGATCACACCTAGTAGCAGTAAGTTAGATGAGACTGCCCACCAATTGCTTGAATTTGATTTGGTTGTCAGCTTGAGCCCTTTCTCCATAGGTGTGGATGCAAGTTTGTAGTCTTGCATCCGAAACTTGTCACGTAGATTGTGGCATACGTAGATTGAGATAAGAATGTACTACCTTTAGCTTGCCAAACTTCAACACCTAAACAATAGTGCAAGTCCCAAGTCTTGTATGTCAAAGTTGGACAAAAATTGTGTTTGATCTGATCAATCAAAAATTTCGAACTACCAGTGATAATCATGTCATCAACATAGACAAGAACAAGAATATCATCCGTAGTGTTTTTGACGTACATATTAGAATTATATGGACACCTCTGAAAACCATTATCTGAAAGGTGCGTGTCAATTCTGATGTACCAAGGCAAAGGAGCCTGGTTCAGACTATAGGGTGCTATCACTAGTCTCCACATCTGATGTTCTTTTTCACAAAACTTGAAAGTTGAAACCATGAGGTTAGACTTCTTGCAACTCACCATTGAGGAAGGCACTCTTAACATACTTTTGATAGATTTTTGAAACAATTCGAGTTGCTAAGGAAAGGGTGAGCCATATAGCACTCATTTTGGTTGTAGGAGCAAAAGCCTCCTCTTAGTCATGCCTAATTTCTGTGGAACCCCCTACCAACTAGATGAGCTTTGTACTTGTTGATGGTTTTGTTAGCTTTGTACTTTATAGACCCATCTGCAATCAATGGCCTTTTTCCTAGAGGAAGATTAGAAAGGATCCAAATGTTAATATTCAAAATTCTATAATGTTCAACTTCCATAGTCTTTTCCCACTCAATGCATGTTTGAGGCTCAAAAATACTACGAAAGTTGCCCATGAACGCAAAGTTGACTATATTTTATCCCATCATGTAGGTTGAAGAGTAGAAGATCCAACACTAGATGTAGGAGGAATAAGTGGAATAAGTTCAATGAAAGGAGCATTGTTTAGAGGAAAATCAAGTAGTATATCATCAAAGTCAGTGTCATCCCTCTCATTAGGTTAACCAAATGGAAGTGTGACACCTAAATCAATAGCCTCCAAAGGCTGGTCCCAATAATTTTGCACAAATGACCCCGTTCTTCATCAAAGACAACATCATGATTGAAGGTAAGACAATCGATGTCAATATCAGTTAGGTGACAAGACTTGTGGTTGTCATGGTACCTTGTGAACACAAGTTTTTGACCCTTGGAATCCAACTTGGAGTGTTGGGCATCTCGAATCCATATATATGCTAAAGGGCCAAAAACTTTTAGATGATTGATGTTAGGCTTGCGACTAGTCTTGGTTTCCTCAAGAGTCTTCCCCTTAATAGTCTGTGTGGGGTTCAATTAAGGAGGTGGACTATAGTGAATACTGCTTTTGCCCTACATTTCTTAGGAACACTCATTTGTTCCATCATTGACCTAGCCATTTCAGTTATAGTGTGGTTTCGACGTTCAACAATGCTATTTTGTTGAGTGTGTATCACAAAAGCTGGAGAAAGCATTATTTGACCTAAGAGTGAGTATAGAACATCCTGACTCTTTTTTCTACCAAGGCCTTAAATTTCTAAAATATAATAAATACATATGATTTGTCTAAGTAAAGTACACCCATATTTTATAGCTGAAATCATCAATAAAAATTAGGAAATACTTGACAGTGTGACACTAGTAACATAAGAAGTATCCATTGGACCACATACATTAGTGTGAACCAATTGTTTACCATACAGGGTAAGAGCTTAACACATGTAGTATAATACGATTCAATGCAGAACAGATACTTTATTCATATATGTACTTACTGATTACAATCCGAATACAATGACTACAATGATCACAACGATGATTCGAAAGTCCATCTTGGACATGTACATATACCTTTCCGAAGGGGTGACACAAGCGTCACGTGCTCGTTCGGATACTACTCTACCCGTCGGCTACACTATACATTTTATCGACATCATCCCCCCAAAAGAAAAAGTTGTCTCCGGATGACAATTACAAAATATCTGAGAGAGATTAACAAAACATAATACATTAATTGACTAACTACAACAAGATAAATCTTTTTTTGTTACACCACTTTCACATTCGTCCTGTGCTTGCACCAAACTGGTCTCCAAACCATGTTGCATCTGTAGCCTTTGCTAACACAATACTGTCTCCTTAATCAAGCTGACCTTGATAACCACCCATGCTGCTTTCTTTGCTTCCAACTCCTGGGTACCCTGAGCTAAGTGTCGCTGTACTGCCTTCAACTGGATGATTAGCTCCTCTCGAGGTCTCTATGCATCTACCAAAACAGCTTCACGTCCAACACCTACTCCTAGTGCCTCAAAGCGTATCACCCCTCTCAAAAGGCTTGCTTCGTTGATCTTTCCACCTCTAGCACACTATGCCTGCAGCAGCTCTAGGTCTTATCAACTGGTCACACTTCCCATGATTGATAGCCCGCACTGACTGGGGGCTAGGGGGCATCGCCCCCACCGGGGTCGAGGGGCAGCACCCTTGCGGTGTCTTGGGGCAATATAGGGCGGGGTCGCCGCTAAGACCAAATTAGCACGCTCAAACTCACACAAAACTCCATGGAACACACCATTTTTGTCATTTTCTTCCGATTTCACTCTTTCTGGCAGCTGCTTATGTTTTCCCTTCCCTTTGGCATTATGCCTTACTCATTCCGAACTATTTCAATCTGTCATCACTTTTTTTATTTTTATTTTTAGAACCTCTTATCACCCTTCTTCTATGTCAACCCTTGTATCAACTTATGCCATACAGCCGTGCAATGATGTTTTATAATTTCTCTGTATCTTGTCTGTACTCTCTTCTCATTTTGAAGGCCGTACGGTATTGTCTGCTCTTGCTTTTGTCCATACGACTTGTTTTCTTCTCTACAAACTCAGGTCGTACGGTCCTTTTCCACCTTCCTTATATTGCCGTGAGTTCTTTCTAAAACATCGTACGGGATTGTCTTATGTCTCCAGTCGTACGCCCTATGCCTATGTCCAAACCCGCTCCTCACCAATAGTACAGTGTCACCGTATGGTCCTCTATTATCTTCTTCTTGCTTCATTGTATGGTATTCTACATCTCAATGCCTGCTAAGTGTATGGTTTTGGCTTCAATTGTGTGGGTTCCTTTACCGTACGGTGTTAAATTTCCTCCTCCTGTGTTCTTCCTTTGGCCGTATGACTACAAAACTCTCTACCTCTGGCTGTATGGCTTAAAATTCCTTCTCTGTGTTCTACCTTTGGCCGTACGACTTCAAATTCCTTCTCCTATGCTCTACCTTTGGCCGTACGGCTTCAAATTCCTTCTCTGTGCTCTACCTTTGGCCGTATAGCTTCAAATTCCTTCTCCCATGCTCTTGTCGTACGGTATTCCAATTATCTTCTTTCTTGACTTCCCTCTAACTGTAAGGGATCTTTTATAACTTGATGGTTGGCTTTTTAAGTTTGTACGGTGTTATATTCTTAGTTCAACACCTCTAATCGACCGTACGTTCTTTAAATTCCTTCAATTATGATTGTTTTTTGAGTTATTGCTTGCATATCCTATTCCTTCAAGGCCATACGGTAGACTTTTGTTCCCAAGTACTTTTAAAATTTTAAAATTCCCATCATTTTAATACATTTGCTTCCTGCTCCATGTTTTATTATTTTACTACTTCATACTTTTAAAACTATAGCTATATTCAACTTCAATATTCTATTACTTATTATACATATATACATTATTTACAGATGTTTCTATTCTTCCTCAGCTGTTTGTCGGCGGGGGTTCATTTCTTTCATGGTATATTTCTAACTTCGATCCCTTCACTACATTTGGTATTTCTTTTCCGTCCTGTGTCCACAACTTAATTGCTTCGTTATAGCCAACTTCTCGTATCTTGTATGGTCCGACCCATTTAACTTTGAACTTCCCAGGTCTGATTTCATTTCGTCCGTTATACTTCAATACTAACTGGGCCGGTTGAAAGTTGTTTAATTTTAAGTGCTTATCATGCCATGCCTTCCACCGGTTTTGTGCAACTTCAATGGCCGATGTTGCATAGTTCTTATTCATTCGGTACGGCCACTTCCATACGGGTACTGCACCTTCGATCAATGGTATCCGGTGAACACATAGCTTCTGTGGCACTCCTTTTAAGTCTTTATATGTCCAAGCAAAACCATCCTTGTACTCCATGAATATTCTGAATTCTGCCGCCTTCAACACTGGGTTCCAATCATCTCCTACAAGAATGTTCTTCGGATTTTCCTCATCACCCAAGTTCATTGTTTTCACCACAGGCTCTTCATACTTCATCAGTTTATCTTTACTGAACGTATGGGCCGGTGTTTCATCCACCTGCGCTTCTCCCTCTTTTAGTTAACTGTACTCCTTCGGGAACTCATTGCCTGCTTTTTCTTCCTCGATATTCAAAATGTTGCAGCTTGGAAAAACCTCGTAATCTTCCATTTGCTAGTGTAGTAGTTCGTTCACTGAATCTAGGTCGTCATCAATTGACCCTCCTAATCTCAACACCCCTTCTTCATCCGGTTCCATCCTCTTTTTCCCTTCGTCGTCACTCTCGCCTTCGCCTTTTGAGTCTGACGACGCTGCTTCTTCTCCTACCATTTGTGTATGCAAATCAATTATAAATCTCTTGCCTCCTTTCTCCATGGACAGGGTGATCTGTTTCCAATCATGCTTTACCCTTGCTTGCACCAACCACCCCCGTCCCAGGATGATGTCGTACCCTCTTCTCTTCAGTGGGATGACCACAAAATCCAGTAAAAATGATTGTGTCCCAATTGTTACCGGTTGTGCCATCAAAGTTCCCAACGGTTTTATCCCATGTTGATCTGCTGTGAGTAACTGGAAAGTAGGTGGCCATAACGTTGGTTGTCCAAGCTTTTTCCAAATATCTTCCAGTAGCACGTTCATCCCCGATCCTCTGTCTACAATTGTATCCGTCAGCATAGTACCCAAAATGCCCATCTCCACTGCTGCCAGGTGTCTTCTTGTCGTAAGTGCCAGTAGCATTGGGTTTGTTGCTACCACTTTTGTTTCCTTACTATCCTTTGCTTCCTCTGTCACTCTTGGGGACGGCGTCATATTTACAATAGCTGCTATGGCATCGTGAGAAGAAGGTCATTTAGTTTAATCGGCACTTCCGTTTGCATTATCTGTTTCACCATGTTTTGTTCCGCCAAGTTTCTTTTTGATGTTTTGGCAGTGTCCTTTACTTGTGACTTCTCTGTTTTTATTTGCTTTTCTGTCTCTGTTTGAGCTTTTTGTAGCCTCTCCTTCTCTTCTTCTGCATTCGGATATTTCGCTTTCTTCGCCTGTTCCCGTGTGATCACCAATACCTTCTCATCACACGTTTCAATGCTTAATAGATTTATGCCTTGCTTGGGACATTTTGAATCCTCATGGTCCCTTGGACCACACCATCTGCACAGTAGCTGTGGTGTCTCCTTCGTAGTACAGTCCCTCACGAAGTGACCCCAAAGATTGCATGCCCGACATTGTATCATCAACCGTCCACTCACATCGTACTGTATTCTACTCTGGCCTCCGTTGTTATTGTTATTGTTTCCACCCCTTCCGCATCTATTATTATTACGATATCCATCCGGAGTTGCATCATTGCTCATGTTATTGCTGTTGTTGGACGCTTCCTGCGTTAGTAACACCTGTTGGTGTCGTTTTGCTTTCATGTTAAACAGACACTCTTTCAGGGAATATCCCGACACTTGGCAGATTTCACAAAACTGTTTCTTCGGGCATGAGCCCTTTGTATGGCCATCCTCTATACAATCTGTGCACTACAGTTCTCCCTTCACTGTGTGCGGATTCTATTTCAAATTCTTGAATTCTTTCATCATCCGAAGCATATCTTTTTGTAATGCTCGCACCTTCTTGTTTGATTCCTCATCACTACTGCTACTTTTCGAGGATGAATCATTTGAATCAGAGAATTTATGCTTTTTCTTCTTACTTGTCTTTTGTTCACTTTCTAAATCCATTGCACGAGTATACGCGTCAGTGTATGACGCCAGTGGTACAATCTTCATCTTCTTTTTTAGAGCTGGTCATAGCCCCTCCACAAACCACCGTTTTTCAAACCATCCGCTGGTTGACTTTCTATCTTTCCGACTAGTTCTTTTAGTCGTTTGGCATAGGCCTAGATTGTTTCATTCTTTCCTTGTTTAGTACTATATATATCTGCTGCTATTTCATTATTGTCCCGAAGCAATCTGAACTCCGCTATAAATTCTTTTTTAATGTTCTCCCATGTATTGAGTTTCTGAGGATTGGTGTCGGAAAACCAATGTATTGCCACACCTCGCAGGGTCGTTGGGAATTGTCTGACCCAATCATCTTCATCCGTCACGCCATTTGCCGTCCATATGTTTTCACAAGTTTTACAATGTCGGATAGGATCTGCTGTACCATCACCATGAAACTTGGGTAATTTTTCTTTAGGAACTACCATCGTTACTTTCCTTTGATTCTGAGGTACTTGTGTACCTGCGTTGTTCTGAGCACTCGCGCTGTTTTGAACTCCCGTGCTGTTTTGCACACTCGTGCTGTTCTATACACTTGCGCTGTTCTGTATAACAGTCTTGTTTCCAACAACCACGTTGCCTGGTGAAAGAAGTTCTTCAAATGAGGCTATTCTATTCTCTGCCTGTATTCGTTCATCCGGTGTATCGGAAATGAAGAGATCACTCCATGCTCATGCTCCCTCGGCACTCCGAGCCGTGCGAGTTGCTTCCCTTCGGTTCAGACACTCTTCCCTCGGTGTATACAGGTCAAGGAACTCCTCCTTTGTTTCTTCCACCAAATTTAAGCATTGTTGAGTCTCCTCCAGCAATTCCTCGACACTCCTCAGCCTACTAGGTGAGTGCACTCCCTCCGTCTGTGCCTCTTCACCCCTTCGGTGCCCCTCGGCAATTTGCTGAAGTCTCTGCCTACGCTTTGCCTGCTGTGCTAAAATTAAAATTTCTTGTGTTGTACATAGTTTATCCTTATCTTTCACCTTGTTCCTATCCTTGTTAAGCAAATTTGGCATTAATCTTCATATCATTCTTTCATTCCAGGTACGGTTGGCAACGGCACCAAATGTTTACCATACAGGGTAAGAGCTTAACACATGTAGTATAACACGATTCAATGCAGAACAAATACTTTATTCATATATGCACTTACTGTTTACAATTCGAATACAATGACTACAATGATCACAACGATGATTTCGAAGTCCATCTCGGATGTGTACATATACCTTTCCGAAGGGGTGACTCAAGCGTCACGCACCCGTTTGGATACTACTCTACCCGTCGGCTACACTATACATTTTACCGACTACACCAATGACAATTACAATACCTTTGAGGCTTTCCATGAGTCACCATCCTTGAATGTTTTACTATGTTGCTTCCGAGCCGGACAAGCTCCACAAAATTGGTGATGCTGAGTCTAAATCTAAGGTAATCCAAGAACTAGATCCTCTAGAACAAGTTGACAAAGATAGTGAGTATTCAAGTGACCATACTGCTGATGGAAGATGATTTAGCTACTAAAGCATGCTCAAGAGGATCACTTGAATTTACTAGTCTGAATAAAACACGAGCCTTGATGTGAATAACCACAGGAGTGCAAATCACACGATCGACAATCAAACACTCGTGTGAAGTGAAGTCCGCATCAAGTTGAGGAGAATGCCACATAATCTTGCTCATATAGAGAAGATTCAATTCCATACTAGGAATGTGGTATACTTTGAGAAATATGATATTCCTCCCACCAAATTGTATTTGCAAGTTGCTCTTGTCAACAACAGTTTTCTGTTCTCCACCAAAATGATTGAATCAGTGAAAGGTGAGAAGTCTGTGATTGTTACACCAATGAGTGTAATGTCGAGAAGCATCAGAATAAATGCCAAGCAAAAGACTTCACATGATCTATAGGGTATTTTTCCATAAAGGCATAAAATGCAGATTCTTTCTACTCAGAGTGCTTTGCGACATTGGCTGTAGGCTAAGACCCTGCTTTCATTGTGTAGAAGCGAGTTGATTCTGACAGTCCTTTATCAAGTGACTGAATTTGTGTTAGTAGTTACACTGAATGTTCTTTTTTTGTCGAGCTATCCTGAGGCTGATGGAGCCTCTTTGCTAAGCTGATTAAGATTTGCCTTTATCCTTGTGAAGGGTTTGGCTGTGAGGCTTGTTGTGAGGAGTATGAAGTGACACTACTACCAAACTGTTGTTTTCAATGGTCTTACTGTAGTTTGAAAACTTTAAGTCACATTTGTGACAGTAATGCTGATCATTTCGATTAAGTGCTCATATGATTTGGGTAGACTCTTTAGGGTTATGACTACGATATCCTCTTCCTCCATTTTTCAGTCAATGGCCTTAAGGTGGTCTCGAATGTCCTTAATCTTGTCAAGTACTCTTGTAAGGAATACAAATTGATGCAATTTTCTTTCTTGTTTTATGAATTTGTTATTATTTTTTTGAGAAAGTGCTTGTTTTCAGGATGAAATTGCCATTCCATGAATGCACTGACGTCATCACAAACAAAACTGCCGGTTTTGAAGAGCTGTCACCAGCAGTTACAAGACCACCCATAGCACAAATGGAACTGCTGGTTTGAGGGACTACAGACAGAACCATCTTAGTGTCTGCAACTTTGTAGAGCTCTTGGTGGTTGTCATAAAGTGATGTTTGTCCCAATCCTTATGAATTATACCTCTCCTTCCTGGGAGGCTTTATGTTCACATTAGCTTACTTTTTCAATAGGTGTGGGAAGAGGGCCCCCCCTTGCCACTTGGTGTACCACTTCACTTGTTATGGGGTCTTACTTTGATTACAACTCATCAAGACTCATATGGCTTTTGAAAATTGACTTGTTTCTCTGGCTAGGGTGTAAAAAGGCTGTCCAGTACCACTATCACTTGTCACTCCAGATCTGTGAGACCTTGTAGCGGTCTTACCTGGCAGTGACACTCCTCTAGTGGATCTCAGCTATAGTTTGGGGTTCTGGGTTGTCTTGGTATGTACCCTTTGATGCTGGATTTCTTTCAGTCGAGGAAGGCTCCCTAGTCCTTGCCTCTACGGTTCTTCTTTTTCTTTGTTGCTCGTTCTTTACCAGACACTGTTTGGTTTTCCCATTGTTGGCTGCTTCTTTGATTATAAGCTCTCAGTCCCATTGATCCTTTTGATGGTCTCTTGTTGGACATGAATAAATTTATCTGAGCTTTCTTTTGCTCATATCCTCATTTAATTTTGTTTGTGCACTCAAGACAGTGTTTAGTGGAGTTTATTGGTTACTCTTTTTTCTTGTCATTGGTATGGAAGCTTCAGAAAGATGCAAACTTTCACAATGTTTATTGAACATATGCTCATAAAAAGGCAAATCGAGCTTTTGAGTGTGTTTACCGTATGGATTAATTAAGCAACGCACACAGGAAATAGACACGAACACGAACAGCAAACAGCAGAACTCTTATTATTGTTTGCATATGCCAATAGTACATTATGCTTCGATGGTAAGATATCCTGATTACAATGCTTCCTGAAGGGGTTATAAATACTTTCCGATGAACCTTCCCGAAGGTATCCGTTGGCCAGATACATCATGTCCACTACAAACTATTTACCTGTCGGCTACATAACAAGAACCTTCCCGAAGGGACCCGTCGGCTGATACACAATTTCCTTTCCGAAGGGACCCATCGGCTGATACACAATTTCCTTTCCGAAGGGACCCATCGGCCGATACACAATTTCTACCGGTGACAGAGTGTATTGTCCCAACCTACTATAGTATGATGTATCTGAGTAGCTTTCAATTACTTAATGTCTAAGTTGCCAATGCTGATGCTAATGCAAATGTGAGAATCGGAAGCGTGGACGTGCAGTTTTTATTTTTATTTTTTGGATTTTGGATGCATCTATATATATTATATGCAAATAAATGCAAGGAATATACAAAATTAAATCATTCGATTGTGGGCTTGGAATCCAAAAGTCCAAGTACCTCAACTAACTAAGCTAGGCCTTAAAAGCCCAACAAGCCTGGGAATTAATACATTTTGAAGGGCAATGACTTCAGCCACATCTTTTCACAAATAATGGGTTAGCAGTGAAAGACGATTCCTCACCTCGGATTGGAAGGCTCCACAATTTGAAATGGTTGGATAGCTCAAAAGAATCAGAAATATCATTTGAAAAGTACACTTGACATGCATAAATTAGATAGAAAATCTAATTTTCATCAGAGCATTGGGATGCCTTCCTGCATCTTTAAACAATGATAAAAGACAGTTCATTTGGGTAAACTTGACTGCCCAGGCATACAGTCAACTTGTGGCTTTCTTGATCTGGCCTCAAGTGCTTTTGATTAGACAAAAGAAATATTTAAATCAACAAACTCCAGAACTCCGCTACATGATCAAAGATTGTTGCCAAGAAATAGAAAAGATAAAATAAAATGCACAAAATCACATACAGCCATTACAGACAATTGGATTCTCTTCAGTCATCACATTACATCGTTAGAGAAGTATCTTCAAACCTAAGAGAAGAATTCGTGACAGGCCATTTGGCTTGGCTAGAAATAAAACTCTTTACATGGGTAACCTCGACTTATAAGGCGAAGCCCTCATAATCAAAGCCTTATAGTTCAAGGGAATCCATGGACCAACAGGACACCCCAAACAACGCCCTTGCAAGCATTCACAAGCCCAGATGGTGCTTCCTAGGCGCATCCAAGAGAATCCAATGGCATCTGAGAACCATAATGCATTCGTACTAGCATCCAGGGGTTCCTAGAGAGAATCGTTATCTAAGCTTAATATCATTAAGAATCTCTTTGCTCAAGTAAGGCCATACCTTATAAACCCTCCTTGGAAGTGTGTCTTGATGATGCTAGTCATGTATTTTTGTAATGCCCCCTTTTCCGTGCTAGGCCTTACTGGCACCTTGTTTCTCTATCTCCCCATCCGGATAGGCTAACGACATTGATTGTGAGGATGCCAGCGAGTCACAGGAGTTTGTTTGGTTTTGTTTGGGAAATATTTAAGTGGAGGAGCTTTTCTGTAGTTAAGTCACTTTATTTTATAAAGTGGATTTATAAAGTTACTTTATGACTTAAAGTCATTTTATAACCAAAGTCACTAAAGTGACTAGATAATAAGATAATAGTATAATTTTAATGTCCAACAAAAGACCACCAAAAGGTCTATGGGACTGAAAGATTACAAAAAGACAACTGACAACAGCAGGAGCACCAAACGGTGTCCGAAAAAGAAGTGTACAACCAAAACAAGAAAAAGAAGAGAGAGAGAGAGGTGCGGAGAGAGGCCAAGACAAAGACTAGGAGTGCTTTCTTGGCAGAAAAAAAAGATCAGTCACAGAAGGATATGACTGCAAATGGATAGGAGCTCTGATCTGTCTTTGTGAACTTGTAGAGGAGTGCTGCTGATGTAAAAAGCCGGTACAGGGTCTGACAGACCTGGAATGATCAAAAGAACTGGTAGAACTAGGCTGCCTTTTTACACCACGCAAAGGAGATAAGGGTGTGAAAAAGGCAGTAATGAGCTGAGTAGATGTATGCCGATGAGGAAGTAGTGATTGTAAAGTACTATCACGGAGTAGGGTGGCTTCTTGAAGATAGAGTGCGAGAGACCGCTGGTCACAATAACTGAAGAAAGCTCAAAGAGAAAAACAATCTTGGAACAAACAGTAAATCTCCCTCTAATCTCATAATAGATAGGGCTACTAGAAGATGAAAGACTTTACTCCCACATTGCTTAGTTGTTTGTACTTTCCCTCATATTGAGGTATAAAAGCAATGAACTTCTTCAGATTCTCACCATGAAATGTGATCTTATTCAAATATAAGAAGGTTGCTTAAATGTGACTGGTTGCTTAAGGACGAAACCCCTTAAGGCAGCAGAGGAGTTGGATGTAACCCCAGCTACTCTTAGAGATTTCTTGCAGTTTGACGTAAGTATTGAGGAGTGATACTCTACTCGTATCAGACCTGCCTGGAGGATCAGACTTAACAGGTATTTATATGCAGAGGTAGGAGTTTGTAGTGTTAAACAGAGTTGGGAGTGATTAATCTGCGGAAGGTGGATATCATAGTAGCCTAGCAGGGATGCATATTATCGGGTGTAGTAGGATATCAACAACACGGAAGCCAGATCTGCTGGATTAACTTATGCTCTCTGCTGTTAGGACGGGGCATAGTATTCGGAGTTGCGGGTGAACTCAGAGTCACCGCAGACAGCTTGTTGGCAGTTGAGTATGGTGGACGGATTGCTAGCAACTACAGGTGCATTGCTGGAATCAACACGGGTTGCATCATTATCTTCCGTGTGTGAAGCACGCCGTTCACATGAGCCTAAGCCGTCATCTTCCACGGTAACTCCAGGGAGTGGGATCAATCAGCATTGCTGGTTGTATCAGCAAGTTGCAGTTTGTGTGATACCAGCAGTAACCAGAGGTATTGGGATTCGAACACAGGCAGCGAGGAGTCCAAAATTAGTGATGGGTAAGCAGAACCTTGTCCAAGCCGCGTGAAGAGGTAAGCCATTCTTGGCAACACCAAATGCCATTGTTACTCATTTGTGTCTATCTATGTAAAGCATCCAGTCAAATAGTTCAGACCAGTCTAGATGCTTGAGCATTTTTCTGCTACACGTCCATTGTGAATTGTAACTTTAACTGAATATCCAGTGGAATGTTTTTTAAATAAACATACCGCAATGTTCTAAATCTCCTTTGATCATTCAAGTTATTGCATAGTGATTTGACTATATTACGAAGAGTTAAGAATGCTGTGATAAATCTGTTGGTCCATTCCTAGCCATAAAGTGAGTTTGATCAATTTTGCTGTTGCTGAACGGGTTAGAGTTCTTACAATTTCATTCTATGTGGTTTGAAACTTTCATAATTGTTTTTGGCAAGAGCAATTTATGGCATATCAATGTTTAATTGGTTCTTTGTTATTTGGTCTTGTTTTATCATCTTGTAGTAAACACTTTTTTGAAACTTTCATAATTGTTTTTGGCAAGAGCAATTTATGGCACATCAATGTTTAATTGGTTCTTTGTTATTTGGTCTTGTTTTGTTGTCTTGTAGTAAACACTTGTCTCTAAGAGTAACACTCCCTCTCTTGTGCTTTCACCCAAGACTTCATCTCCTTTAGCCATCTTTCCCACTCTCTGCTTCCACTTTCTTGCAGAAACCTAATGAGGATGTAGCTCTTTCTTCTTAGACCTTGTAGCTGTCACACAATCAATGCAAATACTTCCAGAATATCCGAAGGTTAAATTTGCGCTGTTATCAATATGGTCTGTAATTTCTATGTTTTCACTGGTTGAAAATTATTTACAAATTGAATGTCACCCCTACTTGAATCGTACATCAAATGATAGTTCTGGTATGTGGATTATGGTGATAATTGATGCATAATTACTATTTGTTTATGCTTATTATTTAAACAAGTATTAGAATGCTCTTTCGTGTGCCAAAGGTCCTCAAACTATGAGAGTTTTCTTTGTCATTTCTGCACTGGCTGTTGTTTCTGGGAGAAATCAAATAGTTGGTTGGTAGAATGAATTTACCATTCACACAAACAAACTTCTACTGCCACAAATGGATTTACCTATCCCACAAAAGGAACTTCTAGAAATGCTGAACTGCGAGTGTTATTACTAAACCACCTGTTTGCAGGGACAGAATTGTTAGGTCAGTTTTGTATCTGTACAATAAGAACCCTGTCTGTGTTTTAAATTTTATGGAATTCTCAGTTTTAAGCCAAGGGTGTTGTCTTTCTATATCTTACTGAGGTAGTACACAGGAAGAGTGTGATTCCTTTATAAAGAAAAATTGCATGCACGTGGTTTTCTGTATTTGAATCTTTCCTTCCATTCTATGGACACCAGTCGCTAGATTATTAACGAGGACGGCATATTCGTAAGATAGTTGTTTGGTTTTGAACCTATGCAACATTTCAATTTCAACCATAATTTTCTTATGCAGATCAAGTTGTATATTCTGTGTGTGGGTTTTGAGAGATTTGTGCTGGCGAATGTTCAATGCTGATCAACATGTTTTTTCAAGGGTTATCCCTTGTGACTGTTAACGCTTATAAATTGGTCCAAAATAACTTAATGCCATTCAAGTGAGGATATTTTTTCATTTCTGATTTGCATAAAATTGTTTATATTGATGCTCTTGCCTGTGAACGATAGCTTTGTCAAGATAAATGCAGCTTCTGTCACATTTGATTACTAATTTTGGCTTTTGATTAACAGGTTCTTATGGCTACAAATCGTATAGATATTCTTGATCAAGCTCTTCTACGACCAGGTCGAATTGACAGGAAAATTGAGTTTCCCAATCCAAACGAAGAGGTATGCGCTACCCTATTGCCACCAACCTAGCAGAAATATTCATATAAATACACAGAAAGTTGAGAACAATTATAAACTTATATGCTTTGGTTAAGGGGATTCATAATATCTATAATTTTTTTTGATAAGAATGTTGTGCAAGGTTGTTTCATTGTGTATTGTGATAAAGACAAGCTTTAGAATGCGTGAAGGTATTTAAGATGAGATGATGCCATGTTCACCTGGAGCCTGAAAACATCTTGGGGATGATAGATGGGTATCGGAGAGAGGTATCAGTTAAAAAATCTTGTATGGGGTTACACTAAAATGGCTAGTTATGAAAAATAAATATTTACAAACCTTTAGAATTTAATAGTTAGTGTTACTTCTACAGCATATAATTTATTAGTAATAGTTATTAATTACTAAGATGGAATACCTTTTTTCCCATTTCAATCTATTGATAAAATTTTTGTGAACGGAAGAATTTTAAGCATTTTATCTTTTCTCTTGTTACTGGTGCTATATTAGATTTTATTAGAAACTTTACTGCCACATTCAAATTACATGACTATTAGTGTCTTTTTTCAGTTCTTTAACTTTGTCAACCAGATAATAGCTCCAAGGACAAAAAGCAATTTAATAAAAAAACAAATATCAATGATTCTTCTTACTAGATGTTTCCCACTTTTGAGGGATGCTTCTTGGTGGGAGATGTATGGAAACAGTAAGAAATGTCACTTGAATTCCATTAATTTCTATGTACATCTACATATGGTCTATATGATGGACTATATTTCCAATACTGTATGAGTACTCAAAAAGTTGGGCTATGTGTATCTAGGTTACTATTATGATAAGCAGTCAAATTAAGTTTGTTGTTTATTGCACATTTAAAGGATTAAGTCCGAAATTTGTCAAAGTCTTAGTTCAGTGTTTCTCTTGTTGTATTTTTGGATGATAAAGTACTAATAAAAACCCTTTTTATCTATGCAAGCCCCTTTAATAGATCAATTTGGAACATGCTATCGATGCACTCATACACCTTGTAAGTTTTGGAGCATTATAATCTCCTGTCTGATTACTATGGAATTTAGAGATAAATAAGAAAATGTATCTGGCATTGCTTTTGACCATTTCTTTTATCCTCTTCCTTTTCTTAACTTGGCTGTCGATTTCACACTTGCTTCATGACTATTAATTGCATTTTGGAGCTCAATTACACTTTTTCCAAGAGAATGAAAATGATGCGTATGAAGTCTTAATAGGTTTGAGAAATCCCTTCTTGGGGAAGATCGATATTTACGTATGCAGCCTATGGTGATTGTAGATAAACTTTCTCACATTTCTTGTTTCAAATTCTACTTGTTTTATGCAGTGTATTTTCCCATGTCTTTGAGAGCATTGTACTTGGTATGCACATACCAAGGAGTTGACAATATACAAAAGCTACATCTGTTACAACTTGCACCACTCTCTTAATGCCATGTTCATCAATAGAAATTGTGAGAATGTAAAGTTGAAATACTTCTAGTGCCTTGAACATTCAACAATTCTAGAAAGTAAGGGTCCTCTATAAATTTTATCATGATATTGGTGACTGGACAATGATGTCCATCCACCAATCCATGATGATGTTGCATCCACTTTTTATTCATGTAACCTTTGCTTTCTCTAGAAGGATTTTAATCTTCGTATATTTTTAATCCAAGATAGTGGTCCTTAAAATATCTCCATATGAAGGTTGTGTTCATATTCCTAACGAAAACCTTCTTACAATTGGAAGAATAAGCAAATTGCAATGAAATACCATTGGCAAAGAAAAAGTTGCTAATGGTATCATTTATTTTGTCTCTTATTTATTAATTAAACATATCTATCATCAGGTATGTACCCACTTAGGCTTTGATGCACTAGATTAAAAAAGAGGAACTGGTGATTGCTGAGAATTACCAACAACTTTCACTATAATAGTAATAGGCAGTGTGTTACACTCATCATTGCTACCAAATGATATGTCTATGTTGCCCCTTGTTTGAGTGAAAACTTTCCACACAACCTGTGATGTCCCCAGTCTAGCAGATTTCAGGAGTATGGGTACGTTAGCTCATCATTGTGACCCTCGTGAGCTAACAACTGGATTTAAGGGCCTATATTTGGTCGACTTAGTATCTGTAGTAACTCAGGAGAATTGCTACTATTTATAGCACTGCACAGGGGTGACGCCTTGGGTCGAACTATCTCAGTTTGTTCATAGAGCTTTGACAATAAGAGCATAACGAAGGTTATTAGTTAAGTTTGACTTAGTTAATTAACTTTACGAGTTTATTCTTCTAATTGAATGGTGTGTTGAAGAAGGCTCTTTAGTGAAAAGTGTGCACAAGAACACTCATCGCATTGAGTGTAATAAAGAAGCCTTAGCATTAAAAAGTTATAAATACAATGCTTGGCAAGGATTGATTTATTTCACTATGCATTTTTTTTGATGAAGAAGTGAGTTCTAACAAGGGTTTGAACGCTGGGTGTTGAAATTGTGAATTTCTTCAGCTCTTGCGCTTTAAGAATTGTGCCAAATAATCTGATTTTTGGACTGTCATTTGATCTGGGGTTTGAAAGACTTGTTTTTTGCTGAAAATAATTATCATTTGCTGCAAGCCAACAGGAGTAAGGACGGCTATGAGAAGTGGTTAAAGTTCCACAATTAAAGTCTTCATTTGATGTCATTAAATGCATATTTGGGCAGTGGCGTGTGGAATACAGTGGCAGTGTTGAATCACTTCAAGCTGCGTTCTCCTTAGTGTGGCAGCATTTCATCATGCCAGGCTGCGATCAGCATTTCTGGGGCAGTGTTTTATTGTCTGCAACTCATTGACAAGGGTCAGAGTTCATTTCATTTGCCATCAAATATCAAACGTTGAATATTAAATTTCCCATCAAATAATAGAGTAACAGCCATTATTAATAGGTTTGATGACATTGTTTTCACTTCATGTCCAGAATTTTTCGGGAACAATATATTTAAAATTAAAAACAATCATACATTAATTTAAACAATATATTTTGCAAATTTCTTTATCATATACTTATACATATTTATTATCCATTTGAAATATAAAATAAAATATAAAATACACATTTAAATAGAAAATGAATAGTTTTCTATTTAGTTTCAAATGTAAAACTAAATTCAAGGGAAAACTCATGTAAATACAATTAATCAAGAAGGGCAACAAGAATGTTAGATTATGTTGAAAGGATATATATAATCAGCGATATTGATATCAATGGGATATTGAACAGCAACAATGCCTATTAGTAGCATATTGCAACGTCAGGAATGATATCCTAGATTCCCATGTAAGCGGTTAATGTTTTTGCTAAGACCAATTTATTATGGGTCAATCTCCCACACTAAGGAAACAATGCTATTTAGACAGCAATGAAGGAGCCACATATTGATTCTGAAAGAAGAGGAATATCGGAGTCTGTGAGTTATGAAACTTTAAACATTATCCATTAAGACAAATATCAAATCAATATTAAGGAGCACGATATTGAGAGTTAATGGGATATTGATTATTAGAGGGAATAAATTATGAACTACGATGACATTAATACCGTTTGGTTAGTAACAGTGGAAGGAGTCAGAAGGATGCAATGTGACTTTAGAAAAGATATATCTCTTTCATTAGAACTCTTCGTTCATGATAGACAATTTGTCAATTTATGAAGGCAGTGGAGGATCATTGGAGGATCAATAAGGAATTCGATCATGGATTGAGATGATTGAATGAATTAGAAAATTATTATTTATTAATTATTTCTGATGAAAGAAACAGAGATTATAAAATATTTCTGTACTCATCCCCAGGAAGAGATCATTATATTAACAGAATTGGTGTGCTGTTTATTATCTATAAATCAAATACTGATTTACAGCATATTATATTTGGATTCTATTACGGATAGGAACACTTGTATACACAGACACACACGTGTATATGTATATTTAAGTAATACATGAGATATTAATACATACATAGCCTATTTCTTAATCACTTGCTATAGCCCCTTTTGAGGATAGATTGGTTTATCTACAAATCAAATACTGATTTACAACATATTATATTTGGATTCTATGTAATATCCCTTTTCAGATATTAACTAAAACCCTCAATTAAAACTTACAAATTTTAAATCCGAACAGTAATCCAGTATTTGATACAAATTTCAGAACTTAAACTGATATATATAGCCAACAACTTTACAAATGAGAAAACCCAAAAAAATGTGTTTATTTCCTCCAATATCCAAAAACTTATACATAAACCAACAGATTAATGCAAATAACCCAAAATGCGTTTCTGTATTATACAACAGCAATACAATAACGTGCAACAATTCAAAATATCCAATCTTACAAACACAAATAACAGTAAGATTGGCAATATAGATAGAACCTGAAAGAAGGCTAGGTTTGTGTCCAACCTTCAAAGTTTCTTCAGGGGTTTGAGTCTTCAAAGAAATAACCAGCAATTGTTTCCAACTCCCAGATTAATATTTGTTTTCAATAATATAATCTTCGTATATCCTCCCATGTAGAGTCTGTTGTACCTTTATCACTTTTCCCCATGTGATGCACGCATCTTTAAGCAATGTGGGATAAAGCACCCTTTTGTCTTTTAGTCACTTAAATGAACATAATACTTTTTGAATAAAGTGACAAGTTAAATAAACTTTTAAAGTCACTTAGCCAGTAAACCATATAATCGTCAAGCATTAAAATAACTGACCAAACCAACTCAGAAAAACATGTGCAATAGCTTGTTGGAAAGCTCTCGGCGAGATGCTTCCAAACCAACACTGAGATATCCTAAATACTGAGCTTTGTTCACTTACTAAAAATAGTAAGTATCCGGACAACCTGCCAAAACTGCTCCAATGGGTCTGAACTGGAAATGTCTAGGCCAAATCTCGAACTGAACCCCCAAAAAGAACCTTCTTGCCCCCGAAACCTAGGCGAAGTGAGCTGGCAACATTGAATTATAATGTCCCAGAAAAAGGGGACATTACAAAGCCTCCCTTCTCAAAGATTGCTTGCCCTCAAGCAATCTGCTCATACCTGTAGAAATCAAATGCCAGGATCCGATACTCGTCTCAAGAATGAGGTTCTACTCTTCAGTCAATGTACCCCAACATGCATCATCCCAAATCCAGAATGGTGAAACAGTACAAGAGGAGTCAATGTGCCAAATAACTGAATGCCAGGATCCCAAGGCTCACCAACTGCCATTTGCTGCTGCCTTGTGTATCAATATCCTCATCTAGAATGAATGTCTCACTCCATGAGTGAGCCTGCAAGTCTCTACTGTCAAGTGAAGATGGGAGCTCAGCAATATACCAATATCCACCCCAAAATGATAGCAACCAAACTCTCCAACAAGCTCCCCAAAAAAAAGTAATACATAGGGATGCTCCACCCGGATCCCAAGTGAGAACTCGTGCGCTATTTGAAAAACCATTGACCAGTTCCTGTAACATCTGTACCATTGTATCACTGTACCATTCCTGTAATATCTGTACTGATGATAATGATAGATCTAGCCAAACTGACTCCACCCCTATATCACGCTGGTGGAAATGGAGTAATCCAAATCTTTGGACCTCTGATGTGTCAGAAGGCTGAAATACACAAATCATAATCATGCGACTGTGTAGCAACACAACATAATCCGCCAAATGTAAGATACTAGTAACACCTGGATTCTCGACCACCCAATCAACATGATCCTGGGTAAATGAAAAAGTGGTTGGTGAATCACCAACATCATGAGTGCTAACACTGTCTTCAATACCCTGCTGAAATAAAAATGTAGACACCTTATGTGGAATGTAGGGTAATGTGTGATCTCCCCACTCACCTGCAAATAACTCATTGACCCTTGAAGGCCAAATAGAATCAGCGAATATACTACCATCATACATAGGCAAACCACTGATAGCTGGAATATACCAACAAGTAAAATCACCAATCAACAAGTAGCCCGTGACCATCTCATAAGAATTAGGCGATAAAACTCTAGGTAAGCTGAAAAATCCTTCAGTGTATGTGAAGGATAAATCTAAACTTCCTACCCCACCATAAGTACTCTCGCTTATCTCTAAGTCTTCGCAAGAGGGTGGGTCACTATTAAGTGAAATTTCTGAATTATCCTCACTTGTAGTATCATTAACCATGTGCTCATGTGAAGATGTACAACTGTTGTCATAAAAATCAGAATTTTCAGACTCATCAACTTGCTGATGCATAGAATTTGTCTCACCATAGGAAGTCTCAAATGGGAAATACATGATTGAATCAGATTGCTTGCCTTCACATCTACCCACTTTATGAATTCCTTCAATGATTTGCGTGATTTCTTGTGCCCTTGAACCACTGTCATCTTCTTCATAAGTGGCTGTCCCACTTGTTTGATTTTCAGCTTTGTGAATGGAATAATGTATTAAGCTCAATTGAAGACATAGCTCATCTACCTCACTCTCCTTGTCCATTCCAAATTCTATTGCTAGATCTCTATCCATTAATAGTTGCAAGTACTCATATTTTATCATTTTCAATGTTTCAAAGATAGTATGTAAAAGTGGACTTGTGATACCGCAAACATTCCCATGCCTCTTTTCTATCACAATCTTCCGCATGAGATCCTCAATCAAATTGGAAGAATCATCCAACCTCGTCAACACTTGGACAATACCCAGTCAAAACTTAATACTCTGAAAACTGTTTATGTCATTCTGATTTGATATTAGGCAACAAGGACTGAACTTAGCATTCAATATTCATATCAAAAACTGATGATAGTAAAACGATAAAACCTCCAACTGTATCTGATGTGTCGATTGAGGTGGTGTTTGACCGCAGAATGTACAAACTGTCACCAATGCCGGAAACTCCACTGCATCTCGTCTGTTCTACTCGCGACTGCTGCCTTGACTGCTGGTTGATGTTAAAATTTTGAAACTTAAAAGTGACAGGAATTTCGTCCAATAGATATCATGAAAGCTTTCCCCACACAATTTACTACAGTCATACCAGTGATTCCAAAATAATAAGAAGGCTTATCATAAACTTATGAAAACAAACATACATGTATTCATTAAGTTCTAGACGATATCTCAAGGTTCAACACGACAACCAGGCACTACACTATTTTCCATAACAACAGCTGATTATAGAATGCCAAAGGCACGATTCTGAGTCTGATTTAAATATATTTGCAGAGTACAGTGGAGAACGTGGTATAAACCGATGCATCGAGGTGGAATATAAGTCCAGTGAATGCCCTCCCATTTAGCTATGAACAACGTACATGCTTAGGAGTGTTCAAATTGACCCAAAGGAAAATATTGTAGTTAAATATTAAGAACTATGCCCAAACATTCTTTATAAAATATATTGATGTGCCATGTTCTGAGTCTATAACAGTCCATCCACGTTGACAAGGTAAAGTAATGCAAGTGGTGTACGCAGAGTGTACAGACCCATGCAAGGGGAGTGCTGTCTAAACTTAGTCTGCTCCCACACATGACCAGTCAAACTTCTTGTTCCCATTCAACCTGTTACCCACGACAGTCTGCTCTCATACCTCGGGAGTATAGCTATGGTGATAAGATGACGGCTCCACCCGTGGAGTGTTTAACCCAGCTGCACCGTCTGAGATTTCGTGACAGTGCCGAGCTCACCTTGTGAATCTCAACTCCTGCTGCCTTGATTATCACGTCAGATGCTCCCGACTGGCAATGGCCCTCATCAACACTTCCGTAAGTCTGCCTTAGATTCGCAAATCCTTTACAGAATACTCTCAGCCCGTACTGGCAATCCAACCATATAATGTCCCCATAAAGGTAAGAAATGTATCAGAACTATTAAGCTCTTCCACCTACGGCTTCATGTCTGAACCATATCTCCTCTGCCAACTCACGTCCAGTATTCTGTTGCTGCTCGACGTGACCAGAACACCAGCTTCCCTGACAACCCGTATACGTTTTTACTAGACTGTGATTTGCAATATTTAGTTTGTGTACTGTTGGTTGACCAGATATGCTGCTACACGCACTCCCACCGTTTCCACTGGTCGGCTCTTGACCTGACTGGGATAACCCTAAACTGCTGTTGCGACCTGTATTTTCCACTTCGGATTTAATATAAGACGACTGCCCACCAAAGTCGCTTCCAACTTGTTCAAAATTCCTTTACCAACGTGGATGAAATGTCACACATCCCTTCGGTTCTTCAAATGTTTACAGTCGTGATTATCTGCCCGCCTGGAAATGTATGTCTGTGGCTCGATCCATGAGGAAATCTTCTGGGTTCTTACAGTGGCCAACACTTATATTGAACAATAACTTAGTTCAAACCGTCTGCACTTGAGTTCTAACCTTGAACTGAAACAATCTCCTCCCTGTATATTCGTAGCTAAAATAACCCAGAACTTGAGATTATCAGTCTTTTAAAACAAGTCATACCTTCTTCTTCGATTTCCTGAACTTTAATTTGCCAATTCGCTGCCCAAATTGTTTGCACTGAATGTAGGAAGGTTGGGGTGATGTTCAGCTTCCTTTGGAACTCAGAAACTTGAGGGTTTTCGTCCTCCAATCTCAGACCAGTCACATCAAAGCAACCAGAACTAGGAATATTTTGATTTCATAAATTTCTTGTGTGTTTCCACAGGATGGCAGGGTTCTTGGCTCTGATACCACCGTAATATTCCTTTCCAGATATTAACTAAAACCCTCGATTAAAACTTACAAATTTTAAATCCGAACAGTAATCCAGTATTTGATACAAATTTCAGAACTTAAACCGATATATATAGCCAGCAACTTTACAAACGAGAAAACCTAAAAAAATGTGTTGATTTCCTCCAATATCCAAAAACTTATACATAAACCAATAGATTAATGCAAATAACCCAAAATGCGTTACTGTATTATACAATAGCAATACAATAACGTGCAACAATTCAAAATATCCAATCTTACAAACACAAATAACAGTCAGATTGGCAATATAGATAGAACCTGAAAGAAGGCTAGGTTTGCGTCCAACCTTCAAAGTTTTTTCAAGGGTTTGCGTCCTCAAAGAAATAACCAGCAACTGTTTCCAGCGCCCAAATTAATATTTGTTTTCAATAATATAATTTTCGTATATCATCCCATGTAGAGTCTGTTGTACCTTTATCACTTTTCCCCATGTGATGCACGCATCTTTAAGCAATGTGGGATAAAGCATCCTTTTGTCCTTTAGTCACTTAAATGAACATAGTACTTTTTAAATAAAGTGACAAGTTAAATAAACTTTTAAAGTCACTTAGCCAGTAAACCATATAATCGTTAGGCATTAAAATAATTGACCAAACGAACTCAGAAAAGCATGTGCAATAGCTCGTTGGAATGCTCTCGGCGAGATGCTTCCAAACCAACACTGAGATATCCCGAATACTGAGCTTTGTTCACTTACTAAAAATAGTAAGTATCCAGACAACCTGCCAAAACTGCTCCAATGGGTCTGAAACTGGACATGTTTATGCCAAATCTCGAACTGAACCCCCAAAAAGAACCTTCTTGCCCCCGAAACCTAGGCGAAGTGAGTTGACAACATTGAATTATAATGTCCCAGAAAAAGGGGACATTACATTCTATTATCGGTAGGAACACTTATATACAGAGACACACAAACATATGTATATTTATATTTAAGTAATACATGAGATATTAATACGTACATAGCCTATTTCTTAATCACTTGCTATAGCCCCTTTTGAGGATAGATTGGTTCTAGGAAATGGCTGTAGTAATTCCTCATAGGGTAGTTCAATTGTGAGATAGGGTAAGGACATGTATTTGCAATGCCTTGAGGAAGTAGTCCTGAGATGGGCACATACATGTTTCTGGAAACCTTGAGGGAGCCTACTTGTAGATTGGTTTACGAGGGCCCTATGACAAGTATTTCTTGTCCTTCTTAGGGTTGACATGTTTAAGAGAGAAGTAAAGAATTGGGCTCAAGTATGTTAGCTGTCAAATGTATTATGAATCAGTTGTGGTTTTGCAATTCAATTTGATTTAGGTGTATAGTAATGTATGTTGAACATTGGAAATAGGCAGCCTATTACAAAAACCAAGTAAATTGCCATTTCCAAGCAAAATCAAAGCCCTAGTTGTGTGTTTAATGGTAAATCAAGTAAAGTCGTACTTGTGGACATTACACACTTTTAAACTTAAGTTGCTCTATTGGTATTAGAAATGGTGGTAAATCAGTAGGGCCATCTGCTTCAACCTCTTCATCCACCATGGTTGCAATTCCTCCATTAGGTGAAATCTTGTCCCATTTGGCTGAAGGGCCCTCCATGTAGCTAGATTCTACACGAGGGAGATGACAAAGTGAGCTATGAATGGACATTGGATTCTTTTTTTTAAACCTTGATGGGTCCCTCTTTATCTAATGAATAATACCATAAGTACTCCAATTTCTCTGACAGTATGAGGAGTTGGTTGGTTGTGAGAGTAATCTTATTGCAAATGATTGCAATTAAAGGGTTTCAACTCCATGGTTACACCACCACTCTATAGGGTCTTTCTTTGCTTCCACATTATATAAAGCTTCAACGGAAGAAAAAGCACCATGTCCATGTGAAAACTTATTCCATTGACAACTCATAATTGAAGTGTCCCCCCTGGAGCTGTAAATCTTTTCTGTTGCAACACAAAATCCCTTCATTACCTCTCTATCCTCATATGGAGCCCTCTTGTTGGTCCCTTGTATATTATACCATTCAGTATTCAAGGTATAGACACACAATGAAGGGGTGTGTTAGGTTTGTTCCTTCTTCTATGCAACTTTTCTGCCAAGGCTATAAAGAAAGATCTTTTTACATATGTTATTGTCTTCTTTCATACATGGAATTATTTCTCCATAAATTTCTTCCAATCATGACTTGTTTGAATTTGCAAATTTGATCACCTCATACATGGGTGTAATAAAGTCTGCAGCAAATTTAATATCAGCTCAAAAACTGTCATCAAGGACCATACCTCTCATGTCACCTGCAGTGTCATGTAGATCGTGCTGCACATGAATCACTAACTGCTGTGGAACATAAAGCTCATTTGACTTAACAAATATTGTCAAGAAGAACAAAATAAGATGCAAACTGTGTATCAATAGTTTTCAGAAGTTCCATTAATTTTCGATAAATGGCTTGTGTATGGTGATGGTTACATATGAACATATGTTTTTTTCTGCCTTTTCCTGTGAGATCTGAAATCCTGAAATCCATTGGAACTTGCCAATAACTTGACATGTTGTAAAAAAATTTATGTACTTTCTCCCCTCCATCATATTTGCCATTTTATAAACATGGGCAGCTGATGACTTCATTTAAATGTGATACCTCCATTTCATCACTTAGCTGGTTATGAAGAAATTATTCATTTTTCCTTTCCCTTGACAATTTACTGCCTTCAAAAACTAAAGCCCTTTGCGGCATTTTACAATGATTTTTAGTAGTGACAATTACTAGCATCGGCCCACACATCCAGCTCAGTACTACATTTTTCTGTAGCCCATTTTCTTTTCATCATTGCAATTTGTTTCTTTATCCGATTTTTATCAGAGTAGTGTGAAGCTTTTCATACCTAGGTGGTTTATACCCAGCTGGTTCATCATTGATAGCTTGGACCATCTCTTCATAGAAAGGTGAGTGAACAACATTAAATGGTATTCCATTTGCATAAAAGAAGCGTGCATTTGTTGCATTCCCTGTTCAACCTTGCACTTCAAATAATCCTCCAATGGGTTTGAGTTGCTAATATGTGGTCTCTATTGAGAATATTTTGCTGGCACATCTCTGTAATGTCCCCTGATATTTTTAGACTTAGTTATTACATATTTGACTCAAACTCTACATTGTATGTCCTAAGATAAAATGACTCAAGCTAAGACATTCCGTGATGGCCCCATTTGAAATAGGATTTAATAATAAGTAATTAAAATATTAATAAATAATAAGTAATCTTAAATTATAATACAATAATGAGAACACTTGTAATGATTAAATATAATTTTAATAAACAATTACTTAATATATCAGTGATGAATAAATTAATATAATAACATGAATATCATATATTAACAGTCAATGATATAAATAGCCATTTTTTGATGGAAATAGTCGAAGGCACATAATAAACAGTAACTGCAGTGGGAGACCTGTCTACACTGCGACATTAAAGATAATATATACAAGAAATCTCTATTGGTGATCCTTATTTATCAACTGTTACAAAATTAATCGCCGGAGATAATAGATAGGAAGTTTCGAATACAAGCTTAGTGATGAGCACTAATAATAGTAATTAATTTACAGAAATAACATATTTATATAACTGATGGTAATAAATATCGACAAACGCTGCGAACAATATATGAACATAAATAAGCACCATATATACTCAGTCACTCTGGTTGACAGAACTAATAGTAACCAGTTAATGGCAAACACAGAACATCTGAATAGTGAACAACAATTATAATTGGGAAGTGTTGAGCGGTCAATTTGCACAATGCTTAACGCCATAAACCCTTTTGAATCTCTCTCTTGAAAAGTTGATCAATGACCAACTCCAAGGTTCCGGATGGCTGTTTTTCAACCTGCTGGGTAACTCAATTGAAGATAAATGTGAATGTTCACAAGGAGGCCTTTGCTGGTACCAACCAATCACTACTCTGCTGAAAATGTTACCGCAAAGGAAGATATATTTTTGTATTTTTTATTTTATGTTGAATACAATTCTATCAATGCAACTATATGAGTTCCTATTTTAACCAACTTTTTGAAAAACAAATAACAAAGATAGAGTAACAAGAGATTTCAAGCAAATTATTGAAAAGAAAATTCCTAACGGACATAAGCCAAAGTAACAATACGTTTGCGAATTAAATTATCAAAAGGATCTTGGTAGGAAACCAATGAAATTAGGAGCAATGCTTCCTCAAATCCACTGATGTAATAGTCGTTGGGAACTTCAATAATAACTGAAATATGTTTCACGTTTTATCAAATCGTGAGGCCACGGAAAGTGCACTCACATGAGACAAAACGCTATGCAAGAATAAAGATGATCCTTTCTCCAATTCGTCACAACAACGAAATTTGTTAACATAAGACAAACACTAGAATTAGAAGATCACACAATTATAACAACACAATTGGGACCTAGCCTCTATATCTGGAGGAACTTGTTGCCTTTCTTTTGCTAGCTGTCCTTCTTTGGAAATTTCATCGGCATGTAGCTGTACATATGCACCTTCCTCTGTATTTTGACTCTGTTTTTGCTTCAATTGTTGGAGGAGGTGGAGCTACTGATCCCTTATCTATTATCATTGTTATGTCTTGTGTTGGTGGAGGAGGAATGCCGACAGGTCCTTGAGGTAAAGGAGGTAATTGATCCCAATCCTCTCCTAATGGCTCATTCTTGGGAGTGTCCATTATTTTCTCCCCTACCATCTCAGTGCCTACGGGCATAAAATCAAAATCTGAGATGTCAAAAATGTCTGCTTCCTTATCTTCCATTTTCGCTATCCATTTTTGCTGTTTATCTTCTGAGGTTTCAACCTAGATAGGCTCTGTGTTTGAGTTGAGCTTTTTCTCCTCTCTTCTTCAACCACAATAGCCAAGCGAGCTCTTTTATTTTAAGGGACAAATTCAATTTGTTCCCCTTCTTCCTCATCTTCCACCTCTGTTATAGTCTCTAGCACTTGAGGAGAGGGAGTACTCTTATTCTTTAGTCTTCTCATTTTCGCTCCTACGACTGTCGTTTTTGTTAGAGCTCTCTTGGGCACTGACGGGGAGGCTTCTTCCTCTGAGGCTTGAGGTGGTGGGGCTCCTTGCTCTTCCGGTTGCACGTGTTGTTGCTTCTATTGTGCTTGTTCCAACTCTTGTTGTGCTTCTATTTCCTAAGCAGTTGGTTTTGCTTGGGCCTCGGCCACTTGCTTTCTCGCCCTAGGGGCTTCCTTTTTCTTCTTTCCTTTGCCTTTTCCTGTTCAAAATACTCGACCTCCTGCTCGTGTTGGTGTACCGTTTCTGTCCTCACTGGTGAATTAGCTGTAGGAGTTGATGAAATCCAACTCCATAGCTCGCCAAGATCACCTGCATGCAAAATAACCCGTCGAAGGGAAACCAAGAAGGAAGAGGTGGAGCTTGGAAAAACCCTAAACGGACATGAGAGAGAACATTGCAAAAACAAGGAAAAATGTATTTACAATGAAAATGGAATGAGTTGTGAAAATACAAAGAGGGAGCTCGAATATAAAGGCCTCATGGAAGCTTGTAGAACAAGCTGGAAAGTAGTAGAAGATAAGGTTGACAACCAAGCATCCACAGAAAGGTGGAATGCGCTAGAAGGGAACAAACTCCCGTGTTGTCAACAACTAACCACTACAACTATTAAATGAATGCATTAACCTAAGTAAAGTAAATAGAATAAATAAATAATTAATAATTAATTATTTACTCCAACACTCCCCCTTAAGTGCAACTTAGGCAAATGCCTTAAGCTCACAAAACTAAGATGAAATGCAAAATGGGTCCCGACAGCAAGGCCATGTTAGGTACCTATGTACAATGCAAAGAGATGCAACTTTTGAAAACGGGGAAAGAGAGAAAACCACATGGGAAAAGCTCTCCCCCAAAAAGAGGTAACCTAGTGAAAAACTGATGAAGCCTTCAATTAGGGGAATGTCCCCTAAAAACATGAACAAAAAGTGATCATGAAGAGCATCGCTGAAGCATGGAGAAGTCGCAAAATCTGCCATTAGAAAGAAACTGCTGATCTGAAGAACCTCCATGGAAGAAGGCATGAACTGAGCGTGTCTATATGGTAGATGATCTATCTCACTGAAATGCATAGGTAGCCAACGATTGCAATCGCCTCGTATATAGGATCAACCACTGAATACATAGCTCACACTATCGAACCATCGAACTAAGGATGCATTAGAACAACATCATAACCCCCCCCTTAATGTAGACGGGATGAGATGACAAGCAACTGAGAAGGTGGGCCAAAATCCCCTGTAGACAGAACCAAGAACGACGAGAGAGGAAGAGGTACAAACACCTATAAAGACACGGTCACACCAATGCCGCATGGGAAAACAAAAGGAAGGCCTAAAACAACAAACAACTATCTCCCCTATGGTGCTTTATAAAAATAGCGCAAGTACAACTGTCTCAAAAACAACATTCATGAACCCGAAATGCAAGAGTGGCACTTTATCTCAGTGCGTATATATAAAAGTGCTTACAAATAATGTCTACAATGATCAAAAAAAGAAAAAAGCTGATACAAAAGATAGTACAACCCAAAACAAAAGAAACCATGTCAGAAAAACAATCCTCGGACTTGAAATACCCAAGATATCCACCATAAAGCAAAAATGCCAAAAACATGATAGAAAGAGCATGGGCCAAAATCTGAAGAAAAAGACCACATTTCTGAAAAGATGACAAAACCAACTTTCTAAAAATATAACGTTTTCAAAAAACTGACATGGGACACAAAAGATATGCATGCCAGAGTCAAAAACACAACTTCGGACTTCAACTGAAAAAACAGGCAACTAAATTGCATCAAAACCTAAAAATACCTGCACCGATGTCTTCGTCTCGCAACTAGCTTTTCGACGCTTCTTTTGGATTGGAAAAATACCTTCGTATGCTCAAGTTATGGCCAAAAAATCGACAGTAGGTCAAAAATGACCCTGGAGAGGTGCTGATGTCATGCTGACATTAGCAATTCACGGCAAAATTTTTTACGATCTAGAAGCCATCGCAACAAAAAAGAGGTGCCACGTGGCAGTGGTGACATCAATAGGGTGATGTGGCAGGGTCCATGTGGCAAAGTGCCACGTGGCACCCATGCCACATGTCAACACCAAATGCGTTGACTGTGCTAGAAAAAGTGCTGACTGTGTGCAAAAAAAATCCACCGAGCAGGAACCACGTGTCAATCGTAGGTTGGTCGAGACTGTGCCATGCAGGCAGGTTGATGCAGAGGTGGTGCTTGGCTGTGATCACCGACGGAGCGTAGAAACAGAGGTGGAGACGGGCGGAAACACTGTCGGAGGCAGTGAGTCGATGGTGGCGGGTGGTCCGCCAGCGGCGGTTGGGTTGGGGCTGCCTTACGACGGCTTAGCTGGCTGCGGCGGCAACGAGTTGAGCGCGGGTGGCCGCCTGGTGGCGCCCGAATTAATAATTTTTTTAATCGTACGTATGACCGTACGAAGGGGCTTGCGCCTAATTTTTTTTTGCCTCTCGGAGCCCTGTCTCCAAAATCGAAAAGTTTTATATGAATCCTAAATGCAAATGGCTTTTCGGATCCAATGGCAGCGTCCGTTTGGGCCTAAAGTGCTCCGAAAAAATGCTCTTCCCCCGGATTGAAGAAAAATGCACAAACAAACTAGGGTTTGTGTCTTCGAATTGTGGCTTCAAAAAACCTTCAATGAAGCAGCAACAGGGAGGCTCTGATACCTTGTAGGAGTTGATGAAATCCAACTCCACAGCTAGCCAAGATCACCTGCATGCAAAATAACCTATCGAAGGGAAACCAAGAAGGAAGAGGTGGAGCTTGGAAAGACCTTAAACGGACATGAGAGAGAACATTGCAAAAACAAGGAAAAATGTATTTTCAATGAAAATGGAATGAGTTGTGAAAATACAAAGAGAGAGCCCGAATATAAAGGCCTCATGAAAGCTTGTAGAACAAGCTGGAAAGTGGGTGGAGATAAGGTTGACAACCAAGCATCCACAAAAAGGTGGAACATGCTAGAAGGGAACAAACTCCCGTGTTGTAAACAACTAACCACTACAACTATTAAATGAATGCATTAACCTAAGTAAGCATAAGTAAATAGAATAAATAATTAATTATTTACTCTAACATTGGCAAGGTAGGTCGGTATGGTGACCTTTGTTCCTTTTCATTTCTTCGGTCGGGCTGTAGCCTGAAGAGGTAAGGCCTGGGGAATTGGATCCATTCGGAAAGGTTTCCTAATCCATTTCCTTGTAAGTTTGACCACATATCGATGATCCACTGTTCTCCTCTCATCCAATTTTTGCATTCATGATGGGCCTGTCATAGATCTTGTCCTTGCTGTAAAAGGGATCCATTATCTTGTGGATAACTTTGTCCTAGGTCCTTAGGGGTATCTCCATGTTTAACACCTTTTCTGCCAGCTGTAGACTTATTCTACAATAGTCCCTTATATAGACATCATAGTCATCTATTGCATTCATCCAGTGATCTTCCAATGCTTCCTCAAGTACAAATTTCTTCCCTACAAGATGCTGGACCATGCTGATGCTATCAAAATACGGGTGAGGTGATTGGTAATGCTCGAGAGGATATGGATCCCATTTTGAATGAAATGTGGCTATATCTTGCTTTTGCACCTTGAAGGCTCCGATGGTGATTGGTCATACCCACGTCTTCTTATGCTATTTTTCTCACTGTTATATGCTAAGTCAAGTTGTTGAGCTATTTCAAATAGTATAAGCCTGTCGGATGGATATCGCAAGAGCTTTTTAGAACATAAAAGAGTACCAGCTACCTTGAGATAGGAGAAAGTCTTAAACTGGATGTAGTAAGCACCTACTTTTGTTATCCGTGTTGCAACATCTACTGACATCCTCTTCGCATAATCCCTTTCTATGAATTTGATGATGGTGAATATGAAACCATCATTGATTACCCTATATTCCACACTTTGTAGTGGGAGCTTCTTTTTCACCAGCTGTGGGTATAACTACATAGGGCCAAGCATTTGCGTCTTGCATGCTTCACTTTCTGTACAATTCCTAGCTGCTAGGAGATACACCATATATGAAGTCATATAAAAGCGAGGGTCATTCTTTACCGAGATTAGTTGCTCGTCTAGATTGTCACTGAGGATAGTGGCCCAATCAATAAGCATCTTGGATGTTTTGATGGTTTCGATGAAGTGTACCATCCATATCCCCAAGTGACTCGCTGTGGGAAGGCCCATGGCTCTACTAAAGAGAACTATTGAGGGACTAGTATCGTCAATCATATATCCTCGTGTCATGTTCACCTTTCCTGCCCTTCGGCGCAAGGGTGTCCTGTCAATTAGGTACTTAGATTGAACCAACTCCTTGACCTCTGCTTCGTTTTCTCTATACCACCTGTTTGCACCTTCATAAGATATTTGAAGGTATTGATTTGCCTGCAGAAGGTGGAAGACCTTTTCAATGTTTTGTGGCCTCAGAGCCAATACTATCCCTCTAGTTATGCTTTTGACTACCTTTTCCTTTGGTACATAGTACTGAGCCAATGTCATGATCAACTTAGATGGTTAGATGGATGTTGGATGAGAAGCGGCGTTCACTAACCCACTTCGGATCAGAGCTAATACCATAGTTGACCTCTCTCTAGGCTTATTGCAGAGGGTGAGGAAGACATTCCAATCATTGTGGCCCATAGTTACACCACCTTGGGGGACGGGGGGACGGTGGAACAAGGGGACAAGTTTCCAGGATGGGGGGACAGAGGGGCTTTAATTTGGGGACGGCGGCAGGGGACAAGAGAGGTGAATATATCTATGCATATGGTACTTTAAAATGCTAGTTATGAAAATATGTATTGCAGTATAGGATATAAAGATGTAAAAGAGTGAATACTTGAACATTGCATTGAATTGGAACATCAAACATTAAACATAAATAGTCGAATCTGCAAATAGTGAATATCAGGATGTCCTCCATCCTCAGTGGAGGTGGCGGAATCTAGTGGCGCCGCTGGGGACGGGGAGACGGAGTCCCCAAGTCTCCGGTGCGTTGAAGTTTCCAAGACGTCGGGCAAAAAGGGGGGGGACGCGTCCCCGTGTTACTATGTTGTGGCCTAATACTGTGTCTTGGATCTCTATGTGTTTGTCCTTGAATCGAGACTTCTTTGGCGCTCCTTTGTATTTGAAAGCCACTGGCTTTGGTGCCATCTTTGCCACCATAGAGGATGATGATGATGCTATTATATCTCCACGAAAAGGGAAAATAGTTAGTATTCTGATGTCAAAAGATCATAATAACACTCAGACCAGACCCAGATTGATGGTGCGAAGGTGCGGTGGTGAGAGGTGATCGAGAACAAGTGAGGAAAGAGTGGGGGTTTATATAGGTTCGGGTCCATGGCGCACCTCCAAGGGTGTGCACATGCACATGCACATGTGCATATCCTCTAAGGTATGTGAGTGCACATGTGTGCAAGTGCGAACACACTTTTTTACTAAAAAACCCAAAAACTTGATTTCTAACCCTATATGACTACTTGACATTGCCCAATTAGAGACTGGGGTTTGACCTAGGCCTAGAGGAGGGTCCTAGAAGATTGAGCCACCTGACTGGGTGTCTCGTGGAGGATTTTGAAACTAGGGTGTCCCCAATTTGTGATTCGAAATGGGGCGTGTGTTGTGAGACCACAAGGAAGCATGAGTTAGAGGTTATGAAGGGGCCCTTCATACTAAACCAGCTTGTCTAAGAAGCTCTAAACTAAGGAATTTAGTAATCAATGAATTGGTGATAATGGCTAGCTAAGAAGTGGTAACTATTATTATAATGAATTGTTGATTAGACAGCAATCCTAGTAGAAGGATATCAGGTTTTTATGAAGAGTTGCATCTAAAGTGAGATGATATTACTGATTAAAGAGGTGTGTCTTTTGGAGGACATGAAAGAGATTCCATAGTCAATGGAACATATTAATCTATATTATATGTGATTTGGTATTAAAAAGGAAGATATTAGAGTGGAAACGAAAACCATATAAAATATGTTTGAGACTTCATAAGGAAGAGATGAATAAGGGAAATAGATTCAATGCTCTTCTAAGGAAGGGATGAAGAAGGAATTGAAACATATGTATTGCTGGCTGGCAAACATCAATGAACTAATATTGATTATAAAATAGGTCTGAATTTATTAAATAATAAATAAGATCAGAATGTTTGAGAGTATAATTAATATATGGAACGGATAATATAAAATAATAATGATATATATATATATATATATATATATATATATATATATATATATATATATGATAGGGAATCATAACCGACAATTATGTTAATTACTGTTTACAAGAAGAAATGGAAGCATAAGAGAGTACAGGAGAATATATATTAAAAAATTGGGAAATGAATTCATACAGAAGAAAAAGCAAGAAAATGGGCATTGTGTATTGAGTACCGTGTCAGCAGTACTCACAGCAATAAGATCAAACTGTTGAATACTGTATCAGCTAAACGCTGAAGTCTAAACTTGGATTAATAAATGATGAATATATTTAAATATAAATTAAATGTTTGTAATTATATATTGAGACCATATTCAAACCTATATACTATTAAAGAAAGGAAGTCTGATTTTATCAAAGAAGGTCTTGTGTAAATCCAAGCAATGGCGATATGTCCTAAGATAGGGTAGGGGTCATTACCCCACAAGCCTTGAGGGAAAGTCCCAAGATAATATATAGGCTTGGACCTGTAAACTTTGAGGGAGCCCATTGCAGTTTGTATCTAGGCAACTTGGATAACACCTATCCCTCCCTTATTAAGCAAAGTAGTGATAAAGGTTAAATATGAGTAATTAATTCTTATTATGAATACATTAGCTCAAATCTTTGTATCTTAGGACACACAATGTAGAAATTGAGTTAATATGCAGTAATTATGTCTAAGCCTATTAGGGGACATTACACATTCATAGTAAACGGAATTATTTATTTTAAAAAAAACAAATTACTGGTATGTAACATTAATACCCCATATATAATCTTACTATATAAGCTCAATGACGGAAGGAGTAGGTGTAATCCAAGGTGCCTAGATACCAACTACAATGGGCTTCGTCAAAGTTTACAGATCCAAGCACTTAGCTTGTCTTGGGACTATGCCTACAAGGTGCTCAGGGTCATTGATCCCTACCTTGTCTTGGAATAGATAGCCATTGCTTGAATTTATAGAAGGCCCTTCATTGACACATTTTGGTTCCTTTTTTCTTAGGTTAATATAGTAACAAGCTCTGAGCGCGTACACACACACACACAAGTTTTGTCTATTATATATTCACTAATATATATATATATATGACTTATATATTTATATTTATAAAACAATCCCCTCAATAGCATGTATACATAGCATCCTATGACTCAGCATTTAATCCAGATAGGTTGCAGCCTTAAAATTATAGTATACTTACAACATGGTATTTTATTTATTTAGATTATCTTATTCTTTCTTATTTCTTACTTGTGAAGGGTAATAATTATATTCTATAATCTTTATTCTTGGATGATCTTCTCAGATTGATGCCTTTCTGATCCATATGGTCAATATCAGATATAATTCCTTTTTATTATCCCAAATCCATATCCATTCGATGCTCAAGTTAGAGCCCATATAAAAGATTTATATATTTATTTGTGTGCATATGTAAATTGTTTGATTACTGTTTTATTCATTTTCCCCCTATCTGTAGAGTATTTAATGTCCTTTATATTTTCAGGAGACAAGTGACATATCTCCTGTCATGAACTGATGGCCTATTCTTTATGCCTTTTGCGAAAATAAATATCTTTTAACATATGTATAGGAATTTATTACTATTAAGTGCTGCCTTTAGCCATGTCTGTATAGAACAGCATATATTTAGGAATGAATATTAATGTTTTTGAAATAAAAAGCGACCAAAACAAGGGGGTTGGTCCTTACATCCAGAAAACTGACAACTAGCACACTGCCAGCAAAACAAGCAGATGGCAGTCACTTGCTACAGAGGACTACAACTAACAACCAAAAAACACCATACGAAAAAACACAGCAAACAGAGTGTCATTTAACTAATTCAGAAACTATAATACTAAACATACTATGTTTCAACAAAAACTGATGGCATAAACAAAACCAACCCAGTCCACAAACAACACACGATCATTTATATCTACCAAAGTACCATCTATACTAATTCTAAAGACTATAGTACTAAACATACTATTAAAGTTCAAAATATAAAACTGTTGGCATAAACAAGCCAACCCAAGTCTGAGAATAAGCTGTAGACCAGCAAACCAGGTAGCAGCAGAAAACAAATAAACAACTAGGGCTAAAAAATCCCTAGAAACCACCACATAATTTTACATCTTTATCTTTTCCTTTCCCAGCCAGAAGCACTCTAGCCCAATCCTCAGCAAGAAACTTATATAGGAGCTACTTGTCCTCCATGTCCAACCCCGTCTCGTCCTTCTCCTGCGTCAATAATTGGAGGGTAGTAGCAGTAGCATGGGTAATCTTCAAGGCAAATTTAGAGGAGTAAAACCCATCCTCTAAAGATTTGATCCTTCTCTCTATCTGTGCATTCTTCTCATTTTGTTCTTCCTCCTCCTCCTTGTTTGCTTTTTCAACATTCTTATGCGCCTCCTTAGTCTTTGTCAATGGCTGGTTTTCGTCCTGCAAAACCTGGGGGTTAGTAAAAACATTGTTTTTTTCCTTTACCGGGGAAGAGATGGTGATGGGGGAGATATCCACTTTATTGCTGTCCTCACAGAAGGTAATAGGCTGCAAGGTAAAACTGGCCGACACATGCGTTGTCTTAGTGGTATTGACATTACCAGCAGACTCCCGAGTGTTTTTTCTTTCTCCTCATTCCCCTTTTCTCTCTTGGAGTCAGAATGTTTCTCCTCCTCCAATTCTCTTTCATTGTTCTCAGAATTCTCCTCTTCTGCCTCCTCGACCCTAAATCTAATTGCCTAATGTTTCTCCTCCAATTCTCTTTCATTGTTCTCAAAATTCTCCTCTTCCGCCCCGTTGACCCTAAATCTAATTGCCTTTTGTTTATACCTTGCTTGTGTTTTGGCTAACCTTCCTGACCTCTTACCATTTCCTCCCTCCTCCTCCTCCTCATCCCCAATGTCCACCTCAACTGGCTTTTCAATTTTGATTTTTTAACTACCCTTTTGTTCAAATATCGGGTTTGGGTTTTTCTTTTTCTTATTATACCTACTAGGGGAAGGGTGCGGTGTGTGGAATCTGGTTCGAGTGCTAGTACTTGGAGGGGAATTCTGGTGGTGGCGTTGATTATCAACAACCCTAGGGGGACAGAGGGCAAGATGAAACCGGTAAAGTCTAAAAATCAGACCCTGGTGAATGATAGTGAAATTATTACCCTTACTTCTTTTCTCCCTAACATCACTTATCATGTCCTCAAGGGAGTGTAATAGAAAGAACGGAATAGAAATAAATTTTCTATTTCTAAAATGGTTTAGGAGAGGGAAGTGATAGTAATAATAGACTCCAAAACTGCCTTCGAGCGTGAGGTACTTAATGATCACTAGACAAACATCATCCCAAAGATCCGGTAGCTTATCCCTCTGGAAGCTTCCCCTATAGCAAAGAGGTTCTTCATCCTCAACAAAAAAGCTATTCATGCTGGCCTCGTCTGCCGTTTTTGTAACCTTCTTCCATTTTTTCCCTTTTAGGGACAAACCAGTGGCCATTGCAATAACCTCCTCATTAACTTGGATTGTGATACCATTTATGGTAACTCTATGGTCATTCTATCCATTCACAAATTGGAGCGCACAATTTTTATCGTAACCCGCCATGGCTTGCATATATGGAAGAAATCTCTCTTCTTTTAACAGAAACCAGGTTGCCATTCTATCCTTAAAATTTCTTTGTTGGCTCTAATCGGTTCAAATCCCCACCCATTTCTTCCTCACTAATTCCTGACCCCCAAACTTCAATAATTTGCATCTGAACTTTCTTACCCTCAAGCTTGCTGATAGCGGGGATATTTTTCATCAATAACAACACTGCGTTGTTGAAAATAACATCTCTAGGGCCTTTAAACATCCTGCAAGCAATTTTTCGAGGCTCTTCGAAATCCCATCCCTTTTACATTAGGGGATTCATGCGTACTTTGCATCATAACTCTAAAGCCCTTGAAATCTCTGATAGTATCTGTAATGATATTTTTCGTACTTTCAAAAAGAAAATATTTAAAATTTCGCATTATGTTACCATAATTGCGTAGTAACTCTTGCTTCAAATTGCGTCTATTTATTATCCAACCTGTAAGAGAGTGTCTGTCATCTTTCCTTTATATTTCTTATTAAATTTGGCAAGCTTCGCCTTCCTAGATATGATATTGCCAAGTTTGGCATTGATCTTTATTTGTCTAGCCATGCTCAATTTTTGCTCCCCCCCTTTCCTTGTAAATTAGGGCCTTAATTTCCTCCTTTAGGATATTCGGGATTCTCCAGCACGTCATTTCATTTAATTCAATCCCCATGGCAGCAACAACATTTGCCACCATATTACCTTCCCTGTATATGTGCTGTAATTGGACTTTTTCTATCCCATTTAGGATATTTCTAATATCCGTAATAATATTTTGGATATTCCAGCCTGGCTGAGAGACTCCCTTTGCCATATCAATTATTAATTTAGAATCACCTTCTATAGTTATTTCCTTTATTTGCATATCCCTAACCAATTGTAGGCCCCAAAGTAGAGCCATCGTTTCCGCCATGTTATTACTCCCTCCACCAACTTTCCCTGAATAGAGTAGCAACGCTTCACCATTTCCATTCATCACCACTCCACTCGCAACACCAACACCCTTTCTTGTAGCACCATCAAAGTTTAATTTTAAGTTGTGTTATTGTTGGTGGGTTCCATCTTGGTTGCTGCCTCCTTATTACCTTAGAGTTATCAAAATGATTAAAGTTCTAGTGGATACCCCATCTTTCCACTATTTGGCATCCTTTCCTTCATGGTTCTTCCTTGCAGTACCTTACATTTGGTAATCATTATATTTTCTTTCAGCAATTTCTCCATAATTCCTATAACTACCTCCACCGGCCTTTCCTCTTCCTGGAAAATTCTATTGTTTCTTTCCTTCCATACGTGCCAGCAAATGTATGGTGGGACAATTGTCCATAGGAATACCAGCCTGGGGTGATAAAAGGGACAATCCCAGTTTTCCACAAATTGACCCAAATTTTCCTTCAGCATCCAACATAGTCCAAATTTCTCCCACACTAGCGACCAGATCTTTAGGGTATACGAGCATTCAAGGAAGAGATGAGAGATAGTCTCCTCTTTTTCTTTACAGAGATAACATTTGTTTGTGATAAAAAAACCCATTTTTTTCAGGTTGTCCAACAATAGTATCTTACCATGTTGAACAATCCACCAGAAGAAGTTTACTAATCCAAACTTTACGCCATGTTGTGGGACAAACGTCCTTACAAAGAGGAGTTTGTAAGCAAATTTGACAGTATAATGGCCACTAGAAGTTATCTCCCACACCGCTTTATCCTCCTGCATTAGCATTGGAATTCTTTGAGCTTCTATCAACTCCTCAAGTTCTTTAAGTAGTTGTATATCCTCCTAGGGATATGTATCTTTTCGTAATTTCTTTCACTTCCTTCTAGGGTCAATGTAATCCGCTACTTTCATCCCCATCTCTGCCTTCAATGTTTCCATTAGTCTTCTAAATTTGCTGTAAACTAGTGGTTTCCCCCCATCCAATTATCCTCCCAAAACCTGATGTCTTGTCCATTGCTTGTAATCCACCTCACTCGTTCCTTCAGTATACTTCTACTTTTAACAATATTCATCCATATTTTGGATCCTCCTGGGAGGTCATTATTAAAGAGATTATGAGTAAATAGGGAGTTAGATAGGTATTTAGCTTTCATGATATTGCTCCAATCTGTGTTGTTTTCTCCTAGCCTCCGTCCAATTTTAGCAAGAAGGGCTTTATTCAGATCTCTGGGTCTTCTCACTCCCAAACCCCCCGTCTCCTTTGGTTTGCAAACATCCTTCTAGTTGACAAGATTCGATTTGTTCTTTTCCTCCGTTCCTGACCAAAGAAAGTTCCTTTGTATTCTCTCAATTCTGTCCACCATGTTTTGGTTTATTTTAAAAGGGATAGAAAGTAGACTGGAATGCCCTGGAGAGCCGCCGAGAGTGGCTGAAGTTTTCTTGCATTACTGAGAATTTTCCCTTTCCATCTTGCCAGTTTTTTTTGGATTCTTTCAACAATGGTATTCTAGAAGTCATTTGTTACCTCCTTGGTGGTTAAAGGTAAACCAAGATAAGTATCCAGGAGGTTAGCCAATTGACAGCCTAGAATGTTCCTGATCTTCGTCTGCATAACAACATTAGTATTAAAAAAGAGAGTTTACTTTTAGAGTAGTTTATTTGCTGACCTGAGCTGTCTTTGTAGTTTCTAAGGATACTCTTCCATGCTCCGGCTTACATTATAGAGGATTCTCCAAAAAGAAAAGTGTCATCAACAAATTGTTTTAACACTTAAGTTTCAGCAGCAGTGGCAGGTTTAATACCATTTACATAGCCCGTATTTACTAGTTTGGAGAATGATCTCCCTAGTACCTTTGCCACCATAATGAAGAGGTAGGGAGATAGCGGGTCTCCTTGCCTTAATCCTCTCCCCGCTTCAAAGTTACCCCAAGGAGAGCTGTTTAGTAGGACCGCATACTAAGTGCTCACCATCGTCCTAATAAGGTTTGTGACTTTTTCATTACACCCCACTCTTTCAAGAACATCATAAAGGAAGTCCCATCTTACCTTATCATACGCCTTAGAGATATCTAGTTTGAAGGCCATACCAAGCATTTTATTTCTCTCCATTGAATGTATGATCTCATGGGTGGTTATTGTAGCATCCAGTATTTGTCTTCTTGGAACAAACCCCTTTCGTGGTGTTCCTATAATGTTCTCTAGTAAGGGCTTAATCCCGTTGACCATTACTTTGGCAAAAACCTTATAAACTATTTTACAAAGGCTTATAGGTCTAAAGTCAAGGAGACTCGTGGGTGTTGGAGTTTTAGGGACCAAAGCAATAAAAGTCTTATTTATCCTTTTCAATATCTTCCCCGTTTTAAAGAAATCCCTAGTTGCACAAATCAGCTCATTTTTAATAACCTCACAGAATTGTTGGAAAAACGCGAGGGGAGCCCATCAAGTCTTGGGGCTTTGTAAGCTTTCATAGAAAACACTACCCATATCACTTTCTCCGTCGTGATGTTTCCTAGAATGCTATTATTTTCCACTTCTCCTAGCACTTGTGGTATCGTGTTTATCAAACTTATTCTTATTACCTGATTTCCTATTCTATTTTCCTTTTTATAAGCCTTGCTAAAGTACTCCACAACATGTTTTCCCATTTCCTCTTGGTCCTTATATTCTCCTTCCCCTTCTCCTTCCAACCTGTTGATCGTGTTTCTTCTTTTATGGTTTGAGGCTGACCTGTAGAAAAAGGTAGTGTTCCCGTCACCTTCAGTTAACCATTGAACTCTCAATGTTTGCTTCCAAAATATTTCCTCTTTCAAAATGATATGCTTCCATTTTTTTTTGTACTCTTCTTCTTGTGTAGCTTCTTCCGAACTATTACCCTCAGCAATTCCCCCCTGCAATTTTTTCAGTTTCTCCTCCACTTCTCTTTTGACTTTGAACAAATCTCGAAAGGAACTCTTAGCCCAACCCTTAACATTTCTCCTTATATTATCTAATTTTTGAGCTAGTCTGTACATTGCAGTACCATCTATCCGGGATTCGATCCTTGAATTCTGGGTGAGATTCCCACATTATTTCATACCTAAAAGGTTTCAGGCCTCCTTTTATACCATCCTCCCAGTGAAAGATTAAAGGGGAATGGTCAGAAGCAGTTCTTGTGAGGTTCTCTAGAAGGGAATCACTTAGCCAATTCTAGTTCTCTGTCACCATTAGTCTATCCAGTCTTACTTGAATGAGGTCACTTCCTTTTCTATTATTAGTCCAGGTGAAATGGGTTCCCTCTCAAGTCTACATCAATTAAATCCATTTTTGCAATAAAATCATGAAGATCTTTCAAGCTTTCAGATACTCTCTATTTCCCCCTAACTTTTCTGAGTGGTAGAGGGGGGTATTAAAATCTCCCGTGCACATTATCTGTTTTTCCTTCATAGTGTCCATTATCCTTTTCGGCTTTCCATAGGTTTCTTTTCTCCCTATGTTATTATTAGAAGCATAGATATTGATAAGCCCCCAACTTTGATTACTAGTTTGGAACTCAGTTATTAGAAAATTTTTGTCTTTCCATAACTCAAATCCAATCATAGAACACGGGTTCCACATGGTAGCAATACCCTTTAAGGCTTTGTTAGCATCCACATGTGTGAAGGCAGCCCCAAGCCAAACATGACCCACTAGTCTACCAAAATTAGCACTAGACATTTTGGTTTCTTGGATTAACACATAGTCAACCTTTTCTTAGAATATACATTGCTTCCAAAACATATTGTTTTTGAGGGTTATTTAGCCCCCTTAAGTTCCAAGAAAAACAATTTCATTTCTTACCTCTTGTTACAATCTCTAGTGTAAGTTGCTTACCATTGGCCACGTCCCTTGCTGCTTGTTTTGTCCTAGTTGCTCTGCTACTTGGTCTTCCAGCGGTACCACATGTTCCTACATCTGGTTTTTCCCCCCCTTTTCTTCCTTTTCTGAACCTCCCATTCCTCATTATCATCCGCCTATGGAGAAGTGGGGCTTAGTTCTTTTTTCGCTTCCGCTTTATCTAAACTTGCCATCACTTTTGCTGCTATCTCTGCTAGAGAGGCCTTCATAATTCTTATAGGGGTGCATACTCTCTCCTGGGTAACATAATCTATAGACTTTTGTTCCTATAATCCCTTGCTTCTCGGACTTGCTAGATAACCAGGAGGGGAGTGGTGTGCCACTATTTCACCTTCCTCCATCATCTCACCTTAAGGCCTTCCAAAGGTGACCTTATTAATTCCTCTATCTCTCGTCTAAATGGATATGCTTTCATTTTCTTCTTTTTATCTAAAGCTTCCTCCACTTCGGGTTCACTTAGCCCCCAGGCCCTATTACAGGGGTATCCTGCACCTTGTTAGCCACCAGGCGTTGAGTGCTAGCAACAACCTCCTCCAGCCATGGAGCTTCCAAGGATTCTCCAACGGTTTCTTTTACAATTCTAGGGGATCCCTCCTTTTGTTTCTCCTTCTGCAGCTGGGCTTTACAGTCCACTATGACACGCCCAAATTTTCCACACTTTTGACAGAAAAGTCTTGCTATCTCGTACTCTATAGGGTGGTATTTCTCTCCCCATTTAGTTTTTAGAGTGACCATAGTCAGGAGGGTCCGATTTAATGCCACATTCACACGAAGTTTGGCATACACTAGTTTAGATTTTTGCATTGTCACCATGTCTGCAGTAACAAAATGACCGAAGGAATTCCCTATCCACCTTAGAATCTTCTCATCTCATAATTCAAGGGATAATCCAGGTAGTTGTATCCAAAAAGGGGCTAGCTTGTTGAGTTCTACCCTCGCATCAAAGCTCGAATGCCACCTTGTTAAGGCAAGGCAATGCTTTCCATAATACCAAGTTCCGGAGAGTATTAAATTGATATCCTCTTCCGCAGTGAATTTGAAACAAAAAAGGCCACTTGGCATTGTAGAAATACCAACACTTCCCTTAATCTTCCATTTTTGGCCTACCCACTTTCGGACCATCTCTATCGTGGGTTTAAAGGCAACAAATCTACCAACAACACATAGTTTGAGGCCAGAAGTGACGCTGTCCACCAAAGTATTCGGAAGGGAGATCACTGGCCCATTAGCACTGTGCGCAATCTTGGGATCCTCCATTGAATCACTAGCCCCATTGGTACCCACTAGTGCATTCTTCCACCCAACGGGGGTCCTAATCGTCAACTTTTTTCTACCTTAAATAGGATCACCAACAGGTTTTCCATTTCCCAAGGGGGTAGGGCCAGGAATTGTCTTCATATCCACATCTATGGCCCCACACCATTCTGTCGGGATGTCCAAATCCCTGTGTAGGGCTAACACCGTATGCAAGTCTGGGCATGGTGGAGGGTCAAGAGGTTTAGGGCCCGCCATGAAGTTGGATTCAAAATTTGAAAAGGAGCAGCAAAAGGCGGTTGAGTTGTAGAGCTCGGTTTTGGTTTGTACAAAACAAAGATAAATTGTTTATCAAAAGCATTCAAATCTTAACATTGAAATGCAGGGTCACATTCTAATGATAAAAAAAATTATAGAACATATTTGGATTTATTGAAGCCAAAAAAGATTGTCCATGTTAGATTGATCATAATTGTCAATTTTCTTACTCTTTAAGCATATTAATGTTAAGAATCTAAATAAATATAACATTAGAAATTGTTATTATTATTGAATATTATATTATTAATATCAAAAATTGATATTATATATTATATTGATTATTATATCAATCTTATATATGTCAATATAATATATTATATTTGATTTGTAAATTATATTGATTATTATATCAATCTTATATATGTCAATATATAATATATTATATTTGATTTGTAATATTAATTTTAATACCAATATAATTACTGTTATATTGATTATTATCAATACACAATATTATTAGTATTAAGAATTGATTATATGTTGATCATGATAGTAATATTAATAATTAATATAATATTAATGCTAGTTATTATTATTGATATTGATTGATATTCTTTTTGCTTATTATATGTGTGTTATAGTTAAATATATGTATAATTATATTGTTCATATATCAATATCGGGTCATGAGAATCTCCAGAAGATACATCTATCTTTGACTCCTTATTTTGATTTTTGGTTGCTGTAGTTGCCTTTGTTGAGGAAGCATGAGAGCCCAAACATCCCTTTCTTGAATCCTCAAAGCATCATAATATTGTACCTTATTTAAACTAGAATCAACACCTTTTCTAGGCATGTGAAAGAAATCAAAGAACCAAGAATCAGAATCGGATTGGAATTGGCAAGGCTTACTCGAATTGTGAATTGCCTATGAATTGACAAAGTGAAAATACCCTTGAAATTTAAGGATTTTAACAACGAAATACTTATTTCATGCACCCTTTATTTAATATAACTTAAAAACACTATAACATCATCAAATAGAAGTAACATACATAAACAATAAACCTAATTGATAAATCTGTCACATACATAAAATTTAAATTGTAGCTTACGTAAATAGAAATCATAGGATCATAATGAGTCATGCCATATATATATATAATTATAAATGTTGTCAAATCATAAATGTATGTAAGATGAAGATCCATAAAACCAATGATATCAAATCATAAATGTATTTAAGATGAGGATCCATGAAATGTATGTCTATCTATAAACAAAATGAGAAAACAAGGCTCTAGCTGAAGCTTCATCATCATCCTCAAGCTTGGCTGTAGCCTCAACCTCAGCTTTTGAGTATCTTGTATCAGTATGCGTTCTACAAAGGCGTCTAAGGTAGGTCGTAGAAGACCGATGAGTCATAGCCCTTGCATGCGAGATGGGTGCATGAACATCATTGGGGCCTGTCTCTGGCGTGCTCTGTGTGTGCACGCGTGCGTCTGCCAATGCGTGAATGTGCTCAATGGTTGCAACTGAGGCACTGCCATTAGTACTCAACTTTTGCATGACTATGCATTGGTCGGTTAGAACCTCCTCATCTGCCCTGAAGTCGGGAAGGAAACGATATGCTAGATTAAGGTAATAGGCAGCTGCATGGATGGGCCTTTGGAGCTGATTCTATCATCTCCTATCAATAATGTCCCAAATGGGGCCATACTTCTCTGACACTCTTGCAGCCTGGGCTCTAATGACCTCCTTGGCCCTATATATGCCCTCTTATATGTAGCTTATAGAGGGCTTCTCCCCATTAGCAGTTCGTAGGAGAGATGCAAGGGGCTCACTGATCTGCTTATAATGTAAAAATAAAAGAGTCAAAACTAATTCATTAAACAATTAAATAATAAATAATAATACTAAATGTTAAATTGTAAGAAACTTACGTTCATTATTTCTTGAGTAGGTGCCCAAAAACCATTCTCATCAAAGAGGCAATTCCCACACCTATTCCCGTGGTGGTTGTAGCATAGGAAGAGGAAACAAACTCCTTCCCAACAATCATGCGCCTAAATTCTTCCCTTGATGTCATCAAAGACTTCAATGTGATGAAATTCAAGGCAAATTTCGTGATGCCCGGATGAGCTACGTCCCTGTATCCCGTGTATTTCCTCATTGTGGCAAGGACAAATGCATGATTGTATATAAACTTGCATATATTTTTGGCCCTTTATATGTGTGATTTGATCCACTCAATCTTACCAATGTCCTCCAACATGAATTCAAGGCAATGTGCGGCATAAAGAGTCCAAAATATTGTGGGGTGCCTCTCCATCAATAGTTTACCTGTAGCAATTTTAAATTAATTAGAATTTACATATGTTAAAAAGCGTAGAATTAGAAAAGTTCGAAATTTGATAAGTTGAACTTAAAATTTAAAACTTAAAACTAAAAGTTTACCTGCAGCAACATAACTTGTTGCATTATCCATCACCACTTGCACCACATGTTCTTCCCCCACCTATGCTATGACTTCCTTAATAACCTCACACAAGTATGTGACTTTTTTGACATGAGAGGAAGCATCAATAGATTTGATGAATATGTTGGATCCTACAAAATTTAAATAGAGCGAAACATTTAATTATCATGGACCATCAACAAATTAGCAATCAACAAGTCAAAATTTAAATTATTCAATCATAATTCACAATGCATGTAGGAAAGTAGAATGATCAATCACCTCCACATGAAACAAGAAAATTGAGGAGTGTTCTTCCCCTCCTATTTGTCCAACCATCAGTCATGATGGTGCAACCCTTTACGGTCCATTCCTTTCGGTGGTCCGCTATCTCAAACTTCATGTCCTCTACCATTTCATTTAAGAGGTAGCTACTCAACTCAACCTCAGAAGGGGCTTTAAAGCCCAGACCACAAATAGTTACGACATCTATCATGCCTTATCAATAAGGAATCTTGTCACAAATAGATTATGATTAGAAATTTAGATGACAAATCGTTATGTAATATCAAATATGAATCATTGATTACAGTTTACACAAGTACAAAAATTAAAAAAAGAGAACAAATAAAAAAAAAGTTAATTAATAATTACATCGGTGCAATAAATTGAATGTTGCAAAAGTACCAAACTTGCAAATTTGTTTTTTGGCAGCATCATGAATCTCCTTGTTCAAACTACCCATGCTCTCAAGTGCGGGTTGTGAGCTAGGAGTAGTGCGTGGTACAAAGTAACTATCCAATCTATTCTTTCGCCTTCCAGGCTGAAATATAATAGGCCTAGGTTTAGTATAAGATCAACTAGCACTAGGACAAGCACTAGTACTAGCACTAGCACTAACTCTAGCACTAGGACGAGAGGGAGGCCTAGAAGAATCCTCTCTAACACAACCTACGGATGCGGATGCTGGAGCATGGGAGCCAATGCCACCTAATTGTTCAAGTTCTCTTTTCTTATTTAACTTATCTTTTTCCAGTGCCTTTAATGCCATATAACATTTTAATTTTGCCTCAGCGGTTTGTTTAGTGCACATGGTAATATCATGTCCAGGTATGGCTGCAATATGATATTTGAATCTATAGATGCCACCTGAGTTTATTTCTTTACAAAAGCAACATCTTGTTTAGGAAATTCTTCAGTATAGATCCAAGCCTCATCCTTTTTAGGCATTGTGGAAAATGAAAGTTAAGGCTACTGCAATAAGAAAAATCCATTAAAAACTTAAACTGAAAAAAAAAAAAATAGCAAACACTACATTAATTTTTGAGCAAATTGTACAATATAAAATTTAATAGATGTTTGCAAATTTGTTATAAAAACATTGTAGGGTTTGCAAGATTGCACCTTGCAACTTAGTCAAAAAACATGTAAAAACTGAAACAGATTCAACATTTACAAATGAAAACTAAAAAAATTTGACAAAAGAATGAAAACTACACTACCATAGAAAAATAAAGCAACACTTACTTCTTGCAAATGAGTTGAGGAGTATTGCTATCAGCTCCTCAATGCTCCCAATGCAATCTTATGGCCTCCTCAAATTGATTTTTGATCTGCTTGATGCTCTTCTTTCTTGCTGTTTGCAACCCTATGATTTCTCTTTTCTCTCCTTCTCTCTCACTTTTCCTCTCTTCTTCTCATGCTAAACAATTAGAAAGTCTTTTAGGGTGTTACAAGAATGAGAAAAGGCAAAAACAAAAAAAATATAAAAATGTCAAATTTCTTTTTAATGTTTTTCAGTCATCCTATTCCCTAGCCGCACGGCCGATTTCACGTGCCGATTCAGGCCACTTTTGGTGATTTCTCCCTGAATCGGCAATACAAGCGATTCATGCAATATTTGACCCAAAAACTGCCGATCCATTTTACTGACTAACCAGAAATTGCCCAGCCTTGCCTGGATTGCGGAATCAGAAAAATTGCCTAAATTGCAGCAACTTGTTACTCTCGAATTAAGAAATGAACCTTCACTCTCGTTTAAGTACACTACCATGACATTTGACAAAGGTTACATGTGATCGCAGCTGTTCTACCTTTACCCTTGTCCCCAAAACACGATTGCTTTACTTCTATAATGGGTACACTCCTTGTTTTTGCCTATCTGATTGTACACAAAAAAAATTAAAAAATATTAAGACTGCTTGACAAATGTATCAGGTTTGTATTTGTGTAGAATTCCATTTCATTTATATGCAATATCACACATGTTTTTTCACATAAAATCTATTAAATCAGAACCATAATTTCATATTGTCTTGTTTTTTCAGTGTTTCAAATCTGTCAAAAGCTTAAATAAATCAGATTTCCGAGTTTGTTCAATATAATTAACAATCTTTGCAAATGTGCTTGAAGTATCGAAGAATTATTGTCGTCGAAGGCCCTAAAATCTATGGCAGTTGGTTTAATTTCTAATTCCTTACACAGGTTTTAATGCAGAAAAAACATTTCATTCTTCAGACAATAAATTTATTAAATATTTCAACTTCATTAGTGTGAATATGATACTATGAAGTTCAGAAGTTATGAACTGAAACATAGAAGCACACATTTTGTTTCTTAGAGTGACAAGTGCGTGGGGGAACATATTTCACTATATTTTTGCTATATCTCCACCTGGTCTGGTCCTACTCTGCTCTTGTGGGCTTGATTTAGTTCTCTGGTGGCATGTAATTTTTCACAGTTCACAATCAGTTTTAATTTGTTTTAGGTAATTGTTTTTCATTCATTTTAGTTTGGGAAATGCCGGGGTTATCATGGGAGATGTAGGAGACGTCAGTTTTTATTGGTGGAATGCCTCCTGTAAACAGGGTAGTTTCCAGCCAAGTCTCTAGTGATGGAGATGCATCTTGGTGCTTGAGATGTTGCGTCTGAGGGGGTCGGAGAGCTTAATATAATGTAAGAAAAATAAATCAAATATTTAGAAAGTAGATGATGTCACATAAAAAACTATATTCCAAACTTGAGAAATACTTGAAAATGGCTTGTGACATCTGTTGGTTTGTCACAAACATCTTAATTTCTTGAACTTTGGTGTACTTTTCTGTTCACTCTATTTTTGTGTGAGTCTTTTGCATCACTAAGTGGAGGGAGTGGATTGCGCACATTGCGCTGATCACAAACCTATTGTCTTAGAATTTTCAGTGTTGTTTGTTATGACTTGGATAATATTTTCAACTCCCACCATCTTGGTTGCTCTTTGAGGATTTTAGCAATGAAGTTTGTGTTATTCACTCGCTTGTCACAAGTAGCTTCCTTTAAAAACATTGTTCCTTTAGGATACACTACAATAACATTGATTAAATGTTTGTTCTTACGATCTTTCCATCCTTTAGAAACGTTGAACATTCTTATTTGGACCCATGAACCCTTTATTGGTCTCTACAAAGTTTTTTCGGTCAGTAAGGTGGTGTGCACCTGCTCATGCTTAGGACTAGTGAAACTTGGAGGTGTTCGACTAATTGCTGTTACCATATCATCTAATATGGTGATCTCACTAGGTTGAAAGAAAGCCTATTGGCATAATTGTGGTATACAATGTGCTTGTTTGCAATGTTCCTTTCTTAATTCTAAAATGCCTTGTCTAATGGGGCTCTTTTGGGGAAGGAGAGGATTTATTATCTTCTCAAGAAGATGGTGCCACAAATGACGTATACGGGGCAGTGACTACTGAAGATTCCATAAATGCCCTTTCAGGTTGTTTGTACAATCTCGTTTTAGATGAAGGATTATATCTTAATATTTCTCTAATATGAGAGAACTTGTTCCTTGGAGAACTCCTTTTTGTTTGGTCTTTAGATGCACTTCGATTCCTTGGCTGGCCATAACACATAGATGAGCTTTCAGTAGACTATATGTGCTCTTATAGCCGTTATGACATTGACTACTACAGCAAAGAAAACCACCGCCTCTAGGATGTTGCTCAATAATTGTAAATTTTGCCAAAGTTACAAGGAGTGGTCAAATTTGAATAGCCTCTCTGTCCTTTCGCACACTGAACTAGAACTAGGGACAAATATTATCAATGGATTTTTTTTACAAGGAAAACTAAATAAAAATTCAGAATGTAACCCTAGGCATATTAACTTGGGAAAAATAAATCAGCAACAGTACAACCCTACAATAATTTTACAAGTAGAAAATTTGAATAACATTTTAAAAAATTCCTTAAAATGTTTTTAAAGAAACTAGGAAGTTACGTGAAAAATTATCCTTTATGAGATGGGTGGGAACGACTATCCACGATATATGGAAATCAGACAATAAGGTGATGTCAAAGGAAGGGATTGTGTTTGTCAAGTAATTTGTATAGTGTTGTGTCGTCGAGTGTTGTGCTTTGGATAATCTTTGAAAAATAATATTTGTTTGGTGCATTTTATTAATTATTAATGTTATTAATAGTAATACTATATATTGATATTGTGTTTTTATATTTTTAGATAATATTATTTTATATGCTATACTATTGATGCTATTTAAAGATAGTTGATAGCATTTATTAATAGAATTATGTCTAAAAAGTATGAAGAAGTGGCAAGCAGAAATAAGCTTGCGAAAAAAGCGAAGCACGCCAATCATGCGAATTATGCGAAAAACTTTAAACCCTATGCCAACAAATCTCAGAAGAATTGCTCCAACAGAAACTCGCAGGCATACCATCAGCATTCTCAGGGATGGCGAAGCCCCAAAGTGCAGAACTGGACGGAGGACGCTAAGTTCATGGGTAACTCAGAAGTAAAGACTTCGAATTCCTTTGCCCCACAGGTGGATTTACAGCTGGAAAGGGATGGAAATCTATTTTGAAGCTCCTGCTGGGATTACGCCGCACATAAGAGGATTTCTCCATTCAAGTTTCACTCCGTATCAAGTCTGGACAAACAAATTGCTGTTTTCAATTCTACAAAATATGCTAGGCGTCACCGGAATTCCCCATTTCTAGGGCTTGAAAGCTTCGCTTTCCATTCGAATGCAGATGGTCCCTCTTCTTCTCTGATGAACCTTCCGCTGCTTACTCCCTCCACCTATATCCCTCCACACCGCAGAGAAAACCCTAGTCTACACCAGGCCCCTGTTATTCCTATAGCCACCCAGCCACCTGTGACAGAAACTGAAGGCACAGTACTCATCATCAGCAATTGAGACAGTGAGGATCGGTGGGAAGAATGTCAAGAGGTAGGTCTTTATGCCTTTTGGAATGGCCCCATCTCGGATATTCACAAACTGATTGACTGGATAGAGGTTTTCTGTGGCTCCCAGGTATGTATAACTCATTATTCTGACAGAATTGTCTTTATTCATTGCTGTGATGAGGTAATTAAAAGGAGTTTCTTAGGGTTTCCAACTGTATGTTTAGAGGTCATGCTGTACATTTTTTTGATTGGATTCCTAACTGCTGTATAGATAATTTAGATTTTTCAATTCCTACTTGGTTTGAAGTCAAATCCTTACCTCCTGAATTGAATCAAGTTAATATTTTAAAAAGGATTGGTAGATCTTTAGGAGATCTGATTGGATTGGATTTGTCATACGAAAAGAGCAATTATGTTAGACTCCTTATTAAATGTCACATTAATAACACAAACCTTAAACCTATAAAACTTATCACAAACAGATCCTCATATAACCTAAAATTTCAAAAATATGAGGGCAAAATTTTAGACATCATCAGGCTTGATGATGAAAGGAAGCACTCATTCAATATGATATCAAAAACTGTAGATCTCAACATGACGTTGGCATTCATCAGAAGAAGGCAGATCAGGATGGGACTGAAAGAACATGATCTGAAATATCACAAGATATGTCATAATTCAGAATCTACAAAGGATAAATCTAGAGAAAAAAATCATCATGAATTACGTCATAAGAAAGATAGTGCTCAGAACAATCCTAAGATATTCACAGATGGTGAAAACAGGAATTATCAATCTGATAGAATCAACTCTATGACAAACAGCAAGTATGATGCTCCCTCCTTGGAAGCAGATGGACAAGAACAGAATTTCAGAACTATGGATGGATCCCCCAGACCAAGTTGTAGACCCAGGATTCAAAGCATCATTGTAGATAATAGAAAAGAGAGTAAGAAAGAAAGGAAAAACAAAAAAAAGAAAGATGTTAAGAAAACAGCAAAGGAATCTCAGCAGATAGCAATTTCCTCCATGGAGGATATTAAGGATCTGGGTAATGCTCTCAACAGTTTGGAGGAGAAGGAACAGGTACTCCTATTCGAAGTTACTGGCAGTTCGGATGAGAAGACTAGGGATAATAACATTAAGACTCATGAGGTAGCATCCCCCCAAGCAAAGGCTACCCCAAACAAAGAGTTTCCAAAACGGCTAACTAAATTTTGGCAAACTCCATCCCCTAAAAAAGAAATCATGGAAAATAGGGTCAGAGCAGCTGTTTTAGAATTGGATGATTCAAAGGACATTCCAGTTCAAGATTTTCAAAATTTTTTAAATCAGAAAGAGGACAGGAATGAAGTGCTGAATACAGATTTACTCAAGAGGGAAGAGATAGACTATATTGAGGAACTATCAGATGAGCTAATTCGGGTCTTTGATGTTCACAGTGTAGACGGCGACAACAGGGCACAGAAAGAGGAATTATTACAGGAAGTACTACAATTGGGTGGAGAGAACTATACATTCTCAGACCTCAGAAGGAATCTTTCCGCCTTTGATGAGGAACACAAGTCTTCTACGATCTCTCCACTGGCTCAATGTGAGAGGGAAGGGGACATGCTTGAGGATTAGCAGGGTACAGCAGAACATCTACTTCAAGATTTGGTAACAGATGGGAATGTATTGGATGAAAGTAATAAAGATGATGTGGTGGAAAAGTCACAGGCTAACCTGGAATGGCTGGGTATAAAAAAGAACATGGATGGTCTCAAAGTCCCAAATTATGGCAAAATGGCAGCTAAAAGAGGAAGGAAATCCCTGAGAGAACTTAGAGAAGTGGATGGCAAAGCCCGGGAACAGCAGAAAATCAGCCAACTGTTCAATAAAGGGAAGGGGAAGTGCCTTCCCACGGTATCATGAAGCTTACTACATGGAATGTTAGGGGTCTCAATGCCCCTAACAAGAAAAGAATTTTAAAAAAGAATTTAAACAAATTTGAATCAGATATTATTCTTTTACAAGAAACTAAACTAAATAAAACTGAAGGACTCAGTCTAGGTAAAAAATTAGGCAATTGGAGTTGTTGTATGTTTGAATCGGTTGGAGCATCGGCATCGGGAGGTCTAGGTTTTATCTGGAATCACAGAAACGTCTCTTTAGAAATATTATCTTATAAAAATAATTGGCTAAGTAGCTTAGTAAGTAGTATTAAATCTAATATCAAATTCATCCTATTCAATATATACGGTCCAATCAGTACTTTTGAGAAAAAACTAGTTTGGGAAGACATTAGTCAACAAATAAATACTTTCCAAGATATTCCTATAATTGCTGGAGGAGATTTTAACACAATAATAGAACTGAATGAGAAAATAGGGGGCTCTCGACAGATCACACAATCCATGAGAGATTTTAGAGAATGGTGTACAGGTAACAATTTAATTGATATCCCTTGTAATAACGGGATATATACATGGAATAACAAATGTAAAGATTTTGCACATATTGCAGAAATATAGATAGGTTTCTTATCAGAGGAGATTTAGGAGTAAATAATTTAAATATCCAATCTCCTATTCTTCTGATTGTTGGGTCTGATCATTTCCCAGTTAGATTGGAACTGATAGAACCAAAAAAACCTAGTAGAAACCCATTCAAATGCGAAAATATGTGGTTCTTGGATGCTAGTTTCTTAGGTAAAATAAGTGAATGGTGGTCACAAGGTGAATTCGAAGGATCGAAGATGTTTATTTTTGTTTCAAAAATGAAATGGTTAAAAGAAAACATTCTTAATTGGAATAGAAATCATTTTAATAATATCTTCAAAGAGAAATTAGATATTGAAAATAGATTAAATAATCTCAACTTAGAAATTATTAAGCATGGTATGAATAATGATAGCTATCAACTAGAAAAAGATCTGCTGGTCAAGTAGGAAGACATCCTTTCGAAGGAGGAAATTTTCTGGAAGCAGAAATCTCGGGAAAGATGGTTAGAGGAAGGCAATCGAAACACCAAATATTTTCATAACTCGACTCTATATAATAGAGCAAAGAATACTATTACTAGTATTAGTAATAATGAGGGGATAGTCACAAACAAACCCTTTGAGATAGCAGATATCTTTGTTAATCATTTTCAAAAGATTCTAAATAATTTAGAAGGGTCAAACAAGATTGAGTAGGACGGAATGGTTAAAGATATTCCTAAATTATTGTCATCCTAAGACAATAAAGCTCTTAACGAACCAATATCTATTGAAGAAGTAAGAGAGGTGGTGTTTAATATGAACCCCGATAAATCTCTTGGGCCAGATGGATTTCAGGCCTTCTTTTTTCAAAAATGTTGGGATATAATTGAAAAAGACCTTTGGGAGGCCATTGAAGCATCAAGGAGGGGTGGATCTATTCTCTCTGAAATTAACCACTCCTTTTTTACTCTGATCCCAAAGAAGGCAGAACCTAAGATTCCAGGAGACTATAGGCCTATTGCCTTATGCAATACTGTATATAAGATCTTCTCTAAAATCTTAGCTAACAGATTGAAATTAGTGCTGCTTAAAATTATCTCTGAGGAGCAAACAGGTTTTGTTCCTGGCAGATCAATTTTAGATGGCATCATTATTATCCAAGAAGCAATCCATTCAGCTATTAAGAATAAAGATGCTTGTATGTTTATGAAATTGGATATCCAAAAAGCCTATGACACGGTGGATTAACGCTTCCTTTGTAAGACTTTAGAAGCTTTTGGATTCTCTCGTCAATGGATCAATTTAATTTTCAAATGTATTTCAACTACTAAAATTTCTGTGCTTATTAATGGATCTCTTGAAGGCTTTTTTGAGACCTCTAGGGGTATTAGGCAAAGGGACCCTTTATCCTAGTTCTTGTATATCATAATGGCAGAAGCTTTTGGGAGAGCCATTAAGAAAGCATATAGTAATAATGAAATTAGAGGTGTCACTGTCACCAAAAATGTTCCTAATATTATGCACCAACAATATGCAGATGACACTATTTTTCTTGGTGAGAGCTCTCTTAAAGAGGCAGCTGAAGTGAAGTCAATCATCAAAATGTACATGAAAGCATCCGGACAAAAAGTTAATGAAGCTAAATCGGAATTTTTTTTTATCAACACTGACTCTAAGCTTGAAGACCAGATTTGTTTGATGATGGGTTACAAAAAAGGTGTGTTCCCTTGCAAGTATCTTGGTATAGAATTAGAAATGCATTCTAAATCTGGTAAGGTATGAAACAACACCTTGGAAAAATTGGAAGCCAAGATTGATAGCTGGAAAGATAGATGGCTTACGAAAGCTGGTAAAAGCATCAAGATTAGGTCGGTGTTATCGGCTATTCCCACGTACCCATTGTCTTGTTTGCCCCTTTCTAAACCCCTCCTTAAATTTGAAGGAAAGCTTAGAAATTTCCTCTGGAAAGATGGCAATGACTCCAAAAAACTGGTTCCTATCAAATGGGAGAGTGTTTGTAAACCAAAGGAGCTTGGAGGTTTAGGTATCAAAAACCTTTCATGGCAAAATGAAGCTTTAGGGGCCAAGCTTATTTGGCGACTTTATTTAGAAAGAAATAAAAAATGGGCAATCTCTCTGTAGATGACCCTAGTTCAGTGTTCAGAATGAAGTCTCTTCCTAAGGGTTCATAATGCTGGAATTTCATGGTTAAGTGCCGTCATCTAGTAAGTAAATATTTAACCTGGGACACTGGTCTAGGTGATAAGGCCCTTTTTTGGGAAGATTCTTGGGATGGACTTCTGCCAATTGATTCTCAGCAAGTTCCACCTCGCTTCATTCATAAACTCACTACCTGCTGGGGCAGGAAAGTGTGTGATTATAAAATTCAGGCAATCAGTAATAATCAATTAGTTTGGACCTGGAAATTGGTGGAAGGGGTTGACCTGGATCATGAGGAGGTATTAGCCTATTACAATATCATCTCGTTAAGAAAAGTAAAGCAGATTGATAAGGAGGACAAACTGATATGGGCAGCAGCTAACAATGGCAATTATACTGTTAAAGATGTTTATAAAGTCTTGGTCAAGTCTAATACCACGGTGGAAGTTGATATTCCCCTAAATTTATGTTGGGATTCTGCCTGTCTTTCGAAAGCTGGTTTCTTCTTATGGTTAGCTTATCAAGAAAGGATTTTAACAATGGATAGATTGAGCAGAATTGGTTTGGCTGGGCCTTCAAGATGTTTTCTCTATAAGAAAGCATGTGAAAATGCTGACCATCTTCTCTTCAATTGTCCCTATGCTTGTTGGTGTTGGGAATGGCTCATCCATAACTTTGGTTGGTAGTCTCCGTTTCCTAAAAATTTCCAAGACTTTCTTAGTGTGTGGCCCACTTACATCTGCAAGGGTATTTATAGCAAACTTTGGAATATATGTCCGTCAATTCTCATGTGGGAAATTTGGAAAGAGAGAAACAGAAGGATTTTCTGCGATACAGAAATGAAAGTGGAAGATTTGACTCTGAAAATTGAAACAAGTATTGTGGAGACTATGAATTCTTATCTTAGGAAAGCACAGTTTGGAGAAGGTTCCTTTTCTTTATGGGACGGGCACATCAGGAAGACATGGCCCAAACTAATCAATCCTCGGCTGATATATTTCAATAAAAGTAAGGAGGCTAGGAATAATTGCAAATGGTCCCCCCCCGATAAGGGTTGGGCCAAGCTAAATTTCGATGGTGCTGCTAGAGGTAATCTAGGAATTGTAGGTATTGGTTGTATTATTAATAATGACGCCGACCAGTGGTTAGCTAAAAAAGCTATGTCTATCCTGCCGATATCTAATAATATGGCCAAGTTTTCTTCTCTAGAAGGTCTTAAAATTTGTCTTCAATTAGGTATATCTAAAGTTATTATTGAGGGGGATTCTCAAATAGTACTAAATGCAATCAGGAAGAGATCTACTCCTAATTGGATTCTGAATTCAAAATTAGAAGTAGTCCAGCTGATTGACAAATTTGAAGATTCGAGAATATGCCATATCTTCAGAGAAGGTAATAGTGAGGCAGATGCCCTAGCAAATGTCGGGGCGGATAAATCTAATTTCTTAAGATTTTATCCTAGTTCTTGATTTATTTGTTTTTTAGCAGGGTGAAATCTTCATTTGAATTCCCTCCATTCTTCAGGGTAGAAAACCCTAGCGATGTGGTAGAAGTGTTTATGGTATACCGAAAGAAGTAAATAGGCGTAGTTGGGAGGGTTTTGTGTTTGGTTTTCGCTTCTGTACAAGTAGGTTTATAGTATTAAGAAAGCTGATGGGTCTCTGGAGTTTTAGCTCGGCTCGGCCCTGGGTCATGTTAACTTTTAAGGATGGTCTGAGTCGGCTTTTGTATTGTTCTTACTAATCTCTGAAGGGTTTCTACTCCAGCTTTTAGGACCTCTATTAATGTTCTATTTCTTTTAGTTCTTGTAATTTCTAATTAAGGACTATTCTACGATTAGTATTAGGCTTAATAGATGGTATCTTTAGCAGATTTTTCCTTATCTTTTAGCTTTCTATCTATAAGGGTGTATTGCTGTAGGCTTTATTTCATATCCTTTTTTAGTGATCTTATACCTTATATTAGTATAGTTATTGCTGATGTGATTGTCATTATAAAGATCTAATTGATTGTACTAGTATTCTTGGTCCTCTTGTAGATTATGGCTGGTTTTCTTGTGTTGTTTTGTTTTTTTGTTTCGCTAATCCTGTTTCTTTTGTTTAGCATAGCTGGTAGTAGATAGATTTGGTGTAGGTTCTTGGTTATCTGTCTGGTGAGTCGTCTTTTATGGCCAAGAGGGATTCCGACAATTGTAATAAATTCGGTTCTAGCAAGCAAAATGTAAACGGCAAGGGGTATGCCCCTTTATATTTTCTATTAATTAATGAAACCAATAATTTTTAACTGACTGGGGTATGCCCCTTTTAAGATGTAATAAAATAGAACGCTTTGTCCCGGGCTAGACTGGAGGTTTTCTTCTTTGTTCTTTCCTACCAGTGCTCGTTTAAACGGAGTGTAAGCTGTTGTAATCTTTATTATATTAACAAAATTTATCATGGCCTTGGCCGTTTACTGATAAAAAAAGAAAAGAAAGAGAATTATATCTTGATATAAAATTGATATTTATATAGGCAAGAGCCTACAACACAATAGTAACTTGTGAGCCTCTCGTGTGAGAGGTCTTGGTTTCAAATTCGCTTAACACATAAATAATTAATTACAATAGATAACAATAATTAATCTAGGCTTTGGCTATTTACTGATAAAAAATAAAATAATTTTTTTTTGCATATTTATATTGTTAAAAAATATTATTTATGTATTTTTTTATAATTTCTTTATATTATATTATATATATAAATAATATATATATACGCACACAAAAATATATATGCACATATACATACCATTTGAGAATAATAAAAATAATTGGATCAATTTATTTAAATTTATTTATTTCTCAATGAAATATATATATTACTTATATAATTTTTTTATATTTTATATAAAGCGAATTCGATCCGTTTTTTTTTTTTAAGTCAAACTTCATCTGAATTCTTTTGTTTTTTATTTTAAATTTTTTGATCAGTAAAAGGCCAAGGCCATAATAATATTAGTAATTATTTTAAAACCTTAAGACTTTCCTGAGACAAATATCCAATCAAACATACAAAGGATAAAGGGGCATACCCTAGTTTATAAATTACCGAATTTGGGGCATTCCCCATGATGACAAATTTACAAATTACAAATTACAAAATACAAATTGAGGATGGCTCTCTCCAATGGTTTTAAATGCTTGTATAAGATCTCCCTCATGTATTATCGGCTATATATTGCCATATTTGGGTACATGAGTAGTATCTAACATATCCTACATACAAGAGTTTTGACAGAGATCAAGATTAGCTTGTTGCTAACCCAAACCTTTTGACTTAGATTGGAATGATAAAAAAAGGGAAGTTAGAGCGATAGTAGGTTGACTTATGATATTGCTATTAGGATTTAATTGTGTAGTTTTTGAGTCGAACTCATTGACCCATGTTTTATGAGTAGTGACTATCCATACGAATCCATCTCTGATGAGAATAAATGGAACACTTAGCACTCATTGGATCTAGGTGATGCTCACAGAGGTGAAGCACTGGGATTCCCTAGGAGGTCAACCATCGCATTACTACTGCAGCTTGAGCACGGTTAACTATGGAGTTTCCTCCATGGTTAAACCCACTTTGCTTGCAACCCCATTTGCAAAACCTTCTCTAAGTGTTGTGCCAATGAACCATTCGTTAGAAATCCCCTTAAGCTCATCAGTTGATAAGTAGGAGATATTTCCACAATAAGTCAAATTGTGATATTGCTATTAGGATTCAGCTGTGTAGTTTTTGAGAAACTCATTGACCCATGTTTCATGAGTAGTGATTCACAGGTATCCATCTCTCATGAGAATAAAGAGAATAGTTAGTTTGACTCAAAAACTACATAGTTAAATTTTGATAGCAATATCACAATTTGACTTGCTTTCGAAAATATCTCCTATGTATCAATTGATGAGCTTAATCAAGGGGTTTTCTAAATAAGGCTTGACACAACACTAGGTGAAAGTTTTGCAAATGGGGTTGCAAATAGACTGGGTTTAACCATGGAGGAAACTCCATAGTTAAGTGTTCTCAAGCTGGAGTAGTACTGGGATGGGTGACCTCCCAAGAAGTCCCGTTGCTTCACCTTTGTGAGCATCATCACCTAGATCCAATGAGCACTAAGTGTTCCATTTATTCTCACGAGAGATGGATTTGTGTGAATCACTACTCATGAAACATGGGTCAATGAGTTTGAGTCAAAAACTACATAGTTAAATCCTAATAGCAATATCATAATTTGACTTGCTGTGGAAAATATCTCCTACTTATCAATTGATGAGCTTAAGGGGCTTTCTAATGAATGGTTGATAAGGCACAACACTTGGTAAAGGTTTTGCAAATGGGGTTGCAAGTAGAGTGGGCTTAACCATGGAGGAAACTACATAGTTAACCTTGCTCAAGCTGGAGTAGTACTTGGATGGGTGACCTCCTAGGAAGTCCCGGTGCTTCACCTATGTGAGCATCACCTAGATCCAATGAATGCTAAGTGTTCCATTTATTCTCATGAGAGACAGATTCATGTGAATGACTCATGAAACATGGGTCAATGAGTTTGAGTAAAAAACTACATGGGTAAATCCTGATAGTGCAATATCATATTTGACTTGCTGTGGAAAATATCTCCTACTTATCACTAGGTTAACTATTAGTCATCCTAGGGTTAATGTTTTCATGTAAAAATGTGTTTCTTTTTAAATTTTTTTATTTATATGGTTGCCAGTAGGCTCCCTTGGCTACCCACAGGTTTGTTTAAGGTACACTTTAGGCAACCTGTGTACCTTGAGACATTTGGTGGGTGCCTAGCACCCTACGGCACCCAAGTCCTGTCTCTGGTGAACCTGGGTGGACCCAGGTCAGGACCATTCCCAGTAAACCTGGTACGTTAGCTGCCAAGCACCTGGGTGAGGTTCCATAAATTGTGTAGTTTTTTTCAAGGTTGCACAGGGATGGGGTTTTTTGGGTACTTAAGTTATGGGTACAGGTACAGGTAAAGCTATTTTTTAAACATGGGATGGGGTACATGGGTACATTAATTTTTAAAAAAATAATATAGTTAAGTATTTATATAAGATAAGAGTCATGAGAATGGTTTTTAAAAACAAGAAGAGTGATGAAGTTTGCAGATGTAATGTATTGCTTTCAATTTCAGATATGCAATATGTTCTTAATAATTATATATGCTAAATGTTTATATGCATAACAGAGTAAGCAGACTTTAAACATGAATAAGAAGATCATAAATCATATAACAATGACATATTGCAAATGATAAACTTCTGACTTGAACAGTGATAAGGTTTACTGTTAATCAGTATTGTATAAAAGTTTCAAATTGATCACGTATTGAATTAAGCTTGATAAACAAGAAGGTTATATGCAATCAAGAAACCAAAACAAAAATCAGAAATCTTAAACAAGGTCCTTAGCTATGAAGCTCTCCACTGAGTACCCTGTATTTGGGTATGTGTACCTTGAACTTGGGAATGTGGGTATGCCTCCCAGGGGTGTGCATATGTGTACCCATGCAACATAGGTTTTTTTTATGGGAAAGATGTACATGCATTTTTAAATATGATGGCTGGACCGGTTATTTATTGACCAGGATTACCAGGTAAACACTCGAGTACCTGGATTGCTGTTTTATATCTTCGTCAATGCCTACTTTTCAAGGGAGCGGCCTTTTATGAATAAGATTATTACAGAAATTCTGTTTGTAACCAGATTAGAAAAAGATTCTCAATTAGGCATATTTTAATCAACTGTAGCAGAATTTGTTTATTACAGCCTTGCTGGGATGGTACGAAAATTCATCCAAATCTCTGGATGGTTGTTTGGAACTTTGGATGTTTGTCAATGCTTATTTTCGAAGAGAGCATCCTTTTGGGAATAACCTTGTTGTACAAATTCTATGTTTAAACAGGTAAAGAAATTTGAGTTCAGTAAAAGATATTCTTGATTTTAGTAAGAGACTGCCAAGTACACATTTTTTTAATCAGCTGTAGTATTATTTATATTTTACACAGAGTCTGGGATTTTGGAGAACACGTTCAAATACCTGGATTGTTTTTTGAGTTTTACTTCTTCTATTCTTACTTTGAAGAGCATTTTTTTTGTGAACAAACTTATTACAGGAATTTTACTTTTAAGCAGGTTCACTGCAGAAATTTGAGTTCAGAGATGTCCTTGATTTTAGGAAGACTCTCAAGTAGACATCTTTTTAATCAACTGCAGTGGGATTTATGCATTGTAGTTTTGCTGGCATTTCAAAAATTCACTCAACTACCTGGATAATTATTATTTGGGTCTTCATGCTTGCTTTTGAAAAGAGCATCCTTTTGTCAATAAATTTATTGCAAGAATCCTATTTTTAAACAGAAATTTGAGCAAAGAGAGATTCTTTGATTTTAGCAAGCAACTTTCAAATGGATATATTTTTATTTAACTGTGGTGGTAATTCTATATTGCGGTCTTGCTGGGATATTTTGAAAATCCATTCAAGAAAAATGAATTTGAGTTGAGAGATTCTTTGATTTTAGGAAGTGACTTTCATATGGATGTATTTTTAATCAACTGTGGTGGTAATTATATATTACAGTCTCGCTGGGACATTCTGAAAATCCATTCAAGAAAAATGAACCTGATGCGTGGTATTGATCTGAAGAAAATTGCTGAAAAAATGAGTGGTGCTTCAGGTGCCGAGCTCAAGGTAAACTAGCTCTCGATATGTATTTATACAGAAAGTACACTGTTTTTTGTACCATGGCTAGGTTTTAAATATTTTACATCTTGCATTTGGACAGGCTGTATGCACAGAAGCAGGAATGTTTGCATTACGAGAAAGACGAGTCCATGTGACACAGGAGGATTTTGAAATGGCTGTAGCTAAAGTTATGAAAAAGGAAACAGAGAAAAACATGTCTTTGAGGAAGTTATGGAAATGAGGGCAAGTATCAGAGGATGTACTTGTCTATATGCACTTAAATAGTTTAATGCTGCACCTATTGGTTCCATATTTTCAGCAGCTATTTTTATTTGTCATTGATCACCAAACATGTATAAGCAATTATACTATGCTCAGGCAACATCAGGAAACCTGGTGCTTTTGGATGGGGCTTCTGTGTTGCTAGGAAATGTTTTTTTTGGGCTGTTTGAGAGGTTTTCCATCCTCAAGCATATTTTTTATTGCCAATATAAAGAACATTTTCCAATGAGCACAAGAATGTGTAATCTTGCTATTTTTTTGTAGCATGTTCCATATAGAATGGATATTCAAATATTATTCTCTCCTTGATCAAAGTGGCGTCACCTTGAATGTGTTCCATCTCCCTGTTGTGTTTTTGTTAATAATATGTAAAGCCATTGACAATGTCCGGTCAAAAAATGTTACGAGGATCTATGTTTCAAAATGATCTATATAAATTCATTTTTTATCAGCTCGTCAATGGTATAATCTAGATCCCTCATGCATGTTCATAACACCAACTACTATCAAGTGGGTGGAGATGGGGAGTAATGTCAGGGGCGAGGGGCAATGCCTTTGAGAGTTGGACAAAATCAAATGCTCACAGAAGAACAAAAGGATGCACAAATTATTAGGACTAACAATACACCATCTAGCATTGGATTTCCTGTTTTCACAATTGCTCTTTTACAATTCTTATCTATGAAGAATTTGGTTATTTCTGGTGTAGCTTTATATTTGGTCATTCTTTTGCTTTAAAAGGTAGAAGCTTAAAGCACTTTAGTAGCAAAGATAAAACATTGCCTTAAATCCAGGTTTCCATGTTATATTTACTTTGTTGTCTTCCGAAAAGTTTTGAATAGTATGGCATATTTATTTGTTCAACGTTTATTTTTTCAGTTGTTTTCTTGGAAATGCTTTTAGGATGGATGGATATTTTAGATAGTAGGCTCTCATCCAAAAATTTAATCCTAAGCCAAGATGCACTAGAAAGGCTCATTTTCACAAGCTTTGTTGATGATCTATATTTCCCATCTGTAAACAATACAGCTATGATAAATCATTTTGCAGTAAGTTTTTTATGCAGGGAATGTAATTGGAGGATGAATCTAGGGACACAATGGTAGTTGGCGATCAATTCTGAAAAGAGAGTATCATGTTTGAAGGCCAGGGGCCGGTTTTCATATACCATTTACGGCTGTTGCTTTTCTGGAAGTTTTTAGTATTTGGTTAACAGGTTGAAAAGTATGTAAAAATGTTAGTGCGCTTGCTTTCATACCTCGTTAGGCTACTTTGGAATACTTTCCAGGCATCATTACGTCTCTTTGCGACCTTCTTCATGACCTTAGTTTACATCCTTTTTTTCAATTAGTCTTGTCGTAGGATATTTATTGTAGACACAATATCCCTCAAAATCTTCTCGACCTCCTCCATTTGCAAATCCTTGACTTCCTTGACCTATATGGCCACTACAACTGTCCCTCTGTTTGGATGGCATTTCGGAAACAGGTCAAGCAAAGCCATTACTTGTAATCACAGTTTTGAGATTTCAATCTACGCATTTCTCATGTGGGAATCGCTTCACAATTGACATTTCAATCTACGCATTTCGTAGTCTTATAAGGTCCGACTTGCTCTCAACTCACTCTTGGGAAAACTACAAATGAGATTGATACCATTTGATGTAGTTACTAGTGGATATCCCAATTTGCCCTCTTATAACAGCCACTCGCATAACTAAAATAAATGAAGAATACAACATAATATTAACCTGTTTAGTTTTTTTAATCAGTATCTTTATTGTCTTCATAATGACAGCAAGTTGGTACCTATACATTCAGGCTCCGAAGCCTTTTTAACTCTGATAAACTATAGACAAGCTTATGATTTCTTCCCCTCTTTAAACTTACAGGATGGATGGCCTTTCATGTAAAAAATGTGTCACAAAGCTATAGGCTTTAGCATAATACTAAGCTCACTCTCCCATTGGTTGGCACACCATCCTATTTTCAAGTGTGCTTATGTCGGTCCCAAAGGGCTAATGTGTGGTGAAACGTCACTAATGCCACTCCAAATGGTTCCATCCTATAACATGTTGATAAGGAATATAACGCTCCAGGTGCTATTCATAGGGACTTCGAGATGATTTCACACGACCTCCAAGTGGAAAATTCAATCTTTGGTGGTATCACAGGTTTGGATTGTTTCCGACTGGTACATTAAAAAAAATGAAGCTTCATCTGAATGACTTCACATCACTCCATGGCCTTTGTAAGCTTGCTTTGACACATTATTAGATTTGTAAAGTCAAGGTATAACTAGAAATTCAAAACTTCTCAAATCATAAAGAAATTTTCTAATATATCAAGTGAAATATTTGCAACAGTAATAAGGTCTAGAAATAATTGTCTTTTAAACCTATTCTGAAAAACACGTGATTATTTCTGTACCAGTAAGCTTTGAATTGATAGTACAATATTATGTCCATTAAATTTTGCAGCATTAAATACTGTCATCAGTCATTAAAACACCGACAAACTTTCAGACGAATCTGAAAAATGATTATTACACAATTCATAGCAAAATGGCCAATCGGAAGTACATGAAAACACCACTAAAACTAATGTCAATTATTCAATTGGATGCTATAGCCGTCGGAAAAAATTGAGCTTTGGAATTCTTTGTAAATGCACAGAAAAAAGTAACAACAAATTGGAAACTCGTAGCTGCACACAAAAAACTCATAAAATGAAGCTGTAACCGCTAACACAAGTGCTGAATCATCGGCAAGAGTGCTTAAACTATCTGCAGGAGAAACGAAATTGGCAAAAAAAAAAAAATTTCTTGAATGAAAGCTCCAACGAATTAAATGAACTCTAAATGGGTACCCAAGAGAATCTCTTCCTTATTGGAGAGAGAACATCAACTTTGAATTGCACGCAGCTTCTTCTTCTATTGTCACCTAGTGCCCGGCTTGCATTGAAATGGTCCACAAGGTTGCCATTACAAAGAAATGCATTCAAGTTGCCCTAAAGAAAAACCCATGCCCAAATAGGTCCAGCTGGACAATATTTGATATTTAATGGACCATAATCTGATAAATACTTAAAACTATAACGAGCATCATATACACTATTAATCAACATATTTCTTAATTTCGATACTTCAGATCACTGGAAATATAGTAACGGGTTACGTTTCACTTGATTGTAAACATCACAAGTTTTTTAGCTCCAAAACTTGTTAGGATTAAACCAATGACAGAAACAACAATTACATGCAAATATAACCAATAACAGAAAATAATAGATCACACAAAAAAGAACATAAGACATCAAGATTTAACGTGGTTCATCCAATCTTTGGGCTACGTCCACCAAACAACAAGTGTGATATTATTATGATCTAGTGATTGTACCCTGATTACAATTCGTAACCCCTTACAACTCAATACCGCCGCAACAACCAATTTTGCATCACAACTATGAAACAATTCCCAACTCTAAGCTCTTTTTATACAAGTATTTTCACCACTTTAGGGTTATAATTAATAATTACATGTCGGCCCAAAAACTTGATAAAATAGGGCCCAAAATTTTTTTTTGGGGTGATGCCCTGAGCCTCAAAGAATTATGAAGTATGTATAGTTAAATAAAAATATGAGATGCAGCAGGGCAGCTGATGAGGAGGGTTTTCAGGTGAAACTCTTCAAACTCGGTACCATGATCTTGGGCCCTTATCTCTCTACGCTCTTTAATAGAGTGGTTTGTTTTGGTTTTTCAGACTCTTGGTCGAGACACATTATTCACGCGATCCATAAGTCTGAGTTGACCTCTGATCCCAGAAACTACAGGACCATCATGATTGGACATACATTTGCCAAACTTTATGCTACAGCTTTGAATACTATTTTATCCAGTGAGCTTGATAGGAGGAATTGCAGGGCTAAGGGTCAAGCAGGATTCAGGACAGACTACCAGACCATAGATCATATCTTTACACTACGAGCTATTATAGAGGAGGCTCGATATCACTCGAAGAAAGTCTATTGTTGTTTTGTGGATTTTCGTAAGGCTTTTGATTCCATCCCTAGAGCAGCCCTTTTTTAGAGACTGAGAGATATTGGTATTTTTGAGATCTTATTGACGGCTATTATGAGGTTATATGAGACCGTGATTGGTAGACTCAGGACCACAGAGGGCCTCTCTGATCCTATCCAGAGCACCATTGGGGTGAAGCAGGGTTGCCCTCTCTCGCCCACCTTGTTCGGGATCTACATTGATGAACTCAAGGCTTTTCTTAGTGACTTCTCACTTCCAGGTGATGGTTGTCATCTACACCAGGTATTGATCTCCATCCTTCTCTTTGCTGATGATGTGGTTCTTCTTGCTTCCTCTCTTGAGGGTCTTCAGAGGCTTTTAGATAGACTTTCATCTTTTTGTGATATGAGACAGCTAGTTGTGAACCTTGAGAAGACTCAGGTTATGCTCTTCAACGGTCTGAAGACTTCACATCTCCATTTTCACTTCCAGGGTCGGGAAGTTGAGATTACATCATCTTACACATACCTTGGGGTTAAGTTTTTTGGATTTCGTTTCAGCTTGATATCAGCTATTCAGCCTCGGATCAGTAAAGGGTTGGGTTCCCTTGCCATGCTCGAGAGACAGTGCTTCAGACACCACTTTCGAGATACATCGTCTAAGCTATCCCTCCTGGATTCCATAGTAAGACCCACAATGCTCTATGGTTTAGTGGTTTGGGGTCCTTCTCTTTTAGACTCGGATTGGGCCAAGATCAAGAGTACCTAGATTATGCTCCTCCGTTGGATTATCAGATGTCACGGTTCTACCCCCCACAACATTATTTTGGCCGAGTTCGGTGCTCACCCATTCAGACTTGCAGCCATTTTTGACTTGATCTGGTTTCTCCACCATCTTCGTGGCTTTGCTGACTCGGAGGAAGGCCAACACAGATACCCTCATTTAGCATACTGCTCTTCAGTTGCTATTGCTAACTTCGATCCTGCCACTAGAGCCCACGGTTGGTATGCTCAGGCTACTATCCTACTGAGTTCAGTGGGGATCGACATTGATCATCTTCCTCCCTACCAGTTCTCATTGGATGCCCTTGCTCATCTACTCCTTTCTCGGCAGGAGTTGAACGGGCACGTTAGACTTGACATTTACAGGAAGTATATCACACGGACCTGGGTGGATCCTCTAGGGGGACTACGTCCAAGGATGGCTTTCTACGCTAAGCACTTCTTAGTTATCCGAGATGGGATTATTGTACGCCTTAAGTACTTACATAGATACTGGACTCACGCCCTGCGTATCTCCCTTGGCTCCTTTAGGGTGGGCTCGCACAAACTCAAGATTCAGGTCGATCACCATATTGCTAGAGAGGATCGGGTGTGTACACTTTGTACCTTAGCAGAGGCAGAATCTGAGATTCATTTTCTTTTCAGATGCCCCATATACTATGAGATTAGAGGGAGATTTTACTGTCTGTTTAGAGATTGCAGATCCCTCTCAAATTTTTTCAGGTACACAGATCAACATTGCATTGCACTCTATCTCCGCGAGTCCTTACAGCTTCGTGACCATACTTTACAACTTTCATTTCTCAGGAGTCAAACCCAGGCACAACTTATTACGACCTTCTTCTTGGCCTTAACTCCAGCTCGGGGTGTGAAGCGACTGTATAATTTTCCTAGCACAGGCGGTTCCAGACTGGTGAGACCCCGCAAGGGACCTTTTTGCCAGCGACACTCCTCTCGTAGCACTCAACTTCATCACAGGGCTTCTAGTAGCCGCACAGATCAGTCACTGTTGGACTTTTTCCCTATGAAGACGGATACCTAATCTTTTCCATGATGTTTCCTGCTTTCTTCTTCTTTTGTTGTGCTTGTTCTTTCTTTTTTTGGACATTGTTTGGTGTTCCGTTTGTCTGCTTTTTCTTTGTTGTAAGCTTCCAGTCCCATAGACCCACGTTGTGGTCTTTTGTTTGACATTAATAAATTTATCTTATCTTATCCTCAATTACATCTATTTTTGCTATCAACATAAACTTTCTATTGATTCTAACTTGTCACAATTTATTTTTTCAACGTCCTTAAGATATCTTGATTTTCTCAATCAAATCTTTTGTTGCAGAACCGAACTTGATATCAAGTCAACAAAAGTTAGGCCTCATAGAAGACATACTTATTGGAATATGCATGAAGTGTTACCACAATATTCTACTAGATGCAACAATCTAACCCAAGTTACTAATTGCAAGCATGGCTCCTAAGATATCCATCTTTACTCGAGGATCGGGGATGGCAAGTAGTAATGAGTGTGAGCTTGGTTCTTGTCAAATGTAAACTCTATTGGAAATGTGCTAAGAAATCTATTACTTGTGTCAGTATGTTTTATTTGTGTCACTATCTTTTATTTGCATCATTGTTATGACAAATCAAATCAAGAGAAGTTAAAGCATGATATCCATACAATGTTTTAAGGGAACACACACTTATTGACATATGTTGGAAGTGTTGTCCTAATATTCCCCAAGATGTAACCATTGATCCCAAGTTGTTTGGGAATTATATGCATCATTCTTGATATATATATATTGATTTGAGTCTTTTGACTGCCTCAACTTGCAAGATGAAACACCTAATTATTCCAAATATCTCATTCTCTCTTGAAAGAAGCTTTAAGGTCAAAATAACCCACATGATTGTGATTAGGTAAAGCAACCCCAAGGTTTACATTGCATGCATGGGACTTTGGTGTTGGAGACAACTCAGTTTCTATGGTGTGGTTTACTAGTAACCATATATATTGTGATGATCCCTAGAGAAATAGGATTCGATTGACCTCGTACTATAAGAACAAAATAAGACTTACTAAATAAATAATATTAAAAGATTAAAATAAAAAAATAAATATTAAATATTATAAATCAAATTATTATATATGATCCATAATGCACGTGAATGATATAGTGTCATATAAATATTATAATACTCACATTAGTATTTATATGTAATAAATTATCACAAAAAAAAAAAAAGCAACTATTTTTTGAAAGGTGTGATTAGTATATGCACCCTAAAATGATCACCTAGACTATGGGCCCCCATTATTCAATTTATCAAATTTTTTGAATCAATGGTTTGTAATATTTTATTAAATAAATTCAAATCAATTTCTTTGATCAAATTGTAATTAATTCAATTATGTCAATATTTCTTAAAGGTTTGATCAATTTATCCTGAGTCTTATTTACTTAAAAGACCTCTCTTTTAATTAAATAAATTTAATTAATTAAGAGAAAAATCCCTCTTTTTAATTTAATTAAATATTTCCTATTTAATTAAAAGAACTTGCTCCCTTTTAATTAAATAAAATCTCCTTTGAATTAAAAGAAGATTCTTTTCTTAAATAATTAAAATCCCACTTGAAAAGAAAGAAATAAATTAAATAAATCTTTTTTATTTTCTCTACACTTAAATGCACATATTTCTAAGTGGGATTCCATTTAATTTTCTTTCTTTTTTCTCATTGGTGGAATTTTGTCTCACATGGATCATTCTTTCTCCATCCTTGATTAAATCTTATTGCCTCTTAATCTTAATCGTCTATTCTTCTTTAAAAGAGAGAGCCCTCTCCTCATTTTTTGACATCCACGATTATGCTATTGTTATGTTACAGGTTTGGAGAATGATTTTTGGAGGAGTTTGAGCATTAAAACTTTTTGTGGAGAACTTATATCTTCTTGTCTTCTTCTCTCATGCATCCATGGTTTCCATCATCATGATCCATCCTTGCATTTTCATATTAGCTTAGATCCATATTTGTTTTCACAGATTAATATTGTATTGTTATTTCCTTTCATAGATTAGATTTCCTCTCTTGTATTGCTTTGCATTGTCATCATTTAGATTAGTTTTCATCTTCATTTGCATTCATATTTTGATCTTTGATTCTCTCGTTTTATGGTATACTTGCATGGGGACAAAATAGGTCAAACTTAGGGCCTCCATCACAAACCCTTGCACTCCATGAATAGAGAGTTATGAGTTGCCATTTGAGACCTCATTCTTGAGCAATATTGGATATAATAACTCATAGAAGTGTGCTCACATTTTAGGCATACATCTTTGGTGCCCACCGTGAGGCAACTCACCTTTGCTTGCTGGTTTTAGATATTTTTGGAGTTAACCCCCTTATGCGGATTTGTTTGGAGATAAAAAAATCCTAGACCTGAAAGATTTGATCATATCTCCCAAACGGATTCGTGTTTTGGTTTAATTTTTTTTTTCTGCAGGGTGGTGACATATCAGAGAAGCTTTAGTGAAATTTTTAGATTTTTTTGAGGTATTTTTGATTTTTTTATAATTCTTTCTTGATTTTTCATGAAAAATCATTTTAGGGTGCAAATTAGCGAATTTTTCAGAAAAGTCTACATTTTTGGAAAGGTTTGAATTCTAAACAGGTTGGTTCTTTGTATTTTGATTTTACAGATCATATTAAGGCTCAATAACTCGATTTGCAAAAACTGGTCTATTTTGACAAAATGGCTCTCTAGGGTGCAAATGAGAAGATTTTTTCAAAATTCTAACATTTTTAGAAAGCTCTCTAATTTTTGACTGGGGTCTCTTTTCTGCATTTAGGGTTTTGGATTCGAATTCATGGCATATAATATAGGTCCAATCTTGTTGACTAGGTTAAAAATCATGATTAAATTGCACTTTATTTGTACAAAGTTCAATGCATGATATGAGTTGTCTTTTTCATTGTAAAATAAATTTCTTTCTTTTGTCAAATTGTTTGGTGTGTCTTCCCAACATTGAAAAAAGGGCTTAAAATGAATCATTCACATTTAAATTTGAGCTTAAAATAAAAAATCTCTTTTGTCTTCTAATCCCCAAGATTCTTTTATTGATGTTTTCATCTTGCATCCTTGTTAAGGAGTTTGAGGGGAACCTAAATAAGGGATCTTGTTTTTTGTTTTTTTAGGGGGCCTGCCTAGAGAAGTGATCACTTTAGGGGATGACCTCAACTCCCATGTTCCGACGAAGTATAAATAGCTTGACTTGAATCTAAAGATAGGTCTCTTGGAAGTAGAAATATTGTCAATTTTGGCTAAGCCCCAAAGAACTTTATACCTTTGAGAAGTGAAGGTGGAGATTGGGTTATCGTTTCCTCATGGCAATTTGGCAATATTCTCTTTTATTTATAGATTTGGGCCTCATGTAGCTTGCGTATATCGAGGACATCCTTTAGTTGAGCGTGTGCATCATTATAGAAACCTGAATAGGTTGTTGGTGTATTTGATGTGCTTGAATGTTTAGAACCTTCCCCACTTTGAACAAAAGGGGACACATCCATCAAATTGAGCCTTAAGGATTCTTTCCTTTTATATGCTTTCAAAACCACTATGGGTTTCAAACCATGTGCTACCAAACCTCAGTCAAGTCTAGATGATTATGAGTTCTATTGTGCCATTAAAACGTATCTAGACTTACCTACCAAACCTCAATCAAGTCTAGGTGATTATGAGTTCTCCTCCAGCATTAAAAAGTATCTAGACTTGCTAGTTTCTTTTTTTCAAGGTCTACATCTTCTACTCCAAGACATCAATTGTCTTCAACTTATAGATCCAAAAACCTCTTGAGAGAGAAAGTGAGTAATAACTCCTTTGAGAATATGTCAATATTTCATGATGGGCCTATCTTTGACCGAGATGAGAATGAAAAAAATGGTCCTAGATATACTTTCAAGAGAACTTTTACTCATTTGGGATTTTCATATGACATAGTGCTCGAGACCTTAGTTGCAAAAGAGATAATTACTTTAGCATACAAATTTTCTACACCTTATGAACTTGAGGTAAAACCTTATTGGTGGAGAGATGCTCACTATTGCAGCTACCATACATGCAAAGATCATAAAATTGAAGATTGTAGTGTATTTAAATGTATAATTCAAGATCTTATTGATGGCATAATCATTGATGTTGAAATTCCTAAAGACCTATGTAATGAAGATGCTTCTCTTGAGCAAGATCATGTTGATGAACCTATGTCTAGTGATGGTTTCCTTGATACCTCCATTTCTTCCAATACTTTAAAACAATCCAACATTATTCCATCAAGCAAAGGTCCTAATTCTTTTCATGCATTTCCCTATAGTTATCCTCAAGGGATACCTCTTAAAGAAACTTGAGCTAATCTACACTTGGTTGAAAACCCTTTTCATGCTTCTAAGACTAAAGATCCTCAACCTTCACATGGCGCTATGTCTACTATGCCCACTTCAGCTAGTACTTCATTACCCCTTCAAGATCATATCATGCAAACCTCATATACTCGCTAGTCCTTAGAAGCGGCTACATGTTAAGAGGACTAGAAAAAAGATAAGAATAAAAATGTCAAGAAAGATCAAGATCAAGCACCCCTTCATCTCCTTCAAGATTTCACCCCTCCATATCCTATGTCTTATCCATCTCCTAAGTATGATGAAGACACTACTTCCACTATTTGCCTTGAGCTTATTGAAAATTGTGAACAAAATTGTATGCTTATTTTATCCAAAGAAACTTGTCAAGATCAAAGAATTCCTTCTTGTTCTAATTTTCCATATTCACTTCAAAATTATGCTCAAGCTTCAAACAATCCTATCAAAGGTGTTTCTCCTATTAAAGATACTCATGTGTCTATTGATGGCCTTGGTCACATTGCTCACTCTAAAGATGCTAATATCCCTATCCACCATCCCTTCGCATCTCCTAAATCTATCCTTGGTCCTTATCTGTCAAAGCTAAAGCCTTCAAACCTTCCATCTATATTGGGACCTTATGTTCCTCCATCTCCTACTTTTACTCCTATCTCATCTCCTAGCTCTCCTATCATATCTCGAGATCAACAAAAACACTCATCCTCGATGAATTCTCTATTCATCTATCCATATGAACCGGCCATATAATCCTTATTCATCCACAAATCCCAAGTCTTTTAGAAGCAATTTGGATGATCAATTTAAGAACAATCATAAGAATCCATTTAAAAATGAATATCACTATGTCCCATCTAAACGACATGTGAATATAAAGAAAGAACAATTGTTCAAGAGCTAAATCAAAGCAAATATGGGTTCCTAAATCCATCATTGAAGAAATGTGTTCTAAAGCATCCAAAGGAAAAGAAAAATCTACAGCTATATGGATTCCCAAGTCTCTTTTGAAAGACTTGAATATTGAAAATACTTCAAAGTTGGCATTCAAGCTTCCAAAGGCTTCACTCCATCTTCTTCCAAAAATATTCCTAAGAAGCTTCCAAAGGCTTCCACTCCATCTCCTTCCAAAATTCTCTTACTTCCTCATACATCTAAACCTCAAACTATTTCCTCCATATTACTCCATCATTTCACAACCCTTCAAGTTGTGTGTTGATGTTGATCTTGCCTACTTTCTCAGCTACCCTTATGCAATATTTTCAAGCCTACACTTACCTACTATCCATATTCCTTCTATCTTTCCAAAGCATAACACCTTGTCTTCCATATACATTATCTACCATCCCCTTTCCATCAGCCTATTAACATCTTTGAGTATATTTATCTATGGTCTTGGTTTATCATGACTTATCCTTCCTATAGGAGCACTATTTAAATTGAAATAACTTGAGCTCTTTCTAAAAATTCAAAAAGAAAAAAATTGAAAGAAAAAAAAAGAAAAAAAATGTACCTTGGTGAAAACCTGGTAAACAGGCGCCTTGGTAGCAAAAGTAAAGAGAAATAAATTCGTCCTATGGTAAAAACCACCTCTTGTGGCACCTTGGATAAGTACCATGATGAAAACCTGGCAAATAGGTGTCATGTGTAGGCATTCCCTAATCCATCTATCCCATATTTCCTCTTTGATCTTGACAATGTTGAGCTATCCTTGTGTATTGGCTATCTTATTTGTCAACTTGCCTATTATGCTTTTTCATTCACTCATAGCCTACAAATGTACCTTTATTCTTATTACTTTATCCTACCACTATTCTATCCATTTGACCCCTTGGTCTTGATCACACAATGAGAAACATGGTTCTCAGGCCTCTTGACATGCCTACTTTTGTTGGACTACATGCTTTCATGCTATCTCAGTAATTAGTTTCCATTGCTTATCCCACATGCTATCTCCTTTCATGGCTTTTTTCTCTTGTCCAACACATGCTTTATATGATTATCTTTCCCTAGCTTGAGTACTCTTAAGGAGCCAGTCCTTGAAGATCACTTTCACTTGCTTCATATACTCCTTGCTTATCCATCATATCCACCAGCTTCTTGCTACATCATACCTTACACCTTCCTTAACAATGGAACAAAATGATGTGATCTTGCTTGAGAGTGAGTAATCTCTGGGTCATTTTAAAAATCCAAAAAAATCCATATATGATGTTGAAAAAAAATCCTAAAAAACATAAAATGTCTTGAAAAAATGATCATCTTAGTAATAAGCACTTTGTTGTATCTCCAAAAAATTATATATTCTAATAAAATAAAAATAAAAATCCAAGTCGTGAAAACTTGGAAATAGGCATTGCTTGAGGTGTTTGCATCCTAGTTTCTTAACACATGTCCTTGACACTTGGCCTTTCTTCATCATGTGTTGTCCTTGTTGCCTTGGTTTGGAATTGGTCTTTATCTAGGGGGCATAATTGTGTTCACTTTGGTCTCTTGGTTGCGTTAGTCTTTAGGACACCTCGCAAATGGTGTTTTTTAAAACCACCCCAATTGTATTTTTTAATACAACCCCTGACATTGAGTGTTTTTCAACACTTATCAGTTTGGACTTGCCCTTGCAATCATTTGATCCTTATCCTCAGAACTCAGTATCAGTTAACATACTTAAAATTTTAAACACAAATAGTTAATGCTTGACTTATGTCAAATCAATTTGGGAACACATGTAGTCAAAGAATTAATTGATGTCAACCATCAAATAATGGGATGTGATTTCAGTTGCTATTCCCCTTGTCCTTTGATACATATATAGGAGATGGTACTCCTAAACAAATAAAGAAGAGAAGATGGAAGAATAACGAGAAGTATGTATACAAGCATTGATAAAAAATACTCCTACATGACAGGACACAAGGGGCAAAATCTTAGATTGTTGGTACTACTTGTATAAGGAAGATTTGATTTTTACTATCCCAATATGTACTATAAGAGGTTGTTTGATAAGATATTTTGATAGTAAGTTAATACATATAAATACTTATTTTTATATTTTGATTTGTAATTATTTAATATATACAAATACTAATATGAGTACAATAATAATTATATGAAAATGTATCATTATCATAAATATTATATATTTGATACAAGAGCATCAAGCTTGGATTTTGTGGATCCCATGTCATGTGAGCTTGGCGTTAAGTTTGAGGCATATATGTGGACCTTGTCCTATGTTTGCATAATGATTGGATTAGTCATATTGGAGTTCGAGCTCTTTTATTGGCTAATTGTAACATGTTCTTTATTTCTTGGGCATACTTTGGAGATTATTTCTGCAACTTTGATCCATGGGAGTTTTCTTATGTGATCTTAAATATGGATTGTTGGATGGTGTGTGGGCCTATGCCTAAGGAAACATAATGTTATTTTATCATATGAGTTAGTTATGATTGTAAACTTGAGCCCTGTTCTAAGTGTTTATTTAATGTAATATGCTAGGCCGATCTTTGGCTTGAGTGTTTAGTTAATTTAATCTACCAGGACAACTTGTGGATTGATAGGTATGAGAAGAAAATCTTGAGTCATTCAAGGAGTTGTTAGCATTGATTAGCTAGGTGCATTTTGAGGGATGATAGTTAGGAGGTGGATGTTCACATATGGAGTTTGAGTTGTACTCTTCTTTGTACCACTTAAACTTATCCATTTAGAATACTTCTGCTTTACTTCATTAGATTATCTAATCTACTTTCATGTATGAATTTAAAGTAACAAAGAAATCACCACCATTACACTTTGACACAAGATTTGGTAATCCATAAATCCTTCAAGTAGAAGGTAAAACTGGGGTAGGGATGACACTCATAATGCTTCACTATTGCTGTAATAAAGTTAGCTTATTAGGGCTTACAATTGATCACTTTTGGTGATCTACTCTATTAGGAGTATGAAGAACTATTAGGTCCACATTGTAAAAAGGATTTTACATTACAATGAAGTATGTACTTTGTTAAGAGATTCAACAAAGGTTTGTTAGGTCCACTTGGTTAAAGGATTTGATTGATGCACCTATTAGGATCAAACAATAAGTTGATCTCTGCTTTGCAACTCTATTTGCTGATGTAGATCCTTTGAATAATGTGATCATCTGACTGTGATGAATGAGTCTCTTCTTTTCCCTTTATACTGCTTTGTAGCCTGCTTACTTAATCTACTTTATTTTCGCTCATTGTCTTCAAATATTCATGCATATTACATTCTATCTCTTAGAAAAATGAATTTGTCTTCCTTATATATCCGTCAATCAATAATGTCATACCAAGTCGGCACACACAATAGATATCTTCATAATAATCAAGTTAAATCCTTCAAGTCATCCCAAATACTGATGTTCGGGCAATATTGTGTATTTGATGTTTTGCTGATGCTTGAATAATACAGTGAGCTTGGGTGATATAGGAGCAATCTGACTTGAACTAGTTAGCTTAGTTCAAACTGAGAACTCAGGTAACATTGTGAACTTGGTTCACATGAGGAACTTGGTTTCTACTGACAACTCAAATAACTCAGTTTATATTGTAAGCTCAGTTAACATAGTATATCCTTCATTTGCTCAAGCTACACTAAAATCTGTTTGCTGATGGAAAGCTCGGTTGTAGTATTAATCGACCTTCCTGGATACTTAAGTGCTTTGTCACTAATTGACAATATGTCTTGCCATAGGGTCAACAATTTCTAGCTCACAACTACAAAGGACAAATAGATGGATTATGTAAGAAGATGGAGTTTTCCTTGACTGAAAAAGTCACTGAATTATGACAAGTTGTGAAGATGGAAGGAAGACCACTGAGTGTGAGCTAATTGGAGTTCTTTAATTAGGTCACCGATTTGAGGCAGTTATACTTTGAGAGGAACCTGATGGATAAGTTGGATTAGTTTTGGGCTAAATTTAATCAAAGGATTTAAGAGATGATGAACTATTGTTTGAGTTGGCATCTACCGATGATAAGGTAAATTTTTTTTGAACAGTTAAAAGAATCGTTTAGAGAAGAAGACACTTTGTTATTGAGGAAGAGGTAAAGGTTGACTTCGTTGAAGATGATGAGGTATTTGACATGGAAATTGCAGAGAATCTTCTTGTGAGCGATGAGAGTTTGACTTGTGTTGATGAGGAATTACATATTGTTGTTAATGTGAATATGGTTGGGGATTCTATTATTGCTCATATGGACATGGATCCACATGTTGATGATATGGATGTTTCTACTAACGTGGATTCACTTTTCTTTGATGTGGTTGAGGATCTACATGTTATTATTGATTAAAATTCACTTGTTGCTTATGTGGATTTTCTTGTAGTGGACATGGCTGAGGACTTACCTGTTGCTGATTTGGTTTTGGAGTTGCATGATATTACTAACATGGATTTTATGTTTGAGGATATTCTTATTGCTAGTTGTGATCAATTGTAGAAACTATTAAGAAGCATTATGTTATTTAATTTGTTCTTGTGAGTGAGCATGCTAGTTGGTTTGCTAAGATTAAGAAGATTTTGATATTTGAAAGGATGAAGTAGAGATGGTTGATTTTCAAAATTTTCCTCATCCTTGATGGATTGGAAGCCTTTGGTGAAGATGCAGTTGGGTGCTTATATTTATCTTTGTGTTTGAGTGTGGGACACACTTTTCTATTTGCCTTGTGAGTTTGATACATGAGCATTGAGCTTGAACTTTGTAGACCCTATGTTCTATGAGCTTGGGGTTATGTTTGAGGCATTTATGTGCACCTTTTCCCATGTTCGATAATGATTAGATTGATCATAGTAGAGTTAGAGCTCTTTTGGTGGCTACTGGTAACATGTTCTTTATTTCATGGGCAGACTTTGGATATTACTTCTGCAAGCTTTGATCTATGGGAGTTAGCTTATGCGATCTTAGATATGGATTGTTGGATTATGTGTGGGCCTATATCTAAGACCACATAATGTTATTTTTCATATGAGTTAGTTATGATTGTAAACTTGGGGCTTGTCTTAAGTGTTTATTTAATATAGTTCCAGGCCAATAACTTGAGTGTTTAGTTAATTTAATATATGAGGCCGACTTGTGGCATGCTAGGTATAAGTAGAGAGTCTTGAGTCATTCGAGGAGTTGTTAGCATGGAGTAGCTATGAGCATCTTGATGGATGATAGCTAGGAGGTGGATGTTCACATATGGAGTTTGAGTTGTATTCTTTGTAATGGATGTAACTAGGAAAGCCTTACAACCCAACATGTTGGATGTAAATCTTATGATTCTATTATGCAAATAAGTGCAATTTTGGATCTAAATCTCTATGTTATTGTTTATATTCAACTATATGGTAATTTTATAGGGGCTAGGTCATCTCCAAGGGGATACACCTAACCTTGCACTAGATCAATATCATATATAATAATTTGATTTATATTATTATTATGAATTTATTTTTTGATGAATAGTCCCTTTCTATTAATTAAAATATACTAAGAATACAATTCACAAAAAAAGGGTCAGGGGATACAAGATCACCTTGCGAATGAGTTTACACGGATGTAGCCAGAGCAAAAAAATGCTATTCATTAAAAAATTAAAAAAAAAAAAAAAAAAAAAAAAAAAAAAATATATATATATATATATATATATATATATAAAAGGAAACCTCAGGTGGCCAAAGTAGTGCCAACTGAGGGTGGTGGTTCATCTCTATCATGGAAGCCCCAATCATCTTTGGGATTGGGGGGCAGGCTAGGAACAGTCTAGCCATCTTCAGTAGTAGCAAGAGGAGGATCAGTGGTAGCCTACACATCTTTGACCTCTGGCTGTAGAGGAGAAATTGCCAGATCTAGGCGAGGCCATTTCCCAGGAGATGCCTAATGAGCACCAAGAGGAGGAGTCAAGCACCAACCAGAACCACCATGAGGCAGGGAAGCTAAGTGACACCTCCATCCACCATCGCCTCTGCTAGGAGAGCGGTGGCAGGAAGCATGGGAGCGTGAGGTGTGCGAGTGGTGACTTGAGGAATGATGTCGCGAACAACGACCATGAGGCATCAAAGTTTCTACCGAGGCATCTGGAGGAACTCTGGAAATAGTGCAGGTGGCATTGCCCCAGTGGTTTAACAACTCCTGTAGGTGAGCTACCTCAAAGGAAACTTTGTTAGCTTGCACCTGAATCTGCATAATTAAATTATTACAAATGCATGCCTTAGTGTAAATTGCAATATTAATATCCAAAAAGCTATGTGAAGAGAACAACATTCCTATCTTTCTAGAGAGTAAACAAAATTTTCATCTTGAAAGTATGCCAAATCTGGGTGAATTTCTGAGGGATTATGGGAGAATCACCCAGCAAAATCATGTGCTAAGAAAAAGGTTTAGGCTTGAATGGCTCGAAAAAATCATGAATCCAGTGCCAATAATTTTGGGTACCACTACAAAACTAGAAGATATGCAAGAAAGACTTTGGTTGTCCACAAAAGGGGCATCTAGGATTTGGAACCCCAATATGTTTGAGCTGAGACTCCAGGGAGAGACCTTGGAAGGCAAGGCACCAGGAAAAATGGGCAATCTTGGGTTCCGTTATAGAACTCCAAATGGTATCAAAGTGTTTTCTCCATTGAGAAAGAGAAGATTGCAAATGCCATCTTTGGTTAAGCGTGTCCACCATCGGGAGATGGAGCGAAAGCCATTGATATCCTAGACTTGGCTTATAATTGGTAAATGGAGCGGAAGGATACCACTTGCAATCATGCCACCAAGGCCGAATAGACTGAATACCCACTTTATGAATCAAGTGAACTGGAATTGAAGAGAGCAAAAGGTCAAAAGTTTGTCGATCAAAATGGATAAGGTGGTACTGTATTTGCATATCTTCCTAGGTCCTAAAACTCATGGAACCCTTGAGAAGAGGTCCTTGGAAGTTCTGATGTCTCATTTGAAAAAATGCAGAGCACTAGAACCTTGAGTCTTGGCAAGGGGAGTACCCTAAATGGAAAACAGGGGAGACCACCAAATGTTTTGCTGATTCAGGGAGAGGCCATTGCAGAACTCATCCCTAGCCCATTGAAGCCAAGGCTTAATAGCTTCCTAGGATTTCCATATGTTCTTGATGACAAACGAGCCCTATATGGTCACTGGTTCACACATGATGAGAAGGGTGTGGAAACCAATCCCCTTCCAAGCAGGCCTATTGACAGGAAAGCTAGAAGATATGCAATGTTGAACCAAAATCTTCCAGGCTTCATCTCCAGTGATAGCATGAATAATCCATTTAGCACAAAGTACAAGGCCTTGTTTCTGAGTGGAAAGCAGGCCAAGACCCCAAGATTCTTTTGGGAGACAACAAAAATCCCAGGTAACTCTGTGGAACCCATGATGATCCGAACTAGAAGCCTAGAGAAAATCCCTTAGCAATCTTTCCAATTTTTGATAAGAAGCTTTGGAGGGAGCCCAATAAGAAGAATAATAAACATGAGTTGCTGTGAGAAGCTTCGAGAAAATCTAGAATTTTCCAGCAAGGGAGAGCGGTTTCATAATCCAATAATCAAGCTTCTTGGTGATCTTGGCAAGCACAACATTCCAAAGTTCAACAGGCGAAGCTTGGAAAGTAGAAGGAATGTCTAGAAAGTGGAAAATCTCCCCATGCGTAACGCATTCCCATTCAAACTGGTTGAGCCAAGATGGAGCTAGCAAGAATGAGTGGTGGAAGCAGAGCATTTTATGCCATTGAATGGCAGATCTAGAGGCTTGACAAAAGGTGTCCAGGCAACTTAAAGCATTGTTGATGTTTTCTTCATCCTTAAGAAGAGTGAGAAAGGAATCATTCGCAAAGTGGCCATTGACTAATTGTGAAGATGATTCGGGCAAGGAAATGCCATGAACCAGTCTAGAAGACATAGAATGAGCTAGAAAATAGTCAAAACCTTCAACAGCAAGGACATAAAGCACTGGGGCCAAAGGGCAACCTTGTCTGATTGAGTGAAAAAGACCAAAAGACTCTAACTGTGAATTATTGATGGTAATGCAAGCATTAGCATAGCCAAAGAGCATCTCCACAGACTATTAAAAATTGGGACCAAAACCCAGAGCCTGGAGCATAGCCAAAATAAAGGGCCATTCAATGCGATCATAAGCTTTAGCAAAATCAATCTTAAGAAAGATGGTCTTCTGGTTGGATCTGCGAGCCCATTCCATGCCTTCCTAGACAACAATAATGTTGTCAAGAATGTATCTAGACTTAATCAAGCTAGTTTGTTCAGGGTGCACAATTAAAGGCAACATGTGTCAGATTTTGAGAGAGAGTGCCTCGGCAATAATCTTATAAGACACATTCAGAAGGGTAATGGGCCTCCAATTGCAAATGTCCTTAGGATTGCCAACTTTAGGTATGAATTTGATATTTCCTTTGTTTATAATAGCTCCTAAGATTTTAGAATGATAGGCTTCAAGATAAAATTTGTGCAGATCAGGACCTATATGCTCCTAGAGGTGTTTGTAAAATTCACAGGGAAACCCATCACACCCAAGGGATTTGTCATCAGCCATGGAATAGACCGCCTCTTTAAGGTCTCGGAGGGAAAAAAGTTGCTCACAGAAAGCACGTTGCTCAACTACTAGGCAGTTTGGAGTAACAAAAATACACTTTTTGAGAGCTTCCTCCTGAGCAACCAAATTTCCTTGCAAAGCAAAAATGTTCTCATAGTGATGAACAAATGCTTGCAGGATGTCAGGGAGACTGGAAAGAAAAATAGTTCCTTGTTTGATCTTTTTAATCCCAACATTGGTATGACGGGCACGAAGAGCCTGAAAGAACTCCTTTGAAGCTTTATTTCCAACCTCCAGCTAGTGGAGATGGGATTTGATTTGTGCTCCTCGAGTGGCATATTTATCAGCAACTTGTTTGTCATGGTGAAGTTTGGCTAACTAAATTTGCAAATCCACATCAAATGGATTAAGGGTGAGATCCTCAGAGGCTTTTTTGAGCGCAAGAGTGTTGGCTTCATATGATCATTTTCTAAAAACTACCAACTGACGCCCATAGATGCATAGAAAATGAGCAGTTCTAGAAATGGCATCATTCCACCATTGAATCCATCCCTTCTGAGAATGTAGACATGGCTCCAAATTCCAAACACGTAGGATATGTGTGATGGTGGAAGCATGCATAAGCACAAATGTGTTGAGAAAGAACTGAGACTTGGCAACTTTCGGGACAACTGTTTGCCAAGAAATGACAAAATAAATGGGATAGTGGTCAGATAATGTCACATTTGGCAGAGGAATGATAGGTATATCTTGATCCTCAAAAAAAGAGAAAAAATATTGCGCAATAATCATGGCACGATCAAGACACTTTAATATGCGGTTAGAGCCAGCTCAAAAGTTGGACCAAGTGTGCCAAACCCCACTGTCTTGGTGACAATTAATATTGGGATTGAAAAGGACCAATTGATTGCACATGTAGTACTAGGCTTCCCGTTCCCCAGCTATCCAACGAAAGGGAAAAATTTTGTCTTTGTTAGAGGCCACCTCAACCATATTGAAGTCATCACACATAACCCAAGTTGCTAGAGGCAAGTTGTCAGCCAACCAGACCCACATCTGGGATCTTTCCACAACATCATTGGAAGCATAAATATTAATGACTCCAAAAGAATGATTGTTAATGGAATGAAAAAGCCAAATAGTTCTATATGTGGGGTCAGAATCGTGTGAAATAATACCAGAATGAAGACGAGGTGACAAGAGAGTAACTACACCACCTCAACTAGCTTCTTGCTGAGAGGAAAACATAACTCCATCCTGCCAAATGATGCGACATGCAGAAGAGAGCATGTAACCAGAAATCTTAACTTCTTGTAGACAGAGAAAGTCTAAGTTACCAAGTCTATGATGGGTATCCCAGACATAGTACTTTCTGGTGAGGTCTATGAGACCTCTAACATTCCATGATAAAAAAATCATGAAAATTCTTCCATGTCATCCTCATCCTCAAGAGAGGAGTAGCTATTCTGCAAGAAGGTAGAAACTTGGTGGAAGTCAGAAGGAAAATCCTCTAAACTTATAGCGTGTCATTTCACCTCTGGTATCTCCGCACATCTAGGAGGATTACGAGAACGTTGTGTCACTTGTGGCACAATAGAAGAAGCAACAAGAGGGGTACAAATCATAGATGAGGTAGAAGCCCTGGCAGCTGCCTTAATCCCCTGCATACTAGCATGGTGTGAAACCTACGAAACCACTGCAATAGGTGCTATGGAAATCGCTTGTGTCCCTATGTTGGCAAGAATTGACGTTTCTACAAGGATAGAAGGAGTCGCAACGACGGTCGTGTAGGACTATTTAGGGGGCAAGGGATTCAAGGTAGACTTGCCCTTGCACCCAACAGTAAGCCATTCTTCATTTTTCCCTTCTTTTTTCTCTTTAGTTAGCTTGGTAGGCACTTCTTTAGGCATGGGCTTAACCCTAGGCGTAGCCAAAGAGCAATCCCTGATCTTGTGTTTCGTAGACTGGCACCTATAATAGGTGTTGGGGATGTTCAAATAGAGCACCTTCTGAGAGAAGGTTTGACCCCCAATCTGGATTTCCATAGAATCCTTAAGATCCTTGGAAAGATCAACCTCGACGTAAACACGTCGCTGTGGGCGAGCATTAAAAAATTTCTCACTCCTTTGTGACAACTTTGCCAAGGGTTTTGGCAATGGACTCAATGAAAGGACAACATGGCAAGGGTAAACCTGGGAACTTGACCCACACAGGAACCCTAAGCTTTTTATCATTAGAGACTGTGAAGTCTCGTGGCCATTTTTGAAAAATAAGCAGGGACGACTACACATACCAAGGTTTGTTGTTAAAGACCACATCTTCTTGCGATGGGTTGGTGAAGTGAAATTAAAAAAAACCTTTGGTAAGGTTTTGCACAGTGTCAAGGCGGACTCCATGAGGAGTCCAACACTTGTTAACCCATTCTCGAAGCATAGCTTTAGGAGGAATCCTACCCACAAAATACCTTATCAAAGTATGTTGTTCTAACTAGTCACATGAAGAATCAAATTCTTGTAAAGGAAGGATAATATCAGAATTTCCTTGTGAAAAACCTTTGGGACAAACTTGTGAGGGCGTTTGTTCTGTGGCAGCACCATGGGAATCCAAAACAACACTGTGAACACCAGAAACAACTGGTTCACCGCTGACCGAAGCCATTAAATTCTAGCCTAAAAGCTCCCACAACAAATGTGGTGTGACAAGTGGAGACTACAGAAGGAAAGCTTAGACAAAGAGCCGTACGCAATAAAACTGCAAGTTCGCATGAAGCAAGAAACCTTATCAGAGCAAAAAAATCAGAACTTGAAGCAATCAATATTATGAAATAGGGTTTTCCACTATTTGTTTATTTAGATCATTTAATATTATTTATTTATTAAGCCTTTTTTTTCCTTTACTCTATTCATTATTATTGTTATTATCAAATCCTATTTCGTTGGGGGTCATCACACATGTGGAAATAAGCTATTCACTTAATAGGATATCAACTTTTCTTTACGAATGGTTTGACAATATGAGTGATTAATCCCAATGCTAAGAAGTCTTTGAAATACATTACACAATAGTAAGGCTTTAGAGATCCTATTCTAACCCTAAATTGTAAGATAGTGAATGTCTTTATAAACTCTACTAGTCTTAACCTTTTCACCAACTTCCACCAAGCTAGTGTAATCTTCAAAGGTAAATAATAGATATTCAAATTGTTACTAACCACACCAATACTATCAATATGATGCATACCAATGAACAAACACAAATTGAAGGTATATAGTATATTAAAAAACTACAAACATGAATCAATAAGTTATAAGTAGCATGGATAAAAAAGTTTTGCAAGGGCTTATCCAAAATATCTTCCTTCCAACTAAACTACTTAAAGAAAATTCTAAACCATGTTTGAAAAATTAAATAAACAAACAAATACTCTAAAATATTCACAAAGTCACCTAACTTAAATGACTTATTTCAATTTTGGTAGTATCTAAGTGAAAAATATTCTCCAAAGTCTCTCTTAAAAATGTAAGGAGTAAGGTTTATATGTAATCCTTTTATACAATGACATGACCATATTGATTTGGACTCAATAGTCAAGATTATTCCATGAAAACTCTAACTAGGGTTGTTACAACAATTGCTTACAAAATATTAAATGCTAATTAATGAGAAAATTACATTGTTGTGAAATGCATATCTTGATAAGCCAATGAGAAAATTCATTGTGATAATACATTAAATTCTTTCTACGTCTACTTGTGGATGAATTTCATTGAATACACTTAGAATCCTTTGATGAGTTGAAGATGAATGAGTGCTTAAAGAAAAAATATCTCTTGATACTCACCCATGATGCCTTTAATTATTATGATGGCTCACATTTCTAAATTGTTTCATCTTTGTGAATGTCTTCCATCCTCCTTAGGAATCTTTTTTGTTTTTGTAATTCTTTCTCTTGGATGTCTTGAATATGCAGTAGTTGAATCCTTTGTTTTTCTACCTTCATTGTTTGGGATTCTTTGTTGTCTTCATTCATGGTAGTCTTCTACATCTTTGACTTGAACCCCTTAGCCTTTCTCTTCTTAACCTTATTGTGATGCTTGGATCCTTCGTATTGATCTTGGATCTCTACAAGAAAACCAAAATTGTGATAGCCTTCTCAATTGTAAAGATATTCACTTTCCTTATATGAATTGAATGTTCCATGTTGTGAAATCGACCATGATGTTGAAAAATATTAGACCTTTGCATTTTGTCAAGTTTGTCTTGATTGTACTATCCTTTATTATTACACCCCTCATTACACACGCTTCTCCGACCTTGATCCTTGCACCAAACATGAAAATAAATAGAAACCTTGGAATAAATTAATGAACAAAAGGGAAATGTAAATGTTAAACAATTTAAAACATTTCGTGATGGAAAATTCTCAAGGATTGTGATTACGAGTGTTGCATTTAAAGGCTTTGGTTTGTGTTTTAAAAATTGGAATAATTTATTACTGCCCTTAATAATCTTGATGATTAGACATAGAAACACTCAACCCTCATGAGATGTTCATTACCATTCCAGAATCACATCTTTTTCATTTCAATTTTGCTGTCTTAATTCTGGCACTTGGATTTTGGAAATGTACTTGCTCTCCCATACGAATACCATCAACATTCATGCCAACATCTATATACCATTGATTAAAATTCCCACATAACTTCTTATAAAAAATGTCCACAACATGATCTAACTAATGATTGACTTCATCCATGCATTGCTTCTAATTATGGTTTCATTAAAGGATTTCTTGTATCAACATTGCAATCGTGTAGACACATAAAACCACACACCCAAGGCTATAATAGAATGAATGATTAAATGTAATTAAAAATTCATCAAATATATATTTATGATACTCAAAGAACAATCATATACACTCCATACCATACATTACAAATCATAGAGTTAACATTTCAAGCTTAGACTTAGAAAATTGTTAAATTTCCAAATTTGAAAAAATGAAAAATTCTTTAAAAAAACATTTTCCTACATACAAATTTCTTCTCAAAAAAATTCTTCTTTTGTCAAAGCACTCAATCAATTAAACCCCAACAATCAATGAAGTGCAAGAAACCTTATTTTCCTAAAACTTTAGAAAACACAAAAATTCTTCACAAATGGACTAGAATTAGAATCGAATGTATAAACCATCACTCAAGAATAATTATAAACCATGATAAGGAAAATATAAAAAACTCTTAAGTGAGAATTCATAAAACTTACCTTGTTAATCTCAAAACACCAAGATGACAGCATCTTGAAAAACATTGAACCAAATTTGAAATAACTTACAAAATATTATAATAATTTACTATTTAACATTTATGGCAAAATATTAGTAAGAAATAGGGGAAGATTCAATTTTAAAAAAAAACTAAACCAATCATATAAGAAGATGGAATTATTGCGTGGAAGATTAGTTTTTAATAGAAGAATATATAAAATATAATATTTTTCGTGGACATTGAACTTATAAATCTAAATAAAACACCTTAAAGCTTTCCTAAGCAATTAATAGTTTGGTCATTTTAATGTCTTTCATTCATTTTGATTTAAAAAAAAAAATATTGTAAAGGTCACCCCTACCTGTCATATATTTTTTAATTTATGAAGGGTGACTTATTTTAATAACTTTCATTTTACGTTTTAAGAAAAAAACTAATTGTAATTTTTTAGTTTAAAAACAATTTAACAAATCTTTGTAAATTTAAATATTTTATAAATTAGAAAATAATATATATAAATTAGTAACATATAAAAAGTCTTTATAAACTTATTGTTTTGAATTATAATATATAAAAAATCTCAAATAAAATAAGCAAACTTCTAAGGTCAGAATTTAAAATTAGTAAAAATATATAAATTATAAATGAGTAAAATCAACTTATTAAAATTCTATTCTATTTTAACAAAGTCTAAAATTATTATAAATATATAATAATGAAAGTAAAAACATATAAAAATAAAAATATAAGAATATATATAATATAAAATAACACACACACACATATACATACATACATACATATATAAATGTATATATACATGTACACACACACACACACACACACACACACACACACACACACACACACACACACATCTACATATACATATATACATACATATCTATATGTATATACATATATATGTATATACATATACATTATATGTATATACATATATATGTATATACATATACATTATATGTATATGTATTTACACACACACACACACACATATATGTATATGTGTGTCTATATATATACATGTAACTTACATTGTTTTACATCTCTTGCTTTTTCATTGTGATGATGAATCACGTAGTGTGATTTAATGGTAAAAATTTCTACACAATCTAATCCAAAAGATAAGCACCATAACAAATTTAAATGTTATATTGAAGATTTTCTAAAAATGTAGCCTATCAATTCATAGGGTCTAACAAATTTTTAACTCATATACGACTTAAAGTACAAAAATCAATACGACTCAAATTCCATCCCTTTGCCTAACTCTCTCCATAAAAAAGACAAGCTTCTATGTTTTATAATTTGATATGTATAAATCTAAAATAATTTATTTAAAAATGTGGACCCTTATCCACAAAATTCTCAAAATAATAGTTTGAACTATGTAAATGAAAATAATTTATTAAAAAGCTAATTTAAAGAGGTATTATGAAGCTATGCGATTTGACTAAAATCACCTGACCCTGGGCTCCCTGTGTGATGTGAGCCTGAGGCCTAACTAGCAAAGTTGACCAAATTGTGATAGGCAAACTTTTGACAAGACTGCAAATGCAAATGGACGTAATGATGAAATCGGCATGTGAGCGATGAATTTGCATGCGAAAACAGTTGAGGCGAGGCAATGGGGAGACACCATCTGACAGGCGGCGGGATGTTCCCGAGTTAGCCGACAACAGCAGTCGCCACGCCGTCTATATTCTCACGCGCTCTCATCTCTAAGCGGCTGGCGGCGATTGGATTGATCTGGTACGTTGCTGAGGGGAAAGTTGGAGGGGTTTTAACGCCTGCTTTTTGGCACGCCGGCAGGCGGGGTAAAGAGATTCCTGAGCTCTGACGAGTTTTGTCGTCAGCCGGAGCCGCCATGCGACGATTTTATTTTTACGGCGCTGTTTTCCCGACGGAACATCTTCTGACAGAAACTATCATCGTCTCTCTTTCTCATTAGAGTTGTAAACACTGTTGCTTTTACAAAAGCTGCGTCACGGTTTGACGTCATGACGGAATGTTGCAGTCTTCTTGTCTCCCATGTCAAAGGATCCTCTCAGCATTAGGTCTAATCATCTTGACACCTTTTAATGTTATGTGCTAAAGGGTCAAAAAAGTGGTTCAATACAAGTGTTCACTTCACTCTCTTTGCATCAATGATTTTTCATTTAATTCCTAATAGTGGTTCACAAAATGTTCGGTCGTGCTTCACAGATCTCTACTAATGGTTCACAAACCTTCAACATTAGTTCATAAATCACTAGGAGTGATGCACAAATGAGCAGCAAGGATAAAAAATGATAGAAAGTGACCAACTATTGGTATTAAATGACCCACTTTTATTATATCCAATGATTACAATCTTTTGAAACATTATTGGACCCCAATTAACTACTAAGTTTGTTCCCCTACCAGTAGACGATCACACATGTGCTATTAGCAATATATTTTTTTAGCTTTTTTGGTTGGTAAGAACACTATTGGGATATTTGGCCACATGTACTGGCATTTTGAGTGAACCACTAATGGCACAAGAACATTCAGGTGATGCTTTGAAATGACCATTTTCTGAACACTATGTGTTTGATGGTCTCTACATAGAGTCCTAAACAAAAAGAAGGTGAAACTTAGATTTAAGGAGTTAAATTGCATACATGGAGTTAAATTGCATACATAGGTATGCCCAACAAATTGTCAAAATCCAACATACCATTTAGAATCTACAAATGCACCAAGCTAGAGTGTTAACAATCATTGTTGTAAAAATACAATTTCATTTCTTAAGAAAATTAGAAAAAAGGAAGAAATTTGTAGAATTGTGTCATTTTGTTCAACATATTGCTACCTTCACTTCACCTCATAATTCTTTGAGGTTACTATAGGGGGGTCTCAATGTCATTTTTAAACAATGAGAATTAAATATTTTAGATTTTCTTTTTCTATTTATGTAAATCAATCATTATGAAGAATTGAAATTATTGGATAGCCAAAAACAAAGACTAATCTTAACTTTATGTTCTTATGATTGCTTAAGCATAATTTTTACTTAATTGGACCTAACTACATGATAAAAGAATATGCTACATAGCTCTAATTTTTTCTCTTATAATTTATTTATACAAATTTTTATAAATGCTATAAAAGTAATTTACTATTTAATGTTTATGATAAAATAATATTAATGGTCAAAATAGGTTAAACGATAATAGATTCAATTTACAAGAATATATAAAATATTGTGTTTGATTATATATATATATATCGAAGAATATATAAAATATAATATTTTCATAAACGTTGAACCTATAAATCCAAATAAAATACCTTAAAGCTATATATATATATATATATATATATATATAGAAGAATATATAAAATATAATATTTTCATGGACGTTGAACCTATAAATCCAAATAAAATACCTTAAAGCTTTCGTAAGCAATATCCAAATAAACTATCCAACATTAATGTTTTAAAGAAGATAATATTATGAAGGTCTTTTGATGAGATTTAATAAGGGCAACAAGAGGTGATATCATAGTGGGTATTTTTCAACTTGCAATACTTAAAGTGAAAAGAAACGTGAAGTAACAACACAAAGTTAATTACGTCATCTCAATGCTTTTAAAAACTTTTAGACTGGAGTCTTGCATTGATAAAGGGAATGTAACAAATATTAGTTTCTCTCCAAGTTTATGGAAACTTTGTCAAGCTCAATGTCTTACTCATGCTTGTTAATGCCTTTTTCTTGGGTTCACTTTTGGATCACAACTTGGAAATTTACTATTCATAAAATTTAATATAACAATATACACAATACAAATAAATTATTTAAAAAATTGAAAAAAAAAGTCTTATTTTATAATATAAATATATATTATTTTATAATACGTCATAAAATTTAAATTTATATAACATATTTTAAATGGTATAATATGATTTTTTGTAAATTTGAAATATTTTGATATGCATTTAGAAATTGGTATTACTAATTAGTAGATGACCATCTTAGTATATAATATAAAATATATCAATTTACAATTGTTTTCTAATTTTATATATATTTTTTTATCACATGATTTATTATATATCATTATTAATTTAGAATTCTAAATTTGAAAGGATTTGTAAATTAATTTTTTTTGACTGGTGATTTTTGATTTTTTATTAATGATGAAAAACTCAGTTACATAACCTATGCAAATAACCATATAGTGATCATCCCTACCTTGACACATACTATTGTCATCCAATGTCATCTACAACAACTTTGGCACATACAAAATTGTCTCGTCATACAAAATTTGGACATCCATAAAGATTATCCCTTTCACAAAGTACTAAATATCCAAGTCTATTAGATTAAATATCCAAAAAAAGACAAAATACATACACTTTGCATTAGTACCCAAAAAAACATTCAAGGTTAAGCAAAGAATTTAAACAAAACCTCCTCCTGATTCACCGCAAAGCTGATGCTTTTTAAGCTTATGCATTTATGCATCCATTGGCGATGCATGCAAGAACCTGCCTAGCACATAAGATGACCAAACATAGTGGAAGGAGAGAACACAATCCATATCTAAATCATTTATTCATTGAAAATAAAATCTTGATACATGCTGGGTTGTGAGGCCTTCCTGGTTATGACCATTACAAAAGATAAAATAATTACATAACTTTCTTCATACATGTGAGATTTGTGATTTATAGATTCTAAGCTCCAACTCTTCTATCCTATGACTCCCTATTTATAGTAGACGAAACAACTCAAAGAACCTTCTAGATCCAACATAGGAGAAAGCAACAACCCAAAATTAGTCCACATGCTCCCCAATGATAGATCCCTTTATTTAATGATGACCTAAATTACATGCACAATTGACCCAGAAACAAAAAGCCAACATATAAGCACTCAGTGAAATAAGGAATTGAGCAACAACAAACACAAACATAAGGTGTTGAGCCAACTCAATGACAATGGCAATCAAACACCTTGGTGAAAACAATAATCGAACAAATTGGTGACTGTATAGTCCATCGAGCATGCCAAACAACTGCCAAGAAGACAAAACCCAAAGGTAACTGAGCCCACTGCCAAGCTGCCAAGATACAAGATTGCAAAGAAACCCAAGATGCTCCTGCATCAAACACCTAGGGTTGAAAAAGAATGATTCTTCGAATCATATGGGAGGTTCAACTTGAGTTGAGTCACACTCAAGCTAAGAAATCCATATAGAATCTTCAACTAGCATGTTCTTCCATTTTACCAGGCATTCCATGTAGCCCTCTCCTCTTGTGCTTCTACCAACTCTTTGCTACAGAATCTGTTCAACTTCCTCCATCTACTTAGATTAGGATAATCACCTCTTCATTAGGCTCATAGTACTCATACAAATCTGTAACATTGAATATAGGTGATGTGTACATGTCATCGGGTAAGTCCACTTCATAATCATTTCCATTGTCAAACTTCTTCAATATTTTCAAGGACCAAATTCTTCATCTTCAACTTGTTGTATGTTCCAACAGGAAAAATTTCTTTCTTCAATTGAACCATCACTTCATCACCAACTTAAAAAATATTATTTTTGATGCAGGAGCATCTTGGGTTTTCTTGTAATCTTGCACTTTTGTTCTTTCTGCCTGTTGCTTCTGAGTTCTTAGTTGATGTCGAGCGTTTAGTTGATGCTGAGTCATTCATTTTATTGTCGAGTTCCTATGGTTGCTGAGTCATTCTTAGTTGTTGCCAAGTTCCTTTGGTTTCTAAGTGAATTCCTTTGGATGTCGAGTGAATCCTTTGGTTTTCGAGTGCCTTTGGTTATCAAGTGATTTTCTTTGGTTGCCAAGTGTTGGAGGATGCGAAGTTTGTAGTTGTTTCCGAGTGATTCTTTTGGATGCCAAGCTTGTGTAGGTGCTGAGTGCCAGTTTGCGTGGTCTTCATTTGCTGAGTTATCTATGTTTGGTTCCAGTTTGGGCCGACTCTGCTTGCATTTAATTTTGGTATAGGTAGCTAATATCTATTATGGGCTGACTTGTGGCTTCCTTTGTTCTAGAATCTTTTGTAAGCTGTTTTGGCAAGTATTTAAGGAATTCTAAGGTTAAGTTTTAGAGGTAGTTTTGAGATAGGAGTAGGAAGTGGGGAGCATACTAGAAGTGCGAATTTTCTATTGGAACTTTGAATGAGAATCTATTTGTAATTGATCATAACCCAGAAGGCCTTATAGCTAGGCATGTATGCTAAATATTTGATGAATCAATAAAGATATTCTTGTTCTCTCTCTCCTTGGTGTTGTATTTTGTGTTGGGTTTTTGCTGTGTTAACTCTTTCAAGGTGGTTTGGATAGCTAGGTGAGCCCTTGGCCTAGTTATTCATCTGTACCTTGTGTCAGGTGGTATCAGAGCTAGGTTCATCCTTGTGGAGAATGGATTGTGTAGAACCCTGATTTGGATTTGGTTGTAGGGTGGCAGATCTATGGATTTGACCTATAACTTGCAGAGGGTTATGATCTTGTAGGAACTTGATTTGTAAAGATGGTTCGTGGTAGAAGAAATGCCGATGATGCTATATTGGATACGCTGAGAGAAATTATAGCTAGATTAGATGCTATGGAGACAACCCAGAGGAGAGGAGCACATCTTGATGATGAAACAACAACACTAAACCCTAATCTAGAGCCTGAAGAAGACCAAGATGAAGGTAGATTGTTGAGAGTATTGTCTAAGGAAAATTCAAAGCCTATTGTAGAAGTTGTTCCTTATGATGGAAAATTGGATACCAATGCTATGTTGGATTGGATCTCTGACATGGAGAAGTTTTTTGAGTATGAAAAAACTCCTAATAATAGAAAGGTGAAGATTGCAGTCACTAGGCTGAAAGGTCATGCATCACTATGGTGGGAGCACTTGCAAACTGATGGACAAAGGAGAGGAAAGGAGAAGATCAGAACTTGGCCAAAGATGGTGAACAAGGTAAAGAACAAATTCCTCCCTGCTGATTACCAAGTTAACTTGTTGAGAAAGATGCAAAATTTGAAACAAAAGGACATGACTATGAAAGAATATCTTGAAGAATTCTATAGATTGGACATTAGATCTGGACATGTGGATGATGATGTTGAGAAAATTGCAAGGTACATTAATGGATTGGGATCTACAATACAAGATGAGATATGTTTTGTGAAATTGGAAAGTGTGGAAGAAGCATATCAATATGCCTTGAAAGCTGAGGAGATCTTGACAAAGAAGCATGAACAAAGACAAAGAGGTAGAGGTGGTAGATTCTAGAGAGGCAGAGGTAGATCCTATGGTGAAGGTCACAGATCTGACAATTTTGTGTAAGATAAAGACAAATCTGAATGGAAGAATGATGAAAAAGGCAAGACCAAATGGAAAAGTGGTAATTCTTATCAAGGAAGAGGTAATTCCTATTCTAGAGGTGGATTTCATGGTAATTGTTTCAGATGTGGTAAAGAGGGACATAGATCTTTTCAATGTAGATCTTCTAAAAGTGGGCAGAATAATAGAAATGCTAAGATTCAAGGAGATGATGAGGGTTCACCAAGTGGACCTAAGGCTAGAGAAAATTTGATGGTGAGAAGAACCTTATGTAATAAGGGAAGTAATGAGGAACCTATTTTAAGGAGAAGTCTTTTCAAGACAAGATGTAAGATGGCTGGAAAATGTTGCAAAGTGATCATTGATAGTGGAAGTTCTACAAATTTGGTGTCAGAAGAGTTGGTTACCAAGTTGTAGTTGCTAAGGCTGAAGCATCGTAAACCCTACCATGTTTCATGGATCAAAGATGAGCATAAGAAATTGGTAAGTGAACAGTGCCTTGTGAAGTTCAAAATTGGACATTACTTTGATGAAGTTTTATGTGATATTATGCCCATGGATTGTTGTCATATTTTGTTGGGTAGACCTTGGCAATATGATAGATATGCTATACATGATGGAAGATTGAAGCAATATACCCTTTGGGTGAATGTGAAGAAGCAAATATTGTTGCCTTTGATAGAAAGTCCAGATGAGGTGAATTGTACTACTATGAAAATTTGCATGGTTAATTGGAAACAATTTGAAAAGGAAATAAAAAGGAACCAAGTTTGTTTTGCTATAATTCCTAGAGGACTGAGTTGTGTGCTAGCAAAAAATGTTAGCCGAGTACCAGTCAGTGGTGATCGAGTGACAACAAAAACTAATGAAAGCCAAGTACTAGTAGAAATTACAAAATTTCTAAATGAGTATAAAGAGATTATTGCTAATGATATTCCTAATGGTTTACCTCTAGTAAGAAGTATAAGTCATTGTATGGATCTTAATCCTAGAGCTAGTTTTCCAAACAAAGCACCATATAGATTGACACCTACAGAGAATGAAGAACTTAACAGACAAGTGCATGAGCTATTGTAGAAATGATTGATCAGAGAAAGCTTGAGTCCATGTGCTGTACCTGCTATGTTAGCACCTAAAAAGAATGGAGAATGGAGAATGTGTACTGATTCTAGAGCCATTAACAAGATAACAGTGAAATATAGGTTTCCTATGCTGAGGATGGATGCCATAATGGATTGTTTGAGTGGAGTAAAGTATTTTACCAAGATTGATTTGAAGAGTGGCTATCATCAAATTAGAATTAGAGAAGGTGATGAATGGAAGACTGCTTTCAAAACAAAGGATGGTTTGTATGAATGGTTCGTTATGCCTTTTGGTTTGACTAGTGCACCTAGTACTTTTATGAGGTTGATGAATGAAGTTCTGAAAAGATTTTTGGGTAAGTTTGTGATTGTTTATTTGGATGATATTCTGATATTCAATAAGACTAAGAAAGAACATCTTGAGCATATTAGACAAGTATTGCAAAGGTTGAAAGAGGAAAAGTTGGTGATTAATCTGAAAAAGTGTTATTTCATGCAAGAGGAGATTGTGTATGTAAGATTTGTGATTTCAGCTGATGGATTGAAGATGGACCCTAAGAAGGTTAAAGCAATTTTGAAATGGCCTACACCTGAGAATGTGGGTGAGGTAAGATCATTTCATGGTTTGGCTAGTTTTTACTGAAATTTAATAAGGAATTTCAGTGTTGTTTGTAATGCTATGACTGAGACAATGAGAGGAGACAAAAAGGAATTCAAGTGGACACATGGAGTTGATAACAGTTTTGAGACTTTGAAACAATAGGTTTCTGAATTACCTATATTAGCTTTTCTTGATTTCAATAAGGTATTTCAAGTTGAATGTGATGCTAGTGGTAATGCAATAGGAGCTATATTAAGTCAAGAAGGTAAGCCTATTGCTTTCTTTAGTGAAAAGTTGAATGATGCTAAAAGGAAGTATTTTGTGTATGATCAAGAGTTTTATGCCATTGTTCAAGCATTGAAGAAGTGGAGATAGTATTTGATTCCCAAAGAGTTTGTGTTGTATATTGATCATAAAGCTTTACAATACTTGGGAAGTCAACATAAATTGAATCAGAGACATATGTAGTGGGTTGAGTACTTGCCAAGTTTCACATTTTTTATTAAGCATAAGAGTGGAGTTACTAATAGAGTTGTTGATGCATTGAGTAGAAGACATTCTTTATTGACTAAAGTAAAGATTGAAGTTCTTAGTTTTGAGGAAATGAAAGAGTTGTATGATGCTGATCCTCATTTTTTTGAGGCGTAGAGAGAGTGTAGAGCACCAAATCTAACAGATCACATAAGTAAGTATGATGAATATTTCATTCAAGAAGGTATGTTGTTCAAGGTATTCAGTTGTGTATTCCTAGACGTTCTATGAGGTTGAATTTGATTAAGGAAAAACATAGTGGTGGATTAGCTAGACATTTTGGAATTGATAATGTAGACACCTAAATTTGATTACACCACTTTGGTAATCCAATTTAGCTATCTCTAAAAGGCATCATTAATTAAATTTCTATTTAATTAATCCTTTGCCATCCCCTAGTTGATTAATTTAATTAATCATCTATAGTCCTAATTGATAAATCAAATAACCTATTATTTATCAATTAAATCCTATTCTCCTATCTAATTCCAAATCCTCATTTATTAAAGAAATCCATTTAATAAATTTATCCCTCAAATCTAATAACCCCTAGCCTATCCCAAATCCTCCATTTAGCCTAATCCACCCCATCCACCCATACTAACCTAGCTTAGCCACTAACTCACCCACCCTCATGAATGCCATCCACTTGCACATCTCTAACATTCTTAATCTAATCCTAACCCAAGCCTAATCCCCCCCCTAACCTTGTCACATTCCCTAAGTGAGCTTAAGACTTTCCTAAGCCAAACCAAAGTCTCCTCCCTCAAAATATCCCAACCATAAAACTTTATCCCAACCACAAAGCCTTCAATGCTCTTACATGCCCTTAAAAGCTCTTACAAGCCATTATGAGGGCCATTTAAGGCCTTGAGCCTCCTTTTTTGACTCATCCTTGCCCTTTCCTCCACCCAATGACCCTGTGACATGTGTCACTCCTTGATTGGTGCTAAACAAGCACAATCCATGTGCTCCCCTTTGAGTGCATCCTAGCCCTTATCAAGCTTTCATCTCTCCTTGCATCTTAACCATCCATCCCTCAAGCCCTTGGCCTATAAATTGGATCCCCTCCCAAGCCATTTTAATCACAATCCTTAAGCTAAAGTTACGATGTCAGTTTGAGAAGCCAAGTTCATACCATTTCCACATATCCACACCAAAAATCCCAAATCCATCTCTATTGAAGCATTTTGAAGCTTGAGCATACATCCCACATCTACATAATAGGAATATCTCCAAATCAAGTGATCATCCTCATTGAGAGAGCCCATCCATGGATCATATTCTCATTTGAGGACCTCACTTTGTCTATCTTAAAGGTTTATATTAGTTTTGTTAGTTAATGCTTTGGTTTTAAAATAGATTAGTGTTTCTTGCTAACATATTAGTGTATACAAATAAGACATTGAGTTTGCTGAAAGAGAAGTATTATTGGCCTCAAATGTATAAGGATGTTCAAAAATTTGTAAAGAGTTGTGGAGTTTGTCAAGTTGCAAAAGGAGTGAGTCAAAATACTAGTTTGTATACAACTATTACTGTTCCTGAGAAACCTTGGACTAACATTAGTATGGATTTTGTTCTTGGATTACCTAAGATAGTGAAAGGGTATGATTCCATATTTGTTGTAGTGGAAAAATTTTCTAAGATGGCTCGTTTCATACCATGTAAGAAGACATTAGATGCTGAGCATGTTGTTGAACTTTTCTTTAAAGAGGTTGTGAGATTGCATGGATTACCAAGAAGCATTATTTCTGACAGAGATAGTAAGTTTGTTGGTTATTTTTTGGAAGACTTTGTCGAAGAAGATGGGTACTGAGCTGAAGTTTAGTTCTACATTCCATTCACAGATAGATGGATAGACAAATGTTTAGTTGGGAATAAGCCAAGTAATTGGGAGATGGTATTGGCACAAGCTGAGTTTGCATATACCAATTCTGTGAATAAGAGTACAGGGAAAACACCTTTTGAGATTGTTACTAGAATGCATCCTAGAGGTATATCAAATTTGAGAGATGTTGCTAGTGAAGAAAAGAGAAGTGCCACAGGAGAAGAATTTGCTGATTTTATGGAGTCTTTGCATAAGGAAGTGAAGTTGAGGTTGGAACAAAGTAATCAGAGTATAAGGAGAATGCAGATCAGTCTAGAAGACACCATGATTTTCAAATTGGTGATGAGGTAATGGTTCATTTGAAGAAAGGAGGATTCCCTGTTGGTACATACAGTAAGTTGAAGATGAAGAAATCTGGACCTTGTAAGATCTTGAAGAAGTTTGACAGTGGTAATGCATATAAAGTTGAGTTACCTGATGAAATGGATATACCTCCTATATTCAATATTGTTGATTTATATAAGTATCATGAGTCAGATGATGAAATGGCTATACCTGATGATTATCCTAAAAAGTAGTTTGAAGAAGTTGAACAGATTTTGGATTAGAGAGTTGGCAAGAGTACAAGAGGAAAAGATTACTATGAGTATTTGGTGAAATGGAAGAATAGACCAATTGAAGATGCTACATGAATTTCTCAATCTGAGTTGGATTCAGCTCAAGTTGTGACACATGCATGATTCAGGAGAATCATTTTCTCCGACCCTGGTTGTCTGATGTAGGAGCATCCCTAGTTTCCTTGTAATCTTGCACTTTTGTACTTTCTTCTTGTTGCTACCAAGTCCTTAGTGGATGCTGAGCGTTCAGTTGATGCTGAGTCATTCCTTTAATTGTCAAGTTCATGTGGTTGCTGAGTGAACTCTTTGGATGCTGAATCATTCTTAGTTGGTGCTGAGTTCCTTTGGTTGCTGAGTGAATTCCTTTGGATGCCAAGTGAATCCTTTGGTTGTCGAGTGCCTTTGGTTACTAAGTGATTTTCTTTGGTTCCTGAGCGTTGGAGGATGCCAAGTTCATAGTTGCTGCCAAGTGGTTCCTTTGGATGCCAAGCTCATGTGGGTGCCAAGTGCTAGTTTGCATGGTCTTCATTTGCCGAGTTATCTGTGTCTGGTTCTAGTTTGGGCCAATTTTGCTTGCATTTAATTTTGGTATAGGTAGTTAATATCTATTAAGGGTCAACTTGTGGCTTCCTTTGTTTTAGAATCTTTTGTAAGCCATTTTGGAAAGTATTTAAGGAAGTATAAGGTTAAGTTTTAGAGGTAGTTTTGAGATAGGAGTAGGAAGTGGGGAGTAGACTGGAAGTACAAATTTGCTGTTAGAACTTTGAATGTGAATCTATTTGTAATTGGCCATAACCTAGAAGGCCTTATAGCTGGGCATGTATGCTAAATATTTGATGAATCAATAAAGATATTCTTGTTCTCTCTCTCCTCGGTGCTGTATTTTGTGTTGGGTTTCCATTGTGTTAGCTCTTGCAGGGTGGTTTGGATAGCTGGGTGAGTCCTTGGCCTAGTTATTCATCTATACCCTGCATCAATTTCTCCTTGATATGTCTGTGTTATCCTTGTATTTTCTGATTACTGTGTTGTAACTTTTATTTTACATCTTTATACAATGTCTTCATAAATTTAGAAAAATTTTCTCCTTCAACACTTCTTTTCTCTTCTCCAACAACAGGCCTCAAATCTGATATACCTTTAGGTTGCATGCCAATAACAATCTAAAAAGGTGTCTTACTAGTACTTATATTCATTGAATTATTATATTGAAACTCTACTTGTGCCAATACTACATCCCAATTACTCGACATGTCTCCATCTAAGAATCTCAACAGATTAACCAAATTCATATTTACAACCTCTGTTTTTCCTATGGATGAAATGTAGAACTATACTTCAAATTGGTGTCCAATTTCTTCCACAAAGTTTTCCAAAAATAACCAACAAACTTGTTATCTTGGTTAGAGATGATGCTCCTCGGTAATTCATGCAATCTAAAATTTTGTTAAAGAAAAGATTTGGTACATGCATTACATATGATGTTTTCCTACATGGTATGAAATGTGCCATTTTTGAAATTTTTTCTATTTTGGTGACTGTTGGTCGAGTGTTCTTGATTTATTGGTAGATATTGGAGATCGTATTCATGAGCTTTGATCTATGGGAGTTGAAATTTGTGCTCTTGGATTTGGATCATTGGATGGCATGTAGACCTATAGTGAACGGAATGTATTTTGATTTTGTCACATGAGTTAGTTTTACATTGTAAAATTGGGGCCTGTCCTAAGTATTTATTTATTTTATGTATTTAATGTCTATTGCCAAGGTGACTTGTGGCTTGAGGGTGTGTTTAATGTGAGTGTTTATTTAACATAACTTTCTAGGTCAACTTGTGGCTTGGTATATTAGAAGTAGGGGGTCTTATCTTGTCTAGAGTCATTATCAAAGGATCATGAATTCAACATGGAGTAGCTTAGAGGAGAAAAGTTGAGTAGAGATAGTAGCTAATTTCGAGCTTGGGAAACAAGAAGATAGCTTGGTGGTTTGCAAGTGCAAGTTAAGATTCTTCTTGAATTTTTCTACTAGATTTTGGATCTATGCTAGCTAGGTTTTGGATCTTGCGAGATCTTGCAAACTCTTATTGTAAGTTCTTCTATATCTAGTCGTAATCTTGAAGGCCGTATATCCGGGCATGTTGGATGTAAATCTTATGATTATATTATGAGAATTGGTATTGTTTTGGATCTAAACCTCTGTGCTATTATTTATATTCCACTATGTGGTTAATTTTTGGGGTTTAGGGCATCTCCTTTAGGGATTATCCTACCTTGTACTATGTCAAGTGGTATAAGAGAGAAGGTTTGATTTGGTTGGAGATTAGGTTGTTGAGGTTTATTTAATTTTGATGTTTAAATGGATGAAGTAGAGATGGTTGATGTGCAGATTGGTTTTCTTGTTCTTGATGGATTGGAAGCCTTTGGTGAATATGAAGTTGGTTGCAAAAATTTCTTTTGCATTAAAGTATGTGACATACTTTTCAATCTACCTAGGGAGTCTGATGCACAAGCATTGATCTTGGATTTGTGGTGTTATAGTTTGTGTGATTGGGGATGTGTTCAAGGCATATTGGTAAAACTTCTCCTAAGTGTGCATGAAATTTGGAGTAACCATCTTGGAGTTAGAGCCATTTTGGTGACTGTTGGTTGCATTTTCTTGATTTTCTAGTAGACATTGGAGATTGTATTTGTGACCTTTGATCTGTGGGAGTTAGCATTTGTGCTCTTGGATGGCATGTAGAACTATGCCTAAGGGTAGCATTTGTGCTCTTGGATGGCATGTAGAACTATGCCTAAGGGTAGACACTTTGATGTTACCATATGAGTTAGGTTTGCATTGTAAACATGGGGCATTCCCAAAGTATTTAATTATTTCATGTATTTAGTGTCTATTGCCAAGAAGACTTGTGGCTTGGGGGTGTATTTAATGTAATTTTCTAGGCTAAACTATGGATTGGTGTAGTATAAGTAGGTTTTATTGTCTTTTCTAGAGTCATTATCAAGGGATCATGAATTCAACATGGAGTAGCTGAGAGGAGAAAAGTTGAGCAGAGCTTGTAGCTAAGTGTGGGAATGGGAAACAAGAAGGTTGCTTAGTGGCTTGCGAGCATAAGTTAAGATTCTTCTTGGAGTCTTCCACCAGATTGTGGATTTGGGCTAGTTAGGCTTTGGATCTTGTAAGATCTTGTAGTATGTTATTGTAATTGCTTATGTATTTGGCCATAACCCAAAAGGCCTTACAACCAGGCATGTTGGATGTACATCTTATGATTATATTATGAGAATTGGCATTATTTTGGATCTAAATATTTGTGTTATTGTTTATATTTTGATGTGTGGTTAATTTTTGGGGGATAAGACATCTCCTTGGGGATTTTTCTATCTTGTACTGCATCATTTGATTTTTCACTAAAGAAAGAAACAAGTTTACCATCTTGATTAAGAAAATCCAATACATGCAATTCAACAACCATTTATTTCAAGGTCTCAAAACTCTTATTAGCTCCACGTGTCCACTTAAATTCTCTTTTGTTTCCTCTCATTGTTTTAGTCATAGAATTGTAAATTGAACTAAAATTTCTGATGAATTTTCTATAAAAACTTTCCAAACCATGAAATGATTTTAACTTACTAGCATTCTTAGGTTTAGGCCATTGAATAATTTGTTTAAACTTCTCAGGATCCATCTTAAAACCATTACCTGAAACCACAAATCCCAAATACATAAGATCCTCTTTTGTGAACATACACTTGTTCAAATTAATCAACAAATTTTCTTCTTTCAATCTCTGCAACACTTGCCTAATATGCAATAAATGTTCTTCTCTAGTCTTTATATCACCCAAGTATACAATCAAATTTTTTCCCAAGAATTTCTTCAGAACTTCGGTCATTAAACTCATAAAAGTACTCAGTTCATTAGTTCAACCAAAAGGCATAACCAACCACTCATACAAACCTTCTCTTATCTTAAAAGTAGCCCTCCATTCATCACCTTCTTTGATTTTGATATGATGATACCCACTCTTCAAGTCAATCTTTGAAAAATATCTTGATCCACTTAAATAATCCATTATGTCATCCATTATTGGTATAGGAAGCCTATACTTCACTTTGATTTTTTTATAGCTTGGGAATCAATACACATTCTTCATTCTCCATTCTTCTTAGGTGCAAATATAGTTTGAATTACACACAGACTCAAAATTTCCCTGATTAGTCCATTCTACAACAACTCCTAAACTTGTTAGTTAAGCTCTTCATTCTTGATTGGTGTCAATCAGTGTGGTGTTGTATTCAGAAAACTAGCTCTAGGAATCAAATCCATACAATGACTAATACTTCTCATTGGTGGAAAAATATTAGGCACATTATTTGAAATGATCTCCTTGAACTTAGTAAGAAATTATTCAACTTCTACCAAAACTTGGTCTTCTATGTTCTCACTTAGTTTGTTAGGAATTATAACAAAGAAAACATCTTTTTTCTTTAGATCCTTAACAAACTTCCTACCTTTCATAAAAAAAACTTTCACGAATGTACACTTATTCAATCTTCCATCATGTACAACATGTATATCATATTGCCAAGGTCTACCCAATATAATGTGTCAGCAATCCATATGCATAGTATGACGTATCACCTTATCATAATACTTTCCAATTTTAAAATTCAAAAAAAAATGTTTGCGTACCATCAGTGTATGCTCATCCTTGATCCATGAAATATGATAGGGTTTAGGGTGCTTCAAGGTTTCCAACTACAACTTTGAAACCTTCTCCCTAGAGACCAAATTTTCTGCACTTCCACTATCAATGATCACTTTCCAAAATTTATTTACAACTCTACATTTGGTCTTGGATAAAATTTTCCTCACGAGATTATTTGTAGTCTTCTCACTTTACATTTATCTTCTAACCACCAGGTCACTTTCCTTCTTAGATTCATTTGACGAATTTTAATGCACTAAATAATTTTTTTCTATTATTGACCTTCTTACTTAGATTCTTATATTCAAATGATCTATATCCTTCTTCACCTTAATTATAATAATTTACTCAGATCCTCCTTTGTTATATCCACCTTGGTAATAACTACCTCTACCTTAGAATGAACTTTTATCTTTCCATTCGATCTTTCCTTTATCTTCACTTTTCCACCTAGTCTCTCTTTTATTGAATGATTTGTCCTTTCTTGATTAGATCTACTATTTTCACCATAAGATTTGCCTCTTCCCCTAGAGAATCTACCACATCTTTGTCTTTGTCTTTGTTCACATCTTTTGTTTATTTTTTTTCAACTTTCAGGGCAAATTGATATCCTCCCATATAGAAGTCCCCAACTCATTAAGGTACCTTGCAACACTTTCCACTTCATCTTTACTATGTCCAAATCTGATATCCAATTTATAGAATCCCTCGGTGTATTCCTTCACTGAACTATCTTCTTGCTTAAAACTTTGCATTATCTCAATTAGAGTAATCTAGTAATCACAACGAAGAAAAATTCCTTTCAACTTATTCACTAGCTTATCCCATACATTGATTTTATTTTTACCTCTCTTCTATCTGTCTTGTTGTAAATGCTCCCACAAGGATGCATGACCTTTCATCTTTGTGTTTTCAATTGTCACCTTCTTCTCATCTTCTATGTTTTCATACTCAAAGTACTTTTCTATCTCAGTAATCCAATCCATCAGCTCATTTTAATCCAATTTTGCACTATACTTAGGAGGATAAAACTATGATGTAGTCTTCAAACTTGTCAATGCCTTCAAAAATATTTCATCTCCCTAATCCATCAAGGGTACAAGTGCAACCTCCTTGTGTACTTTGAATTTCTCATCACTAACATTATACATATATCTTCCTCAATGTTGGGTTGTCTCAACAACATCTAACCTCATAGCAATTTTCCTTTGCATATTTTCCAATTCCCGATCTGCATCCTTTCTACCATGAACAATCTTAAATTCATCTTTAATTGTTGTTTATATCATTTTCCACCCCGCAATAAGTCAACCAACTAGGTTTACAAGAAGGAACCTACAAATCTTAGATTCAAAAACCTAGATCCAAACCTACTCTAATACCACCTAATCCAAGAAACATCCTTCCTAGCACATAAAAGGACTAAACATAGTGGAAGGAGAGAACACAATGATATGCGAATCATTTATTCATTGAAAATAGATCTTGATACATACCAGGTTGTGAGGTCTTCTCAGTTACGACCATTACTAAAGATGAAACAATTAATGAATCTTTTTCATACAAGAAAGATCCACTATCTCCAAATTCTAAGTTCTAACTCTTCTATCCTCTAAGAACTGCCTTAAACCTACAACATGGCTCCCTATTCATACTAGATGAAATGACTCAAAGAAACTTCAAGATCCAACGTAGGAGAAAGTAATGACCTAAAATAGGTCCAAACAATTCCCAATGAAACATCCCTTTATTTAATGATGACTTAATACATCCATAGTCAACCCAGAAAGAAGAAAAGATAACATAGAAGCACTTGGTGAAACAAGGAGTTGAGAAAAAACAACCATGAATAGAAGATACCAAGCCAAATTGGTGATAATATAAACCAACTACCTTGGTGAAAAAAAATAATTGAGCAACTTGATGACTGAATAATCCACTAGACACACCAAATAGCTACCAAGCAGAGCAAACCTAAAGGTAACCAAACCCACTACAAAGCTACAAGATTGAAAAGTAACCCAAGATGCTCCTACATCAATTGGATATCCATCTAGGATGAAGATACCACATTTGGTCTTCCACCCAATCTTCCTTCCTGCTATTGACTCATTCCTTTTCCTTCTTCTCATCTCTTTCTCTCTCATAAATTCCTTCAAAAACTCCCACTCCTCATGAGCTTCATCAATCATAATCTCCTTAATTTTAGTTGTACTCCAAACTAAATACAACTTATAAGTCTCCCTCAACCTATCAACTAAGTGCAAATCACCACTTTGTACCAAAAAACCCAACCCTAGTTTGACAACCACCGACATGAGTATTGTACAAACCATCCATTCTAGTTTACAAAATATCTTGTCACCCACAATACTTTTTTCTCAGTCCCTAAATATGTTAGAAATAGATAATACTAAGATGGGGAGGGGGGGGGGTGTTAATCAATATTATACAAACTTTTGCCCATAACTGAATATTGTTAATTACTTTATAACTTGCATATGAAAGTAAACCAACAATGTTGAACAATAAATATAACCATGCACATTAAGAACTCATAACACCATTATTTTTTTAATAGGGAAACCCTGGCCAAGGGAAAATCCTAATGGGGATGATACCCACTAGATGATTCACTAAACAATAGGATCCTGTTAAGGATATTGACCTTGTTAGGAGTCTATGATGTACATATAGTGTCTCAAGTCCTTGTAGAAGCCTCAACCTTGTTAGGAGTTTCTTAAACCCTATTAGGAGTTGGTGTATCAAATACAATATATGCAAGAAGAGCCCACTGCCCTAACATGCAATTATACAATTCAATTCTTCACAAGAATAGATATACATACAATACTTTCTGTCTATTGTATTTTGCACTTACTTTGATCATACATCAGATGTAGTTCGCATCACATCAACTTCACATCAATCACAAATCTCACATAGATCATATATATGTCACATATTTCATCATATATCACGCACTTATCTTTGCAAGATTAGATCTTTACTTATACCTCTCATATTCATAATTCATTGCTTAGTCAACCTTCATGCTTTCACACACTTGGTATAATATGAAATATCTTATAGAATAATATCCACATAGTCATCTCATCATGACTTAGTAATTATTTTGTCACCAAAATAATTCCTCAAATCGTACAATCCAATTCTTCGCTATGCTTTGCTTTACTTTGTTAAATACCTGTATTGGTATTTCAATCATAACTCGCATCGTACTGTTTCTACACACCTGCACACTGGTATACATCATTATGAAAATGTCATAGAACTTTCCATAACTATGCATAAGTTAACTCTCAATGAGTCATCTGTACACATCACATCTATTCTCTGTGCTACTGTAAATTGTCTAACAGTTAGACAATTTTCTATCTCTAAATGCATAAATGAAATGTTGAATACATGTTTCCATAAATGACAACACTTGATACATATATCTAACCATATTTCCAACAATCTCCCCCTTTGGAATTGATGGAAACATTTGAGAAAATTGGCTAAGTCCTAAAAATGATGTCATACATAACAAAAACAAATAAAAGTAATTGCACAAAAATTGCCTTCAAAACATAACAATTTTATTCATGTTTTGATGGATCATTACATTCCTTATATCTCTTTTACATTGATACATAAGTACACAAGTTTACTCCCCCTTATATATACATTACATACAATTTTCCTTCTACTCCCCATTTGACACCAATGGCAAAGGTGTTAAAAATTGTATCTAAAACTAGGTAGCCTGCTGTTGATCAAATTGTTAACCTAGAAAAACAATCTACATAAATAAGTTTTAGCCTATCTACTTCCTTCTTCCAATTTTCCTTTACTATATCAAAAATACTGATTAGTGTGCATAATGCATAGGATGCCACTTCAACACTCAAGTCAGTATATGAAAACTTGCCATAGGATGTCTTTGTTGCAAGACATTCCTCCCACTGCCTTTGCAAAGTACTCAACTTAGTTGAAAATTTTTCTCTAAGACTAGAGAATCTCTTTGCTACCTTCTCCTTGTTAGATTCCAATCCTCTAACCAGACTATGGATCTTCTCCACTTATGTTCCACTATCTTCAATGCTGGTCTCTGGGAGTGGTAACTTTGCAATGAGTGATTCAAGTTCACTCATCTTACCTTAAATTTGACTCTCAAAGTTAGTCAGGAATTTGTATGACAACATACACTATCCATACAATCTCTTCCCTTCATCAATGTGTTTTCTGAGTTCCTTGATGCTTCAATCAAGTGATTTCAAGTTATTTCTCACATTGGTGCATACTGTATCAAACAATGATGCATCATGCTTCACCTATGCTTGCACTAAATCTACTTCTACTAGAGTTGTGAAATCTTCATCAAAGACCTTCACCAACTTTGTGGCATTTACATATAAGTTTGGATTGGCTATAGTTGTAGTAACTGTCTTCTACATTCAATCCAAGACTTCAGTAAGTATCTTCTCCAAAGACTTTACAAATTTTTTCTTTTCAAACAATTTTCTCAGCAAGCTCATTACAACTTTTTGATCATCATCATCATCATTTGATGGCACTAATACTACTACTACTACTACTGCTATGATTAAAGTTACTGTAGGAATAGGTGTAACTACTTTCAGTTTTGCCTTCTTCTTCTCTTCCTCAACTTTCTTCTTCTCTTCTTCCAATCTTTTTGCTTCTTCCCTAGCATCTTCCTCATCTTTCTTCCTTTCCTCTTCTTCTTTCTTCTTCTGATTTCTTTTTCTTCTCCTCCTCTTTCTTTTTCTTATCCTCTTCTTCTAGCCTCTTCACCTCTACTAAGCTCTCTGTTTCTTTCTTCTTCCCTTCTTCATCTTCATTAGAGCTAGAGTAAGCTATTATATTGTTGATATTGCCAACAATATTTTCTCCATATCCTGCAAAAGGATTATGCTTTGTATCTATAGTTATGTGTGTACTATCCACTTGCATGGATTCTGTACCCATAACAATATGCAGTGGTGAGGGTGCCTGCTATTGCTCTTCTATTTCTCCCTCATCACTAGATGGTGTGTGTGCTTCCACATACACTGGGCTATCAGGCTTTGACTGCACACTCACCTTAGGCATTGTAGTCATGAATTTGACAATTACCTCTTCTGTCTCCTTTCTAACATCCTCATAATTGCCTCCCATTAGAAGAATTTCTCTTCTTTTGTTCCTCAACAAGGGCTCAATACCCTTCAAAATTATGTTTGAGTCCTCCTTAGAGTCAACTTTATAGAGTTTATTTATCACACTGATCCTTAAATTCAGATATTCTTCTAATACTCTTTTCTTCCTATTAATTAGCCTATTATATAGGTCTTTAAGTATCTTATTCTAAATTTTCTCAATCTTCTTATTCCTCAAAATCATGTCCCTTACACTGGCATTTTCTAACTGCCTTCTATCCATATTACTTTGCAGATTATAATACTTATTTAAGTGTACAAAATTTTCATTATTAATTATTTGCATGTTTAGGTTCTCTACCTTTAGTTTCCATGCCTTCTTTCCAACTATTGTTTTTCCTTCTTGTGCATTTTGCACTACTGGTCTATCTCCAACTTCATCCTCAGGACTTTCAAATTCACTGATCTGCATCATTTTCCTTCTCTTTCCTGGTCTACTGGTGGTATGCTTGACCCTTTTCTTTGATGATGGTGTAGGTTCTTGCTTAGCCTTCAACACTCTCTCTAATATCCTTTGTGCTGTAGGTGCTTCCACCTCTTGTTGCCTCCTTGGCTGATCACTTCTTGCATATGGTGCAATAGGGGCCTGTGCACATGGTTGCGCTACTGTCACACCTTCTGAAGGTCCTACAACTACAATAGGAGTGCTGCTAACACTTTAGACTATACACTTGCTTTCATTTCCATCATAATACCTTTGACTTCATTGAATTCCTCTCTGGTCATGCCAGATTCCTTGAGGATGGAATCTATCACCTTTTCCAATTTGTTCTTGCTTTCCTTGCTGTGTAGTTTAGAATGAACTATTCTCATTTTCTCCTCATAGGTTCCCCATCTAGGGCACTTTGTGTCCTTCTTAGATTGGAGTATGATTTGTACATACCCTTTGATAAGCTTAGTGCTCATCTCATATCCCATGGGTTCAATGAACTTAATCCTTGGTACCACAACTTCCATACATGTGTTTTTTTGTCTCCACCATGAAGCATATCTCATCCTTGTACTTTTCTACCATTGAAGGATGTATTCTATATCTCTATTTCATCTTTGACTAGAAATTTTTCATCATTTAGTCACTCCAACTTTGATTTGTAACATTGAGTCACCATCTTCACTGCACACTCATTGCTGTCCCTATTCATTACTCCAGGAAACTTCCTTTTAGCATAGAAAAATAAATGAGTTAGTAGGGACTCAATCTAAAAACTGCACTCTTTGATTTCTTCACTTTAGCAATATTATCCAACAATTTTAGTCTGATAATCTCACATAGATTAAGTTTTCTCCCTTGAATTGCCATTACATAAGCCACATGTAAAAATCTAGCTAATACTGAGTTAACCCTTGATCCATAGTTGAACTTGTACCCTAATATATTTTGTCATAGCTTTACACCTTTGTCTTGAATGGAGTCTACCTTCATATTTCTTCCATTAAACCTAGTATTCAGGTTTGACTCAATATTTTTCCTTACATTATTCTCATTGAAAGGGTTACATCTCTCATTACTCAATCCTCTAACCTTATGAATTAGGTCATTGTCAATAACTATCTATGCATCATCTAGCCATAAAAAACCATTGTGTACCCTACTCAAAATAATTTGGGTCCAATCATGATAATCAAACTTCGTATAAAACATATACTTAACTAGATTCAACTCGCTCAGGTGCACATACTTAGATTTCAAGGATAAACCATTGTTACACATGGTTCCCAAATCTTTGTGAATATCTTCATCTCCTATGCTCTCAATCTTATAGTGGATATAACTTCTGATATCCTCAACATGAAGCACATTCTCTGGAACTTGCAAAAATGCACCCAACAGGTCATCCAAAAGTGATACAAACAAATGTTTCTTGAATACATGTTGTGGTCTATCACTCACATCATAGAAAATCTGACTAGCCATTGCAATTCTACCATATTCACTGAAAAACTTAGCTTAAGCTCTATAAAATGCCTTAAAAATTGTGTTTTAGGGCTTTTACAACTTTGTGCTGCACAAAATTCTTTTTGCACTTCAATTCACTATCAAATCACTCTTGAATTCGCTCAAGATACTTCACATGAATAAATGGTACACACAATCTTGTTTGTGTTCCTTAAATCATTTCATATCGCACTGCGCATTAAATGCGTGTCTACTACAAATTTAAATAGTCTTTGTTTACCAGTAAGCTTGTTTTCCAAATTCCTTCTCATTGAGATCATATCTAGACTTGTGCACTTGACCATAGCTTTCTCTCTATGTCCTTAACCTTTTGTTAATTGCACAACTTCCAATTCTCTCTAACATTAGTTTTGGTCAACTAATGCACTGTCTCTTTTAAAACTGCTTAATTTAGTAGGATGAGTCACAAAAATATGTGACTTCAATATCTCATCAGGAGCATCGAAATACTATTCCTCCAAAACTGTATAAGATCTTTCTAGATCCTTAGCTATCACAAATGTTTCTTTGAATTCATCAACATGTTCATTAATTGCTTCCTTCTGACTGCTGTCATTGCCATTATCATTCCTTTTTTCATTTATGTTTTTTTTCCTTCTATTATTAGGATTCCTATTAAAGTTCCTTCTATCCATTCTACAATATCTTTCTGTGTGTCTGAAGTTATTACATAACTGACATACAAGTGCATTTCTTCTTTGATTAGTTTCATTCTGATTCTTTGGTGCTCTGCAATTCGTTGCAATGTGTCTATGATTGTTACACTTGTAACACAAAAAATGGTTCTTCTCTCCACTATATTTATCTCCATCATTCAATCTATTCTATGATCTTCCTCTTTCATTACCTACAAGGTAAGTATTCCTAAACATTCTACTATTTTCATTATTACCATCAAACTTAGGTTTCTTACATTCTGCTACTTTATGTCCAAATCCATGACAATTATAACAATAGAAATTAGTAATGGGTTTAAAAGACTTACCTGTGAAATCTATTTTCATATGTCTAAGTTTATTACATATGAAGCATCTACCTCTGAACTCATATCTTACTTCCTTGGGTGGTTCATCTTGCTTAGGATTATCAACTTCCTCTATTTTCTTAGGTTCATCATGTTTCGTTGACAAATCAATTAATTCTACTTCCTTTGATACTTTAGTAGATGTTCTTGATTCAACCTTACTCATATCAAATTTCTTAGGGGATTTAATAATTGGATCTAGTTCTCTTTTGATTTCAACTTTCTTGGCTAATTTCTCTCCAATCAGATATCCAAGTCTCATCTTATCATAAGAAGGTCTCTGGTGAAATATCTGTTGATCTATCTTGTCACTACTGGAATGAAGTTTCTCTAACTAATGTTTAGCTTGTGTAAATTCTCCTTTCACAATGATATTGTACTTTTCTAATTATGCATGATCAATCTTGATTGTATCTATTTTAGATGTAACTTGACTTAACTGGGATCTAAGGTCCACATTCTCAATTTTCAGTTCAGGTTCATTCTTGGCACCATTTTTCTTAAGACTCGACTTAAGTTCAGTGATTTTTAATTCATGTTTGAAAATCTCATTTTATTTTAGAAGATCTCATACTTCATCATTGTCACTAGTCTGTGCAATTGATTCCTTGTCAGATTTTAGATCATCAATCTCATCTTTCAATTTACCGATGAAAACTTTTGCATCTTCATATCTATCTTTCAGGTTATCTCTTTCTCCAATAAGAAGGTCAATCTGCTCAAGAGCTTCTTCAAGGTTTTTCTTCAACTATTCCATATCTATAGGGAACTTACTTACTTAGGTTGTTAAACTTCTTTTGAGTAATTGATCTCTAATACCAATTTTTAGAAATAGATAATATTGAAGGGGGGGCGGGGGTGAATCAATATTCTACAAACTTTTGCCCACAACTAAATATTGTTAATTACTTTATAACTTGCATATGAAAGTAAACCAACAATGCTGAACAATAAATATAATGATGTACATAGAGAACTCATAACACATTATTTGTTAACTAGGAAAACCCTGGCCAAGGGAAAACCTCGGTGGGGATGATACCCACTAGATGATTCACTAAACAATAGGATCTTGTTAAGGATATTGACCTTGTTAGGAGTCTATGAAGTATATATAGTATCTGGAATCCTTGTTTGAGGACTAGGCCTTGTTAGAAGCCTCAACCCTTTTAGGAGTTGCTTCAACCCTATTAGGAGTTGGTGGATCAAATACAATATATGTAAGAAGAGCTCACTACCCTAAAATGCAATTATACATTTAAGTTCTTCACAAGAATAGATATACATATAATACTTTCTGTCTGCTATATTTTGCACTTTCTTTGATCATACATCAGATGTACTTTTCAATATGAAATTTTGTTAAAGAAAATATTTGGTACATGCATTGCATATGATGTTTTCCTACATGGTATGGAATGTGCCATTTTTGAAAATTTTTCTATTTTGGTGACTGTCAGTTGAGTGTTCTTGATTTACTGGTAGATATTGGAGATCGTATTCATGAGCTTCAATCTGTGGGAGTTGAAATTTGTGCTCTTGGATTTGGATCATTGGATAACATGTAGACCTATGGTGAAGGGCACATATTTTGATTTTTTCACATGAAATAGTTTATAGTGTAAACTTGGCACTTGCCCTAGGTACTTATTTATTTTATGTATTTAATGTCTATTGCTAAGGTGACTTGTGGCTTGAGGGTGTGTTTAATGTGAGTGTTTATTTAACGTAACTTTCTAGGTCAACTTGTGGCTTGGTATAGTATAAGTAGGGGGTCTTATCTTTTCTAGAGTCATTATCAGAGGATCATGAATTGAACATGGAGTAGCTCAGAGGAGAAAAGTTGAGCAGAGATAGTAGCTAACTATGAGCTTGGGAAACAAGAAGATAGCTTGGTGGTTTGTGAGTGCAAGTTAAGATTCTTCTTGGATTTTTCTACTAGATTTTGGATCTAGGCTAGCTAGGATTTGGATCTTACGAGATCTTACAAACTCTTATTGTAAGTTCTTCTATATCTAGTCGTAATCTTGAAGGCCGTATAGCTAGGCATGTTGGATGTAAATCTTATGAATATATTATGAGAATTGGTATTGTTTTATATCTAAACTTCTATTTTATTATTTATATTCCACTATGTGGTTAATTGTTGGGGTTTAGGGCATCTCCTTTAGGGATTATCCTACCTTGTATTGTGTCAAGTGGTATAAGAGAGAAGGTTTGATTTGGTTGGAGATTATCAAAATTGTAGGTTGATCTTGTGGAGTAGAGTGTGATCTTGTTGTGATTTTTCTTTCTACAGTCCTAGATATCTTGATTGTGAGGTGGAAGATCATGGTTCTAACTTACAATTGTAGAGGACTTGCAAATGGATCTTGATATGAAGAGATGGTTGTGAAGATGACAGGTTGATCTTGTTGAGTGAAGGCTGGATCTGGTTGGAGATTTTTTGCAGAGGGTTTGTAAAGATCTTGGAAGATGCTTCCAAGAATATTGGACCCTAGGATGATTCCAGATCTTCGTGATGTGGTGGAGACAAAGATAATTGAGGTGTTTTCTCAGGTGGATGTTTCTTTGTCTAAATGAGTTAAAGATAAGGATAAGAAATTTATATTCTACTAGAGTTGGATTTTATCAATTAGGAGAGTGGTCTAGTATGTTAAGAAGATTGTTAAGAGAAGAAGACACTTTGCTGTTGAGGAAGAGGTAAAGGATGAATTTGCTGAAGCTGAAGAGGTATGTGTGGTTAGTTTTGTTGATAAGTTTGTGGAGTCTGATATGAAACCTAAAGAGAAACTTTTGGTTGTTATTGAGACACTTGAGCTTACCGAAGAGATTCCTAACCTTATTGAGACTGGAAAGGAGATTTGTTTTCATGATCACTTGGTTGGATTTGACATGGAAATCACAGAGCACCTGGTTATGGATAATTAGGTTGGTGTAGGTGATGAGTTACATGTTACAAAGAATTGTTGTGAGAAATGAGATTGCCAATGTGAGTTTAGCATGTGTTGATGAAAATTTACATATGGATGAAGATTTTCATATGGTTGTTGATATGGATCTAAATTCATATGTTGTTTTTGAGATGACTGAGGATGCACATGCTAGTTCCAATATAGGTGATTTGGATTTCCACATTGCTATTGATGCAGAGTTGGATGTTATTGGTGTGGATTCACTAGTTACTGATGTGGTTGAGAATCTACATCATACTGTAGATTTGGATTTGTATGTTCTTGATGTGAACCTACTTGTGGTTGACATGATTGAGGATTTACACATTGCTCTTATTGTGGATTTGATCTTACATGTTTTTGATTTAGTTATGGAGTTATCTTATGTTGCTAACATTGATTTCATGTTAAGGATGTTATTATTGCTGGTTGTGATCATTTGTAGGAATTGTTGGTGAAGCATTATGTTCAATTTGTTCCTAGGAGTAAGCATGTTGATTAGGTTGTTGAGGTTTATTTAATTCTGATGTTTGAATGGATGAAGTAGAGATGCTTGTTGTGTAGATTGGTTTTCTTGTTCTTGATGGATTGGAAGCCTTTGGTGAATATGAAGTTGGTTGCAAAAATTTCTTTTGCATCAAAGTATGCGACATACTTTTCAATCTACCTAGGGAGTCTAATGCACGAGTATCGATCTTGGATTTGTGGAGTCATGGTTTGTGTGATTGAGGATGTGTTCAATACATATTGGTAAACCTTCTCCTAAGTGTGCATGAAATTTGGAGTAACCATCTTGGAGTTAGAGCCATTTTGGTGACTTTTGGTTGCATGTTCTTGATTTTCTAGTAGACATTGGAGATTGTATTCATGACCTTTGATCTATGGGAGTTTGCATTTGTGCTCTTGGATGGAATGTGGAACTATGCCTAAGGGTAGACACTTTGATGTTACCATATGAGTTAGGTTTGCATTGTAAACTTGGGGCATGCCTAAAGTATTTAATTATTTCATGTATTTAGTGTCTATTGCCAAGCCGACTTGTGGCTTGAAGATGTATTTAATGTGAGGGTGTATTTAATGTAGCTTGCTAGGTTGAACTATGGATTGGTGTAGTATAAGTAGGGTGTCTTGTCTTGTCTAGAGTCATTATCAAGGTATCATGAATTCAACATGGAGTAGCTGAGAGGTGCAAAGTTGAGCAAAACTTGTAGTTAAGTTTGGGAATTATACCTCTCGTATTCACAATTCACTGCTTAGTTGGCCTTCATGCTTTCTCACACTTGGAATAATATGAAATAACTTATGGAATAATCTCCATGTAGTTGACTTGTCATGACTTGGTAATTATTTTTTCACCAAAATAATTCCTCAAGTCATACAATCCAATGCTCTACTATGCTATGTTTTTCTCTATGAAATACTTGTATTGGTATTTCAATCATAACTCACGTCATACTATCTGTACACACCTGCGCACTAGTATATGTCATCATGAAAATGTCATAGAACTTCCCTCAACTATGCATAAGCTAACTCTCAATTAGTCATTTGTACACATCATATCTATTCTCTGTGCTACTGCAAACTATCTAACACTCAAACAATTTTCTATCTCTAAATGCATAAATGAAATTCTGAATACATGTTGCCATAAATGACAACACTTGAAACATCTATTTGACCATATTGCCATCAAATTATAGATCCAAAAAAAATAAAATAACTGAAATATCTACATTGAGTCTCTAATTATTCTTGATTACCATAGAATCCTCCCCCAATATAATCTCTAAAATTTTTCTAGAAATTTGGCTCATTGAACAAGAAAATACACTTTATCCTTCCAAATTAAAGTTTTCCTTAAAAGAGTTGTTGATATTTCAAGGTTTTAAGGGTAATGTTTTCCTCTATTCCTTCTTGCACTCCACCAAAATCACCTCACTTATTTCTACAAATTTGAATAGTGGTAAAATGTATATGATGCTTCTACAATTGTTTTATGCATCCACTAAACATTCTAGAGTCTTTTTACCATATAACCATTCCTTCTATACACCATATGTAACCTCAATATTTCCTCATATGTGACATTGATACCACCACCATCATCTTATGATAGTTAATATTGTTCAAAATCATTCAAAAAGGTCAATGAAGTAAGATCCCTTATGATGATTAAATACAAGGTTTCTAGTCAAGGATAGTGAGGTCTTACCTCGATTAATAATTAAATTTTTTTTTGAATGAACTAGTTATTACCTTGAAAAAGTCCTTAATTCCTTTCATCCAACCACTAGGATTAAATCTCATTATCTAATACTCCTTCCTCCTAATCCAACCAATCCCCACCAATTCCACAAAAGTCCTCCATGACTTCTTCCTTCCCTAGCTCTACCAATCTAACTCCAAATTTTGACATTGCATTGAATTCATTATTGTCTTCATTCTTCATATGGATGATTCTAAAACTCTCATATTCATCCAGAATAGACTCGATTTTCTTTACATAATTCTTTAGATATCATACCAGAGATACCCTTTTGATGATTTTTGTAATAGTGATCAGAAAGTCCCCTTCCAAATGTAGCTTTCTTACTTTAAATTCCTTTTCCTTTTAGATTGCTAGGAGCACCACTTGAACTTTAGTGTTGTTTGTTAGCTCATTTAATTTCTTGGCTCCTATTTTCAAATTATTACCTATTCAATATCTAATAATATAAATGCAGTCATCGAAATACCCCTGTTGACACTTAATATTAATAAATTTGATTTCGTTAATGTTCCCTCTAACACTAGATAATTAATTTAATTAGTTAACTATATTTGTTGTTATAATATAGCTATTTAATTAAGTTTAATATAGTTGAATGCATATATTTGAGTTTTATTATAAATACACCCCATAAAATATATGAAATTATATTTGACATATTTATCCCTTTCATCCTTCTTAGTTAAATAAAACTTTTATTTAAATCCTCTTTTTTCTTAACCCATGATTTGATTGAATTCCTTTTTGATTTAATTCCAATCCCTACCTAAAACCTACTCTACACTTATCACCTCACCCACTAAGCCTACCATTTTGGACTAATCTATGATTAGTCCTCTAAAAAGGTGATTCCAATCCTATTAGCACTAACGATTTTCTCACACGTGTGAGAAACTCATTCCAAGAAAGCCAACCAAATTCCTTAAATTCTCCAATTATATCCTTAGATCTTTTTCCCCCACACCTTTCCTCAATATTTCTCACACATGTGTGAGTATCCTTAAGCCTTTCAAACCTTAAATACCAAATTTGTGTCAAGTTTGACTTTTTCATGGCTTATCCTTTAGCCCATGTCTCTCTTATGTGGCTCCTATGTGGATGCTACATAGGTTTCACCTCATCCAATTCCCCATCCTTTCTTCAAAAATCTATGAATAAGATACTTACATAGAGAAAATCATCCCTTTTTCATATGCTTGAATAGAGATATTAGCTTGTTAGTTTAAACATATTGTTTCATATCATCTTAAGAATATTTTGAATCATTTAGCTTTGTATCTTTCATTTCATCCCTATCATCTTGGATCATTGATTCAACTAGTCCCTCATACTAGTTTGAACCCATTTGATGTCCACTTGCATGCATTATAAGCTTCAATAGATCATTTATAAATCGTGCATATCCATTTGGAGATATTACTATTTTGTTTAGGAGAGCACACCCACATCTCCCAAAAGAGAAAATAAAACATGTTGTGGGTGCACTTATTATAGCTCTATTAGAGGTTGTATGAAGCATTTTACAATTGTAATTTTTTTATATACATATGTTGAGTTTTTTATTGCTAACCCACTAACATTTGACAAGTTTGAGATTAATAATATAAGCTATATTTTTGCATTTACATTTTTGCATGCTTGGTGGGATCCACGTCCCTAGTTTCTAATTTTTTTTGTTTTTGTGGATGCATAGGTTCAAGTCATGGATTATCTTCTCCATCTATTATGATGACATATTTGCAGATCAATGTCTCCCACTAAAACAAACAAGAATTTATGCCTAAATAAGTGTCAAATCTTAGTGCAATTTTAGCTCATGAATGAGCCTCTATTTTGGTGAAAAATGTCATCTCCCAAACATATTGATCACCCAGTCCCACATTTTGTTAGAAAGTAAAGTCCATCAAGATAACTAGGCAAGGCAGGGGTGGTGAATTGGTTATGTGCTCAAAACAAATTTTAACAACTTTATCAAATATGAAACATATAATCAATAGATGTAACAACCATAGAAAGATAACCATGCACAATAACACCAGATATGTTAATTAGCGCAACCCTTGATAAGAGGGAAAACCCCAGTGGAATGATGCCTACAAGATGATGTATTAATATAAAATTTCCTTGTCAAAGAATTAACTTTATCAGGAGCCAATGAACTAAAATTATTACATATGAGTCCTTATTAGGAGACTTTGAATCACTATATGTAGATTCCAACTTTTTTAGGAGTTGTGCCAACCTCATTAGGAGTTGAAAGGAGGACAATTGAACCCATTGTTCAAATAACCTCAGGCTGTCTTCACTAAATAATCTTTAGGATAACATATCCAAGTTCATGACATAACTAAACTTCAAATCCTTTTCCAATCCAATTACTTTGAAGCTTACAATACATCCTCAACATCAAAATTCTACTATGATAATTCATAATTTGCATCCAAGTTCACATAAATAATATAATGATCTCACTGATCCAAATGCCACACTTACAACCAAGGAAATCAACTTTGCCTTATACCAAGTCCTTAAAAAAGTATTCATTTGACCTTGAGCATTTCTCAAATTACAATGAATAATATAGGACCATGTTAATATACTACATTCCAAATACCAATTTCCATAAAGATTTTAACTATAGTCAACTTCTTGGGAAATATGTTGAGCAATCTTCACAAATGTTCATAGAATGAACATCTAATTTTTCCATGTTAACCATAACATTCTAAACAAGTATTATTCCATAATCAAAGCCTACTTAACAATCTTCATCTTTACCAAAAATACATAACATAATTACTAGAAAATGTCAACCAGAAACTCTATTTGAGAATTGTCTCCACAAAAAATTACGTAACTCACACAAATCTGTAAAACTTGATAGGCCAACACTGGGACAAATAATAATAAAGAATTGATGATTTATAATAAAGTTTGGTTGGTCTATATGTGTCAATCTGAGAGCGTAAGCTTGTGAAAGGTGTCTGAGCAGTATGCTATCAAGGGATGATAGTTATGACTTGAGTGATTATGAATGCAGCTAGAACACACAAATTGAATCTATGAAAAACTAAGGAAATTCCAGCGACAGGAACTGTCACTTCCTGGCGATAGGAACAAATGAAACAGAGATAAATATTAATCTACAAAAAAAATAATAAAAGAAATAATTTATAAAATAAATAATAGTAACATTAATATTTATGAAAATATAAATACCAAATCTAAATAAACTTATCTAAAAATCTAAATTAACTAATCTAGAAATCAGATAAAAACACGAATGCTGAATACACCAAATAGACTAATTAAGAAGTAAAAATCTAAAAAACACGCACTAATGAAATACATCACTGTGTTTCACCATGGAGCAGGCCCTTACTCCTGGCTTGCATGGTGGATAGAAGAAACACTGTTTCTACACTATAAAAATCATGCAAAGCATCCTTTTATTCATATAATATAATACCAACTTCCTCCTTTACAATATTTTGCATTTTTTAATATGAATGTTCCCCTACACTCTATCTCCTACTGCTTATATATACACATCATTATACTAGCTTTTACATAACAACTTTATAATAGAAATCTATTATTTGCAGATAATAGTCATTTCGTTTCAACAGAATACTCTTGTCCTCATATTTAATTAAGTTATGGTTTTAGTTTGACCAATAACCAATAAATAATGAGGAGAAGATTGAATAAATATGGTTATAACAAGAACCACGTGTTTTCAGCATGTATCCACATAATTTGCCTGCTGCCATCTTCACGTATTCACATAGATTTTCATTCCATTTTTATCACATTTTTCATGAATGATGTCTGCAGCAAATATATCTATTTCAAAGTGGACGGAGAGAACCATGGTTTGTTTTAGTTGATAAATATGGATCACAAGACTTTTTAACATGCATCCACGTAAGTGTCCTTGCTATCATCTCCACATATGAATTCATCTAAGCTGGAGGAGTTCTATGTTGAGCTGGTAACATCAACAAAAGAATTAACAAACTTTAAAAATTGAAGTTCAAACCTATAATAGAAAAATCACATTTGGAAAAAATGGTCTCTAACTTTTCCATCTTGCACGTTCTGAAGATTTTGCCGCGTAGGGTTGTAATTGGGCACATTCTGAACAATACCCATGTCTCAAATTTTTGAGATTCATCTATATCTATTCACAAAAGGAAATGCCAAACTACCCATCCTTATTTTTAGTTGCTAATTATTTCAGTTAAGTTATTTAAAAGTGGATGGAAACTTGTATTTCCGAAATAGCTATATGAACATGCATAGTGGGTGATAGGATGAACCATAACTTGTTAGATAAATACAATCTCATCTATTTATTCACATATTGTATCTAATAACTATATTAAATATTACTCATAAATATTTGATCATATGCAACATAGAAAGAGAAAATGGAGTAGAAAATGGAATAGAAGATAGGGATTGAAATGAATGTGAAGGCTTATATGGAGGATAAAATGTGGTATAATTTAGGACAAATATTGCTCTCATCATTCCCCCCAACTTAGCTTATTGCACATCCTCATGCAATCATTATGATCATGAGGTCTTTAGTTTTAACTAAAAGCACTTTAGGTTTATGGTTTTTAGCTTTTTCTCCACCCTGAACCATGATAACTCATAGATGAACACAAATCCCTTTCTCTGCTTTACATGACAAGATTTGTTATTTTTCTTCTTCAATAGGGATATCTCTTTCATAATTTTTTTTCTTTTTTCTTTTTCCTTTCTTTTCATTTTTTTTATAGCATCATGGTTCAAAAGGTTTTATATAAGAGAATTTATCTCAATTTGCACAAGAGGAGTTTAAATGGGTGAAATAGGAGAGATGAGAGATTAAACAAAGGTTATTGTATGATGGATATAATGGATAGTATGATGGGTTTAGTAAGGATGATAGATGGAAGATAATATGGTGACAATATTCCCTCCAACTTAAAGGTTGACCATCCACGAGAAACAAGGAGAGGATAGGAAGGGGTGTTGCATTGTGATCAATATAATAAGCAATACAAATAAAGTTAAGAGATAAAATAAGGAAAAACAAAATTGATTGATTTACCAAGATACATGTGGAGAGAGACCAAAGTGGGAACATATAATAGCTCAACAACTAGGACCACCAAAATGGATGAATCATCAAGAAGGAACAAAGAGAGGTATCCAAAACTACAACACCACAGAAGACCACCATCTAACTAAAATCACTGAAGAGCATACCACTGGAAGGAACCAACAAACTAGGAGAATGACTACAATTGGAGGGGCCACCATCAGCAACTGAACTAGTATAGATCATATAGGAAGTAGTGCATTCCACTAAAAACACCTCAACTGATCATGCAACATGTACTAGGGGTGACTAAAGATTTGAGGATCACACTAAAGAGGAGTAGAGCTACAGGAGTGAGCGACAAGAGGTCCCAAAAAGGAAAGAAGCACTAAAACCAATAAGTGTTCCTGAAAAGAATGATTAGCAGAAAAACCAAGAACACCAATTATTGCATTTTTCAATTTTGCTTTTTTTTTTGAATAAATTTTGATAACGACAAGTGACCGCTGGCAAGCCAATTTTCAATCACTCACCGCTTAATGGTGCTGTAAGAATAGTTTTCACCACTAAGAATTTATTTTGCAATTAACATCTGCTAGAAACTGGTTTTCAGATATTAACTGGCCAACAACGCTCGAAGGTTTTCATTGTTGGATCTTTTATTTAATTTTTTTTTTTTCCCTTTTTTTTCTCATTTTTTTCATTTTTTTCAATTTTTTAATAATTGCATAAAATGACCAAAGAAATGAAATCCTGACATGGATGATGAAAAATGATACCATCCAAAACTCAATTTTTGTCCATGACCTCACAAAAGGCATTGTTGAAACTTGATTGCATAATGAACTTGAAATGATCACCAAGAATAACCTCATCAGAAATGGAACCACAAACCACTGCACTTGAAACATTTTTGATCTATGTATTTCTTCACCACTGAATCTGAAATTTTCTTGGAGAACTTGGGAACATACTAGCACACTTGGATGAAAGAACTACTCACAAGGATGATGATTCTCATATTTCTCTATGCTGACTGAATAAGAAGACATCTCTTGAAGATATGAAACCCTATTCTTGTGAAGCTTGTGAAATATCCATTGTAGGAAAATGTAAAGTTGCGAGTAGCACACCTTCATTACCAATACATGAGTATGGAGTGAAAACCAATAGTAGTCACCAATGTGTCCATAAAACTCCAGAGAGACACAACTCGAGGAAGAAGTGTAGTAGCTAGCACTATATTCAAAGTATCTTTAGATGTGTTGTTGAATAATCACGAATCTCATAGACCATGCTGCATATCTTCCTCCAAGTGATAAATCACCAAAGACAAGAAATTTGATCTCAAGGTGTTCAACACCCTCTACCAAAATCTGCACATGATCTTGAATAGTGAAGCACCAGTGAAATGGATATACACCATATAGCTAGAAAGCCCACACAATGTGAACAAAGCCAACATAGTGTGTTATGCAATGCTTGTGTAAAGAAGCATCATCAACTGGTATTGATTCTAAGATTATCACACCACAACAAGGAACCTGTAACCATACTCTCGAAACCAAGCATATCAAGTATAGTTAATAAATATCATCCATTCAATAACTCTATCATTAAGTAGGTTATTTAGTATTAAAAATGATAGATAGAGTTATTACTATGAATAGATACTTGATAGAATGGATAAATACAAATAAACTCTTGTGTTCATTTAATGGCAATGCTAGTTAACATGAGAACACATACCTTGAATTGTGGAGATGTCACATGTGGAGGTTTGTTAAAAGGACCAATGAAACAATCAACGAAGCTTTATTGAAAATCATCCAAGAACCCAACAATTGAAGGGATTCCCCCCCAACTTAAATTCATGCTACAAGATCATGAGAACATTAGGATAACCAAAGAAATTAGGTAACCCAAAGAGAGTAACACATCATTAGAATTTTGTGTGCTTTTTTTTTGAATGATAGATGAATCAAATATTTCAATAATTCAATGGATGTATTCCCAAATTAACTATAGGTTATAAAAGTATAGGGAATTCAAATCATCCAAGGAATCAAGAATCAACATGTGTAATCAATGAATGATCAGTTGGACATACAAGAACCAAGAATGAAAAATATATACATAAAGTAATACTTTGATCCTTGCTACATAGATGAATCATCCATAGTGTATTTGGTCATCCTAGGACAATGAAAAGAATCAACAATGAGGATTAATGATCATCCATTTTTAACATTTTGGCCATTAATGCATAAAATCCCTTATAATTGTACTTAATCAATTATTGGTCCCAAATCAACAAGTATGTGAGGGATGCATATTTTAACCATAGGCCTCCAAATATCAATATGTATAAGTGCAAAAATAAAATATAGATCTTGAAGGATCTAGTAGCATGTTTGTGGAATATAGAATGCATATGGTTTAATATTACTTAGTGAATGATTAACATAAACATGCATACTCATGAGTCCGTTAATTAAAATTGATGCAATTTGATGCATGGGCTCATTTGTGGGTATGTTGAATTCACTAAGTAGAAAAGAAGAACAAAGTTGATTATATTTCAACAAATAATATTGTTCTTCTAGTTTAAGTAAACCAAAATCACATCCCTTATATAAATCAATACAATCCAATGTTGATTTATCGATTTCGAGCACATCATTAGATTGTGGAGGGATCCTTAAAAGCTCAATATTATATGTATCATTAGCCACCTTATTATGAAGTGGTATATGAGACAATATAGTTGTCTTTGGTGGATATGGTGGAGTGGGTAGAATATGATGTGAATGACATAACAAATGTGGTAAGAAATGTGAAGGAGATAAAGTAGATGGTAATAAGTATGATTGGTGGAATAAAGATGGTAAGGATGGATATGGCGATTGTTGTGAGTATGCATGATTACATTCATTGTGCATGTGAGGTGGAGAACTACATTTTGAAGAAATATGTTGGCTTTGTAATGAATTAGAGTGATAATATATGTCACCAACATAATGCATACCTTGATCTTCTTGGGTTGGTATTTGAAATGGAGTACTACTGTTGGTTTTCACTCCATACCCATGTATTTGGTAATGAAGGTGTGCTACTCGCAACTTTACATTTTCCTATAATGGATATTTCACAAGCTTCACAAGAATAGGGTTTCATATCTTCAAGAGATGTCTTCTTATTCAATCAGAATAGAGAAATATGAGAATCATCATCCTTGTGAGTAGTTCTTTCATCCAAGTGTGCTAGTATATTCCCAAGTTCTCCAAGTAGATTTCAGATTCAGTGGTGAAGAAATACATAGATCAAAAATGTTTCAAGTGCAGTGGTTTGTGGTTCCATTTTTGATGAGGTTATTCTTGGTGATCATTTCAAGTTCATTATGCAATCAAGTTTCAACAATGCCTTTTGTGAGGTCATGGACAAAAATTGAGCTTTGGATGGTATCATTTTTCATCATCCATGTCAGGATTTCATTTCTTTGGTCATTTTATGCAATTATTGAAAAATTGAAAAAAATGAAAAAAAAAGAAAAAAAAGGAAAAAAAAATTAAAAAAATAAAAGATCCAACAATGAAAACCTTCAGGCGTTGTTGGCCAGTTAATATCTAAAAACCAGTTTCTAGCGGATGTTAACTGCAAAATAAATTCTTAGTGGTGAAAACTATTCTTACAGCACCATTAAGTGGTGAGTGATTGAAAAGTGGCTTGCCAACAGTCACTTGTCATTATCAAAATTTATTCAAAAAAAAAAAGCAAAATTGAAAAATGCAATAATTGGTGTTCTTGGTTTTTCTGCTAATCATTCTTTTCAGGAACACTTATTAGTTTTAGTGCTTCTTTCCTTTTTGGCACCTCTTGTCGCTCACTCCTGTAGCTCTACTCCTCTTTAGTGTGATCCTCAAATCTTTAGTCACCCCTAGTACATGTTGCATGATCAGTTGAGGTGTTTTCAGTGGAATGCGCTACTTCCTATATGATCTATACTAGTTCAGTTGCTGATGGTGGCCCCTCCAATTGCAGTCATTCTCCTAGTTTGTTGGTTCCTTCCAGTGGTATGCTCTTCAGTGATTTTAGTTAGATGGTGGTCTTCTATGGTGTTTTAGTTTTGGATACCTCTCTTTGTTCCTTCTTGATGATTCATCCATTTTGGTGGTCCTGGTTGTTGAGCTATTATATGTTCCCACTTTGTCTCTCTCCACATGCATCTTGGTAAATCAATCAATTTTGTTTTTCCTTATTTTATCTCTTAACTTTATTTGTATTGCTTATTATATTGATCACAATGCAACACCCCTTCCTATCCTCTCCTTGTTTCCTATAGACAGTCAACCTTTAAGTTGGGGGGAAGATTGTCACCATATTATCTTCCATCTGTCATCCTTACTAAACCCATCATACTATCCATTATATCCATCATACAATAACCTTTGTTTAATCTCTTATCCCTCCTATTTCACCCATTTAAACTCCTCTTGTGCAAATTGAGATAAATTCTCTTATATAAAACCTTTTGAACCATGATGCTATAAAAAAATGAAAAGAAACGAAAAAGAAAAAAAAAAGAAAAAAAAAAGAAAAAATTATGAAAGAGATATCCCTATTTGAAATATATCTATTTCAAATAGATATCCCTATGAGTGAGTATTTGAAATATATATATTTCAAAATGGATCAAGAGAACCATGGTTTGTTTTAGTTGATAAATATGGATCACAAGACTTTTTAACATGCATCCACGTAAGTGTCCTTGCTATCATCTCCACATATGAATTCATCTAAGCTGGAGGAGTTCTATGTTGAGCTGGTAACATCAGCAGAAGAATTAACAAACTTTTAAAATTGAAGTTCAAATTCGTAATAGAAAAATCATGTTTGGGAAAAATGGTCTCTAACTTTTCCATCTTGCACATTCTGAAGATTTTGCCGCGAAGGATTGTAATTGGGCACATTCTGAACAATACCCATGTCTCAGATTTTTGAGATTCGTCCATATCTATTCACAAAAGGAAATGCCAAACTGCCTATCCTTATTTTTAGTTGCTAATTATTTTGATTAAGTTATTTAAAAGTGGATGGGAATTTGTATTTCCGAAATAGCTATATGAACATGCATAGTGGGTGATAGGATGAACCATAACTTGTTAGATAAATACAATCTCATCTATTTATTCACATATTGTATCTAATAACTATATTAAATATTACTCATAAATATTTGATCATATGCAACATAGAAAGAGAAAATGGAGTAGAAAATGTAATAGAAGATAGGGATTGAAATGAATGTGAAGGCTTATACAGAGGATAAAATGTGGTATAATTTAGGACAAATATAGCTCTCATCACAACTCTTTCCAAAAACATAGATACATAATCACAATATGTTCTTGAATATACCTTCAAGTGCACATAAAATAACTCATTGACCATATTGAACCTCACTGAAAAATCTTCCTCTGTAACTCTAGTTGATCTAGAAAACTAATATGTTGAAATCAATGAAAAACAATATCATGAATGCAACACATAAGTACTCAATCATTTATTTGACATACTAAAAAAATCTCCCATACAAAAAAATCAAGAATTCATTCTTAACAATCTCTCCCTTTAGAATTGAAGGCACATAAGGGGAAAAAAATCAAAGTACCGTGAATACCAAAATACATTTGTTCCTCATCTACCTTTACTCCCCCATTCATGCTACCCATGAATAAAAACATACATTTCTTTGTCATAAAGGTTGTAAAGAGCTTTTCATGTTCTACTCTCACATATCACTTCCATGCATGATGAAGGTTCTCTTCCCCATTGGCATCAATAATCAATGTCTTCCATGTATTACACTCCCTCCTAATAAAAAAAAGTTTTTTCATAGGTTATTCTCCCCCATTCATAAAGAATTTTTTTCATTCTCATCTCTCTCCCATTAACATCAATGACAAAGGTGCCATTATGTTAATTCTCAAAGTTTAGTCATCTCTAATCCAATATGAAAACTCTCAAGTGTCCAAAGACAGTGTTAAATACCATTACCAAGAGTCCTTAATGACTCATCTCAAACATAGATACTCCCACATAGGAGAAGAATCAAGCATCCATTCCATACAAAATAATAATACTCTAATTTGTTATAATGATTTAGAATAATTGAGGGGGGTGTGGGGTGAATCATTTATCCTCAGGTCCAGATGTACCAATTTAACTATCACTAACTTTAAAAAACTTAATCAATCTCATATTTTGACTCAGTCTATATAGTATATCATTAGTTTTTTAACATTTTCATGAAATTTGTTAACTCTATATTTCCTATATGTGTCAACTACCAGTAAATAAACTACTATAAAATATAACATGCATAACAATAACATCCACACATGAAAATAACACTTTTGAACTAGGATTTAACGCAGAAACCTAATTTGGGAAAAAATAATTTCTTGCTCAACATTTTGATTGTTAGTCATTTGATTAGTCTATCCATAAGAACCACAATCAAGTATCATTTCTTGAATTTTGAGCTTTTCATCAACTTTCACATTATCACTTTCAACAATAGTCTTAAATTTATGATTAGAACATTTATATTCTTTACTCTTTAATGAATATCTAGAAAACATTCATTCATCACTTCTAGAATCAGACTTCCCAATATCATCATCTCTTTTAATATACCACTTCAAAAGATTCTAAAGTATTTCATAGTAGGTGTATGTCCAAATCAAAGTTCATAAGGTGTCTTACTAGTGCCTTGTCTAATCTGAACCTTGTTTGTTGTGTATATTGTGGTCTTCACTGCTTCTCTCCAAAAGATATGTGATACATTATTCTCAAACATCATTTCTCTAGCTTCTTCAGTCATTTTTTCATTCCTTCTCACTTTTGTCACATTTTATTTTATTGTCTTAGGAGTTAAAAGCTATCTCTTTATACCATTATCCTCATAAAATATATTAAATTCATTTGAAATAAATTCTCCACCTCTATATAATCTCAAACATCTAATCTTCAAACCAGATTCATTCTTAGCTCTACTCTTAAATATCTTGAATTTCTCAAAAGATTTAGATTTCTCTCTAAGAAATTCCATCCACGCCATTGAAGTAAAATCACCAATAAGAAGCATAAAACACCTTTCGCCATTAAAATCTCTTTTTTTGTAGGGCCATTTAGATCTATATGTACAATCTACAAATTTGAAGTCGCAAATATTTTTATTGGAAATGAAATATTCTTCTACTTTTCCAACATACATTCTTTTCAAATCATATTAGAAGGTTTCACAATCTTAGGCAAATATCTAACTATAAATATTGTACTAACCTTCACAAAGTTATCAAAGTTAATATGATAAAATCTCTAATGCCCTAACCATCATCAACTTTAGCAACCAAACATATCATTTTAGTAGGGTTCAATTGAAAAATATGACCTCTTGTTTTATACTAGTACCAATAAATTTTCCATTTTTATATTTGATGATGCAATTCTTCTCTGAAAACTACAATTGATATCTCTTGTCAATAAGTTATCCAACACTCAATTGATTATGTTTCAATCTATCCACAAAGTAAACATATTTAGTGTTAATCTTTCATTCAAAAGTAATAGGTCCATTTGCTTTAATGTGACATGTTGGATTAATTCCAAATCTAACTATTTCTCCACCATAACTATTGAATTCAAAAAAATTGTTCATATCTCTAGTCATATGATGGGAACAACCACTATCTATAATCCAATCAGACTTTTTCTTCTCAACAAATGATACTAAGGCTTTTTCTTCTCTTATTTTTATTTCTCAAGGATTTCTTCCTCATTAGAAACATAACCTATCTCATAATATTTATCATCACTATCATCCATGAGATATACCATCTTAAAATCAAGTTCATAATCTTCATTAACAAAGAAGCAATTGTTAGGTACCTTAGACTTGTAAGTATTCCTAGGCTTGATCTTCTTTTCTCTCTTACGACATTTGGATGGATAATGACCAAGTTCTTTACATGTCCAACAAAAAATATTTTTTAACCCTTTAAGTTCTCTCTTCATAAGAAATGCAAGTCTTTAAATCTTCTTTCCTTCTTCTTGTTTTGTTCTAGCATAGTCCCCACTTATACTTTGTATGCAAAAAGAAGTTTCAACTCTAGTTAGTTCATCATTCTATTTTATCCATAATTTAGATTCCTACAAACTTTCCAAGAAGGGTCTCTTTTGTAAAGTTAGGTGTACAAGGAATAACTTCTTCAATCATTCGTGCCTTTTGATGATAAGGAGGTGTCAAAATTTTTCAAAATATTCCACACAATCTCATCTTCTATCTTAGTTCTACCACAACTTCTAATTCCTAAAATAATCTCACATAATCTAGTAAAGTATCCTCTTATGATTTCATCTTCTTGTTTTTTAGCATTATGAAACATACATATCCAACTCTGTAATCTAGACCTCTTTGCATATTCATCACCTTCAAACATATGTTGTAATTTAAGCCAAATTTGATGTGCAAGCTTTACATATTTTACCTCTACATATTCAAATTATAGAAGAGCTAGCTATTAGGATTTAGAGAGACAAAAAAAAAATTACATGCAAATATAACCAATATCAAAAAATAATAAATGACATAGAAGAGAACACAAGACACAAAGATTTAACACAGTTCACCAAATCCCTAGGCTACGTCCACCAAATAGCAAGTCCAATATTTTTATTATCCAGTGATTACAACTTGATTACAATTTTTAATCCCTTACAACTTAATTCACACCTTATGAAATCCCTAACACTAAACCATTTTATGCAAGTATTTTTTAGTTTGTTAGGGTAAAATTAGTTACAACATGTTGGCCCAATTTTTTTTGATAAAGTAGCCCCATAACCTTATCGAGGAATAATGGAGTATGTACAATGCTTCTCTGATTAGACACCACAAACTAACAATCTCCCACTTGGGGATTGACTAGGCTCCAAACTAGACAACAATCTCCTACTCAGAGACTAAGCCTATAACAATGTTGCTACTCCATAAGGCTCCCATTGGATCAAATCACCCTAGACTCAGATTTACTTTTATTTTGTTCAATTTAAAAGGCCAAATGAAGCTAAAGAGGAGTTTAGCTTCTCCCTTGTCACTACCTTAGTAAACATATCTGCTGGATTATCATTTCTATGTATCTTGTCTAGCTTTAACTGTCCATCCTCCAAAATTGGCCAAATGAAATGGTACCACAACTAAATGTGTTTTTTCTTCAAATGAAGAGCACAATTCTTGGCAAGATGAATGACACTCTGATTATCAGTAAACAAATAATTATCCCTCTATAGGTGCTCCAATTCTTCTAAGAAGAATTTAAGCCATATCATCTCCATACCCACCTCTATAGCAACAACATACTTTTCCTCTATAGTGGATAAAACATTCACCTTATGTAACCAAGAAACCTAGCTCAGTGTTGTTCCACAAACAATAAATAAATATCTTGTAGTACTCCACCTGGTATCAATATCCCCTACCAATATGAGTCAACATGGCTTTGTAAATCAGTAGTGGATCCCCCAAAATATTAAAATTTATTGGATGTTCCTCTCAAATATATGAGGATATATTTGAATGCACTCCAATGCTCAATTCCAAGATGAATCATATACCTTCTAATAACACCCACTTCATGTGCAATATCTAGTCTTGTACATACCATAACATACATCAAGCTTCCTACGACTGAAGTGTAAGGTACCTTGGAAATCTTATCCTCCTCTTGTTTTGTCTTTGGATACATCTCCTTAGTCAACTTCAAATGACCAAGTAAAGGTTTAATGACAACATTGGCATTCTCCATAGAGAAACATTGCAACACCTTCTCAATATAATCAGCCTAAGATAATGCCAATTTTATGTTCTTCCTATCCTTGCAAATTTGCATGCCAAGGATTTTTTTTTCTGCCCCCAAATTCTTCATAGCAAATGAATATTCTAATTGCTATTCTAACCCCTTAATGTGATCCATGTTAGACCTAGCTACAAGCATATCATCAACATATAAACATAAAATAGTGTAGCTATCATCATCCAACCTCTTAACATAAACACAATGGTCTGAATGACATTGAGTGTAACCATGCTCATGCATAAAACTATCAAATTTTAGATACCATTGCCGAGGTGCTTGATTCAAGCCATATAAAATTTTCATCAATCTGTACACCAAGTTCAATTAGAATATTTATAATAATTGAGGGGGCGGGGCGGGGGGGGGGGGGGGGGGTGGGAAAGGGAGGGGGGTGAATCAATTATCCAAGGTCTAGATGTACCAATTGAACAAATAAACAAACACTTAAACAACTCTAAATCTTGTCAATCCATTCCTTGCTCTCTAATGTAAACTATTTACAATGTTAGCTAGTTGTCCACTGTTCTAAAATAATAGACTTACAAAATGTAAAATTAAATCAGTAAAGCATCATCATAACATCCACACAAGTTTGACACTAGGATTTAATGTGGAAAACCAATTTAGGAAAAACCACCAACAACATGTCACCAATTTTCTCTCTTCTAAAGTGATCCCTATTAGGAGCCAACTCTGTTAAAGCTTACAATAAACACTATTAAATGTGACCTAGTTAAAATATTTAATCACCCTGTTAGGAGTGGCCTTGTTAGAGGACTTTAGAACATTCCATTATAATGTCACTTGGCTAAATGATTTGCACAAACTGTTAAGTCCTTATGACTGTTAGGTAAACCTTGATTAAAGGATTTCAAATGCTGTTCACAATGGTTAAAAAGTAATGATAGGTTTGATCTATTGAGTACAATTCACTTTGCATGTTTAGCTCCTAATACTGACTTACTTTTTGGCCTCCATTGTCATCTCAATCTCCAAATCACTTGGAAACCCTTCAAGGAATCACCCTTCACTTCTTCTTAACTCAATTAAGCCTTCTACTTAGATTCTCTAGAAAACAACATCAATAACAAATCCAACTCTTTGAAACTTCTTCAAATGTGCACAACCTCTCCACTCTTTTCTCTCTATTCTCTCTCACTTCTCAAAGTTTTCCTCTATACCTCTTTAAATCGGTAGTTCTGATCTTTTGACTCTTAAACAACAACATAGATCTTAGGGTTCATGATTTGATCCATCAGATACAATGTATCTAATTGCCATTCTATTTATCTCTTCTTTTCTAGAAATTTCTCTTTGGATTAATCTCTTAAGTCAATTACCTAATCCTTTGCTAGAATTAGATGATCCAACTCATTGATCCTTACATTCAACACATTTTCTATAGCCAAAGAAATCAACTTAGTTGACTAGAAATTACAATTCCTTAGAAACAACTAAAATATTATTTCTCGACCAACACTAAATTTTGACATTTGATCATCGCTGAGTTACTCGGTTGCTATAAAATGTCTTACTTGGAATCAACACTATCACTCGGTCGATATCGATGCTCTGTCAACACTAAATTATCTCGACACTTACTATGGCTTGGTTGACACTAGCATCATTTAGTATGTCCATCAAAATTACTTAGTCTTTAACACTATTACTTGGTCAACCCTACACATTTGATCTATCTTTTCTCACACATCCAAAACATGAACATTGCCGTCTTCTCCACTTGCACCATGATTTAAACAAATACTTTATCTTATCAAAGTCTAACTAATCAAATATCAATTTGTAGTTTCCTCTTCATAACTCAAGCTTTCGTCTAAATGATTTTTTTTGAACAACTTCTCAAATCCTCTTCATCAACCAAATAGATATGACATTTAGATCAGATAGAAAATTGTCTCACCAATAGACTCAACATCAATGACAACACAAAAATTATTCCAATTATAGTTTCCAACAATTTCCCTCTTTGGCATTGGTGACAACACCTCAAAAAGATATTTTTAGAAATACCTCATGTTACCATACAATCCAAAAATTGTAGTCTTCAAGTAACACTCTCAATGTATCATATCTTTAATTAATATCCTTGTTTCATTTTGATGCACATCTCTAATCTGGAAGCACCTCTTAAAATTTTATGAACTCCCTCTAAGTAATCACTCCCTCTTCCTTAGCATGTCTCTGTGAGCATCAAGTGTCTCCCTCTAGGATATTCTCTCCCACTGGATTCATACTCTCTCTTTGCTTCTTAGATAATCTCTCTCTCTCTCTTTCATATTCTATGCAATATGAAATATCTCCTCTTTGACAACAATGCCAAAGACAATATCTCTTTCTCATACATCTTGATTATGTAGATAATTGCATGCTAGGTTTGAATTCTTCATTTGTCATCTTCATATTACTGATCTATTATACTATCCTTCTTATTCACTACTACCTTAGGTAACTCCTAAAGTACAACTATCTACATCAATGTGTAAGATAGTCTGATCAACACATTTGATGCAATGCTTCTTTGTAGCTTAAGTAGATTTTTCTAGGGGAATCACCCCCAGTTTACCTCTAAGATATTCATGAACATCCTTAGGTAAATATTTAGTGAATATGTCAACAAATTTCTCTTTTGTGTTCACATATTTTAATTTTACTTCTTTGTCTTGAACTAGCTCTCTAGAGTAATGATACTTGATAGCAATGTGCTTTGTCTTTGTGTGCATAAGAGGGTTCTTTATGTTAATTTTGGTAGTGGGCCAACATCCCTCACAAGATTTGTGACATGGATTAACCACCTCCTATGGTTCTATAATAATATTGGTTTTATCAAGCATTGATAGGTTGATCTTTTGGTGCAATGAAAACTCTATCCTTTCTAACAATTGGTATCTGAGCTTGGTCATAGGTTCAAATCTTGCAAGCCATAACAGATGATGCTGGGAGGGGATTGTTGGTAGTGTGCTAGCATCCCTTGTAGGATTTGTGACATGGCTTAACAACCTATTTTGGTTCTATAAGGCTATTGGTTGTATCAGGCATTGACATGTCAATATTTTGGTGCAACGACAACCCTGTCCTTCCTAACAGTTAATAGCACTTATGTTATCACAATAGATAACCACTGGATCAATAATCTATTCCTTCATACCTTTTAACAATTTTTTGATCCAAATGATATTTGAACTATTTATTGCTATTGCCACATACTCAACTTCAGCTGTTGATTGGGAAATGCAGTTTTGCTCCTTGCTTGTCCATGAAATTAGTCTCTTTCCTAGAAAGAATGTACCACCACTTGTGCTCTTCATGTCATCAACATTTCCTACCTAATAAGAGTTAGTGTATACCTTTAGTTCAAACTTATAATTCTTCTTGTAATAAAATCCACAGTCTTCTATTCCTTTTAGATATCTCTGTATTCTCTTTACTACCATCATGTGATTGTCCTTAAGACTTGCTGAAAATCTAGCAATTATCCCAACAACTAATGCAATATCTAGTTTACTATGAAAAATATATTGCATTTTATCAATCATTGATCTATATTGTGTCTAGTTAACATCAACAAAATTATCATTCTTATATAGTTTGTGTCTAGTAACCATAAGTGTACACATTGGTTTAGAATCTCCCATCCCAAAATTTTTTAGTATATCCTTGATATAATCAGTAATGAAGATACCTTGCTTCATTTGATAAACTTGTAAGCCAACAAGGAATTTGTTCTCACTAAAAATTGACATTTCAATTTCCTTCATTTCATTAGCAAAAGTTTTTCATAATCCTTCCTTTCCTCCAAATATGATGTCATCAACACAAATTTCAAATAACAATACCTCATTGTTCTTTCTAGTCTTCAAATATAGATTGTTGTGTTCATTTGTCCTTGCAAAATCAATCTTCACAAAATAATTATGAAGTCTTTCATACCATACTCTAGGGAATTGTTTTAAACCATATAAAGCTTTGTGCAACTTGCATACCATATTCTTCTTGTTAGGATCTAAAAATCCTTCAAGTTGGTCTATGCATACTTCTTCCTCAAGTATCCCATTCAGAAATGTAGATTTGACATCCATTTGATATACCTTGAATCCTTTATAAGTAGAATATGCAAGTAGTGTTCTAACTCCTTCTAATCTTGCTACAGGGGAAAATATTTTCCCATAGTCAACACCTTCATCTTGTGCATATTATTTGCATACCAATCTAGGCTTATTCATTCTGACTTCACCTTTCTCATTCAACTTGTTCCTGAATACCCACTTTGTTCCAATGAAATTTTTATCTTTAGGTCTAGGTACTAGAGACCATATTTTATTCTTTTCAACCTGTTCAATTTATTCATTCATAGCTTGTATCCAATCTTCATTCTCCAAAGAATCTTTCATAGATTTTGGCTCAAACTCAAAAAGTAAACATGTATCACTTCTGTGTATCTTTCTTGTTACAACACTAGACTCTTTATCTCCAATGATTTTTTCAGGTGCATGATGTCTTCTCACATATTTTTCTAACACAAGCTCTTTTCTTCTTTCTTCTTCAACAAGTTCATCTTGAAAAATAATTTCAAGCTCATTATCTCTTTCTTGTTCTGGTTTAGGTTTTGCACACTCGACATTTCCTTCTTATTGTTTGGCTTCCTCTGTTTGTGAATCGACATCATTTATCTGTTTCTTGGCACCCACATTCTATTGCTTGGTAATTGGCTGCTGCAACTTAACATTCCTAGTCTACTGAGCATCTACAACTTTGATTTCTTGTTTAGGTGGAGTGCCTGAAGCACCATCATTCACATATATGAATGAACTATAATATTCAGGTTCTATCTTACATTAAACTTCATTTATCTCTATATATTCATCAAATTTGACATTTGGACTTCTCATAAGTTTTTTAGTGTTAGAGTTCAAACACCTATAAGCTTTTCTCTTTGTGGAATATCCTAGGAATATACTTTCATCACTTTTAGCATAAAATTTTCCATTCATATTGTCTTTAAGTATGTAAACTTTTCTTCCATAAACTTTAAAATATTTCACATTAGGTGCATATTCATTGCACAATTCAAAAGGTTTAGCATTTGTACCTTTCTTGACTTACACTTTATTTAGAGTGTAAACAATAGTACTTATAGCTTCTCTCCAGTATTTTTGTGACACATTCTTCTCCATCATTAGTGTTCTAGAACAATCCATAATTGATCTATTTTTCCTTTTAGCTATTCCATTCCAAGGAGGGGTCCTAGGTGAAGACATCTATCTTTTAATTCCTCTATCATTGCAGTATATGTTGAACTCATTGGAAATGAATTCAATACCTCTATCAGATCTCAAAAATTTCAGACTTTTCCCTGTCTCCTCTTCAACTTTGGATAGATACCACTTAAACAACTGAAAGCATCAATTTTTTCTTTGATAAACATTACAGTCATCATTATAGAGTAGTCATCAAAAAATAAAATGAAATATTTGTCTCCACAATAGCTTTGAACTCCAATTGGTCTACATAAGTCAGTATGAACCAATTCCAAAATATCACCAGATGAATATGTTTTTCTCTTGAAACTAAACTTTGTCATTTTTGCCAATTGACATTGTTTACACATAACATTGTCAGGTTTCTTTAGTTTTGGAAAACTTGTTACTGTTTTCATTTTACTAATGCTAACCAAATTGTCAGAATTTCCATGACATAACCTCTTGTGCCACAACCAAATATCTTCATATTGTGCAAACAAACATATCTTATCAAATAAATCTAGATATAACAAGTTACCTCTTGTTTGATCACCACTTCAAATCAATTTACCACCAACATCAAATATTTTGGCCTTTCTATGATGAAATTCAACTTTGTAATTTGATTTTTTAACTATGAAAGACTCAACAGATTATAGTTAAGTCCTTCGATCAAGTAAACATTGTTACATTTGATCCTTATCAGTTAGTTGAATTGTCCCTTTATCTTTAACAAGACATGTAACATCATTACCAAATTTAACACATTCACCTTTCTATGGTCCAATGTCCTCAAATTTACTTCTATCAATAGTAACTTTATTAGAGAAACTACTATCAATTATCCATCTATCACTTTTGTTCACATAAGAGATTAAATATTTTTTCTCATCTTCATCATATCTTCTTTCATAGCAACATAGACTACATCTTCATCATTACTTTCAAATTTAGTATCAATTTCTTCTGTAACAATATAAAAGGATTTCATACCTGTGTCCTTGTAGTCCTTGTTCTTCTTGAAGTATCAATCATCTCTTCTTACTTTTTACTTGCTCTCCTTTCTTTCATCTTTGTCCTCTCTGTTAGGACACCTTTCAACAATATGACCAACCTTGTTGCAAATAGAATATGGGGATTTTACCTTTGTATTTTCCTTTGTCTCTTCCAAATTTCTTAGCTATCAAGTTCATCATTAGAAGTATTACTATCATTTTTGATATTTTTTCAATTTACTTTATTGCTAAGAACTAGTTGTGATTTAAAACCAGATTCAATAGTAGCATGAGTGTAATTATCAAAATTGAACATGTCAAAAGCAACAAGCCTACCAATTACACCTTCCAGGGTTAGGTCATTACCTGGTGTACATCTTAGTTCTTGTATTGTAGAAACCCTAATAGCATAAATAGGAAGTAGTGTTATCAATACCTTGCTGATTATTTTTTCATATTCAATCTTTCCTTTAGCTCCTCTAATAGCATTGACAACTTCTTTGATTCTTGTGCAATACTGCACTATATTTTCACCTTCTATCATTCTTATTTCATCAAACTTACCTCTTAGACTTTCTGATTTGGCTCTTAAGACATTATCATCTCCTCTATAGATGGTCTTTAGTTTATCCCATATTTCCTTTGAATTTTTGTATTCCTTTAGGTCATCAAATTTAGAATATCTTATGGATGAAGCAATCTCCAACATTTGACTAATTATGTTCTTTCTTTTCTTTTAGTTGTTGAGCAGTGAGAGGGACTATTGTTATGTCCACATATGCACTACCCAGAAAATTTAATGCAACATCACCAATACTAGCTATATGTAGCCTCATCAACTTCTGCCATGTAGGAAATTTTTATTTGTTCAACTTTGGTAGGTATTTTTTGTACACCATGATCTTTAGATTTGAGTACTTTCAAACTTCTCTTTACAAGCACCAATGCTCTGATACCAATTTTTAGAATATTTAAATAAATAGGGGAGGGTATGTGAATTAGTTATCCAAGGTCCAGATTTCCCAATTGAACAAACACACACTTAAAGAACTTCAAATCTTATCATTTCATTATTTGGTCTCTACTATAACATATTTGCAACATTAGCTAGTTATCCACTATTCTAAAATAATAGATTTGTAGAATGTAAACTTTAATCAGTATAGCATCATAATAACATCCACACAAGTTTGACACTAGGATTTAACGTGGAAATCCAATTTGGGAAAAACACCAATAACATGTCACCAATTTTCACTCTTCTAAAGTGAGCCCTATTAGGAGCCAACCATGTTAAAGGTTAAAATACACATTGTTAAATGTGACATGTTTAAAATATTTAATCACCCTCTTAGTAGTGGCTTTGATGACTCAAAACATTCTATTAGAATTTCATCCAGTTAAATGATTTACATAGATTGTTAAGTCCTTATGACTATTAGGTCAATCTTGATTAAAGGATTTCAAATACTATTCACAATGGTTAGAAAGAAACAATAATTTTGATCTATTAAGTACAACTCACTTTGCATGTTACGATCTTTGTTCAACTCTTAATATTGACTTATTGTCTGGCCTCCATTGTCATCTCAATATTAGATTCTCTTGGTAACCCTTCAAGCATTCACCCTTCACTTCTTCTCAACTCAATTAAGCCCTCTACTTAGATTCTTAAGTCAGAAGAATAAGTAAGAGCTCCAACTCTCTGGAACTTCTTCACGTGCACTCAAACTCCCTGCTCTTTTCTCTTTTTTCTCTCTCACCTCTCAAAGTTTTCTTGTATACCTTTTAAAATAGGTAGTTCTAATCTTTTTCTGCTTAAATATCACCATAGATCTTAGGATTCATAATTTGATCCATCATATATAATGTATATAATATCCATTTTTTTTATCTCTTCTTTTCTAGAAACTTCTCTTTGAATTAATCTCTTAAGTCAACTACCTAATCCTCTCCTAGAATTAAATGATCCAACTTATTGATCCTTATCTTCAACACATTTTCCATATCCCAGGAAACCAACTTAGTTGGCTGGAAATCACAATTCCTAGCAAATAGTTAAAATGTTGTTCCTTGGCCTACACTAAGTTCTAACACTTGATCATCACCGAGTTACTTGATAGCTATAAAAATTCTTTCCCAATATCAAAACTACCACTCAGTCGATATTGATGCTCGGTCAACATTGAATTTTCTTAGGACTTATTGTAGCTTGATTGTCACTAGAATCACTCGGCATGTCCATCAAAATTACTTAGTCTTTTACTTTATTACTCAGTCAAGTGTACACATTTGATCTATCTTTGCTCACACTTCCAAGACTTGAATATTACTGTCATTTTATCTTGTCAAAGTCTAATTCATCAGATGTCCATTTGTAGTTTCCTCTTCATAATTCAACCTTTCCTCTAGATTCTTTTGTTATGAACAACTTCTCAAATCCTCTTCATCAATCAAATAGATATGACATTTAGATCAGATAGAAAACTATCTCACCAATAGATTTGACATCAGTGATAACACAATAATTGTTCCAATTGTAGTTTCCAACAAGTTCTCCTTACCTTTGACCTCAAATCCTTGTGGTTGTGCCATATATATCTCTTCATCCAAATCACCATGAAGAAATTTTTTTTTAACATCAAGATGCTTCAAATGCAAATCTTCAGTGGCCATAATACTTAAGACATTGTGAATAAAAGTCATTTTAACAATAGGAAAGAATATATCATCGAAATCAATGTTGTTTGATGTGCAAATTCTTTTACTACTAACTTGGCTTTAAATAATTTCTTACCTCCACCCTCTTCGTTCAACCTATAAACCCATTTATTTTATAAATCCTTTTTACCTACAGGAAACTTGCATAAATCCCAAGTCTGATTTATCAAAAAGGAATCCATTTCTTCTGCCATCACAGAGGCCCATTGAATCTTACTTTCCACATGAACAACTTTATCATAACATTTAGGTTTACCAATATTAGTTAGTAAAATACAATACAAAGAATGAGAAAATATGTTTGAAGGTCTACTTAGCCTTGTTGACCATCTAAAGTTCACTGGGGTGTGTGGTATTTTTTGTTGTGATTATTGTAGAGTATGATGAATTGTATGAATATCGGCTTTTGGAGTATCATCCAACATTACATAATAATTTTCTTTCTTCTCATGCTGTTGCAAAAGATATTTGTATGACATTGTCTCATTGAATATGACATCCCTTCTTCTTATAATTTTATGATTTTCAAAATTCCAAAAGCCCATAACCAAATTCATCAATATCATATCTAATAAATACAAATTTCTTTGACTTAGGTTCCAACTTGGTTCTATTTTTAGAATATATATGTGTAAAAGCTTCACAACAAAAGGTTTTGAGAAAAGAATAACACCTTCTTACCAATCCATGCTTCCTCTAGAATAGCACAACCCAAAGGAATACAGGGAACTCTATTAATCAAATATACAATAGTATTGATAGCCTCCACCCACATGTTTAAGGGCAACCCAACATGTAACCTCATGCTCCTTGCACACTCCATTATTGTCCTATTCATGCATTCACCCACCCCATTTTCCTATGGAGTCCATGGAATAGTTTTCTATTTGGGAATACCATTATGTTGGAAATATAAGAGGAGTAACTGAGAGGGGAGGGGTAAATCAGTTACCACAAAAATAAATCCTAGATCCCTTAGATGTCAATATAAATCAAAACCAAACTTTGCTAAAATTGAAAATACTGTTGTAACTCGGTTAGCATTGAATCACTCGACAAACACTAAGAATATTTGTTACTCGACAATTACTAAAATATTTACTTCTTAAGATGTTTAGTGTTATTAACCAAAATTAACTTAGTTGTAGAAATAAAAAGAAAATAATATGAACACATATGACACTAGGATTTAACGTGGAAACCCAATTTAAGAAAAAACACCAATTACAACTAGTTACTATTTTCCACTCTTTTGAAGTGAACCTTGTTACAAGCCAACCCTGTTAAAGGTTACAAAACACACTATTAGGTGTGACCCTATTAAAGGATTTAAATCACCTTGTTAGGAGTGGCCTTGTTAGAGGTCTTTAGACACTTCAATCTAGAAATGCCACCTTGTTAGAGGATTTAGAAAATAGTTGTCAAGCGAACTCTGTTTAAGAGATTTGATACATTGCTACAATTATTAGAGAGTAACAATGATATGACCTAACTGCTGATGCAACTAAATTTTTAATTTTAGATCTTTATTCTGGCTTGAATACTTGATCCTCCTTGATTAGATAAAACTTTGGAGCTCAGTCAACTCAAGATACTCTGCTATCCTTCCAATTTGCTTCCTTGTTTTATCTTTTCAATCCCATTCTTCTCTTCTTCAATCCCACAACTTGACCTTATATCATATTCCTTGTCAAGTTGACTTCAATACGCTTACAAATATTCAATATTCATCCCTTAAGTTGGTTAGAATTAACAAATAAATTCATTAAACTAAATATGCTAAATCAAGAAAATACTTCATTAGCTGACCCAACTCGATCAACACTAAATCAAATTTTTTTTTTTTCTTTAGACTTCCTTTGGTAATTGAGTGAGCTCAGTTAACACTGGTTCCATGCCAACTTCTCTTTGGTGCTTGAGTAAACTCGGTAGACACTATCTCTCTCAAAAATTCCTTTGGTGCCCCAGTGAGCTTGAAAAATACTATCTCCAAACTTGATTATCTCTGGAACACTCGACAAACACTAGAAAATGTCTTCATTTCTCAAGTGATCTCGACAGACACTGATTGGTAAAGACTTGACATTTTGTGTTACATAAAAGACAATATATAGTTGAACAATTATTTTCAACAATCTCCCTCTTTGACATTGATGGAAACAAAACATGTCATAATACAATTAAATTTTAGAGAAAAATAGAATAAGGAAAATATCCTTAGTTTCATTCTGATTCTCATCCATGAGAACTCCCTCTATCAGTGTGAACTCCCTTTGACATCAAAATTTGATTGCAATGATTGCAATATCAAACTCTCCCTCTTTGATATCAACTCAAGTTCATTCTCCCTCTTTTCCATCTCATGCCAACAATAGCATTCAATGAACTTCCATGTACCTAATGTACTGATTCATATGCAACATGCCCTTATAGTACTACATCAAATTGACTGATCTTCAACATGCTTGGTTGATGCATCACTAAAATCTGATTAGTTAGCTTCATATAGGGAAATGACCCCTAGCTTACTTGTTAGATACAAAAGTACATCCTTAGGTAATGGATTAGTGAATATGTCTACAATCTATTCTTTTGAATTCACATAATCCAATCTTAAATCCTTATCTTGCACCAATTCTCTTAAGAAATGATACTTAATTTCAATGTTGTTGGTTTTGGTATGCATCACAGGATTCTTGGAAATGTTAATTGGACTGGTGTTATCATAGAAAACAACAACTAGATCCTTGATTTCTTCCTTCATATATATCACTAGTTGTTTGAAGCAAACAATATTTGAAGAATTGATTGCTGCAACAACATATTCTACTTCTTCTATTGACTAGGAGATATAGTTATGCTTCTTGCTTTTCCAAGATACTAGCCTCTTTCCAAGAAAGAATGCTTCACTACTAGTGCTATTTCTATCATCAATGCTTCCTACCCAATCAACATCAATGAATGCTTTCAACTCAAAGTTACCTCCTTTCTTATGCCACAAACCATAATCTTCAGTACCCTTTAGATACCTCATGATTCTTTTTATTCCCATCATGTGATTTTCTTTTGGATTAGCAAAGAATCTTGCCAACATTCCAACTGCTAATGCTATATTAGGTCTTGTATGCACCACATACTGAAGTTTTCAAATCATTGAGCTATATGTAGTCTAATCTACCTCTTTTGAATCATCATCTTTGGAAAGCTTATGTCCAATAGACATAGGTGTTCAAAGCGGTCTAGAATCCTTCATTCCAAACTTCAATATCTCCTTGATGTAATTTGATTGAGTAATATAGATACCATCCTTCTTCTATTGAATTTGAAAGCCAACAAAGAATTTTATCTCTCCAAACATTGATATCTCAAATTCCTAACTCATTTCCTCACAAAAGATTTGCACAAATCATCATTTCCACTAAACAATGTATCATCCACAAAGATTCCTACCAACACAATCTTCTTATCTAGTCCTTCTTTTATGTATAGGCTATTGTTTTCACTAGTTCTTTTAAAACCAATCTTTATGAGATACTTGTGAAATCTCTCATACCGGGCTTTGGGGGCTTGTTTGAGACCGGATGAAGCTGTGTAATCTGCAAACCATGTCCCTTTTGCTAGGATCAATGAAACCTTCTGGTTGCTCAATGTAGACTTCCTCTTCTAAGATTCCATTTAGGATTGTTTATTTCACATCCATTGGATACACTTTGAATCCTTTATGTGATGCATATGCAAGGAGTGTTCTAAAACCTTCTAGTCTAGCATCAGGAGAAAAAGTTTCTCCATAGTCAATACCTTCCTCTTGAACATAACCCTTGCAAACTAGCCTTGCCTTGTTTCTTGAATCTTCTCCATTCTCATTCAACTTATTTATGAATACCCATTTTGTGCCAATTACATTCTTATCTTTAGGTCTAGAAACAAGAATCCAAGTCTTTTTCCTTTCTATTTGATAAATTTCTTCATTCATTGCTTCAATCCATCTTTCATTCTCTAAAGCATCTTTGAAAGGTCTAGGCTCAAATTCAGTAAGAAAACATGTACCTTTTAATTTGTTCCTTGTCATTGTACCAACTGAATGATCTTCAATGATTTACATAATAGTTTTTTTTGAAATTTGCTAAATTTTTAGCATTTTTAGTGATTAGATTGTCCTCCAAAGAAAAAACATATAAATTAATCCCAAAAGCCTAGATAGGAAGACTGAATATGCACTAGTAGTTGGGTCACTTTACTATTGAAAGCGTAAGCACCCTCTAAATTTATCCAAGTATAGCTCCTCGTGTATGATTTACAATGAATTTACAAAAATATAAATATGGATTGTTTTAAATAGAAAGCACAAAAAGTAGACAAACATCCACTCATGAACATGACATAGATGAGAAGAAACTAATTAACTAAAAGAAAGCAAAAAGAAAATGATACAAAGCTCATTTACCCGAACACTGCATTACATAATAAATGTAGAGAGAAAAATGAATGGTCTTTTCCAAACACACAAACAATTAAAGCACAAAGTCCAAAATATAACCGTGACAGTGATCATATATATCAAACTACATTCAGAGATAACCAAGAAAATACAAAGATCAACATTGATCAGAGATTTAAAACACAAACTCAAAGTTTTGATGTATTAAAACACTCCGCTGAACACAACAAAATAAAATTAAATTTCTGTTTGATACATACAAAACTACTATCTAAAAAAAAATATCTCCCTTCTCTCCCTATATTCACAGTCCTAATTTTGCTGTCCCTCAAAGTCTCCCCCAAATTTTTTTAGAAAAGATGGAACCCCTTTTTTCACTTGTCAAGGCATATTTAATATCTATGATTCCTATAATGTTTGGTTGTTAGCATAACTTTTTCTTGATAAGGTTTTCTTTTATCTCCTTTTTGATGATTATATTCTTGAGGACTTTAATTACCATTTCCACATTAAAATGAATACCATCGGCACAATGCTCCATGGCTCGAATAGAACTTGATTAATTTTAGAATAATAGTAAAACTATATTGCCTCGCCACCTATAATCATTGAGCTAGGTTACCCCTCTTTCTCCACTTACATTTTTAAAAAGTTTCAATGTTTATTTACAAGTTCTTGGGATTCCATCTTATGGGCATCTTTATCAAATAATTCAAATGCACTGTCCATGCCTTTATATTTTGATTTGACACTTGGCATCATGAATAGATCACATCATTTTAGGTCTTCCTTGTGTCAAATGCATTGATTGTATGAAACTCATGTCATGGAATTGTTATGGTAATTGATAAACATTATGTCAAACATTTCATGACAATCCAAACATTTCATGACAATCCCTTGTATTGGATATCAAGTTCATTGATTAGATAGAGCGTGGTCTCTGTCAAGAATTATTGTCACCTTCTATCTGGATGTCATAGGTTGAGTCTCCATGTGTGTGATCCATGCAAGCTTCTAAAAAAATTGAATGCGTTTGTAGACATCTCATTCAAACAATCATCTAACCACATAAGAGCTTGCTAACCTCCTATTGAGTGCGACACCAAATAATCTGTATGTGAATTTTGTGCCCCAATGCCTCTTTTTTATTGCATTGGTTAATGGCCCAAAAATTATATGATTGACTTCATTAATAATCAAAATTCTACATGTCTTTCTTGTGTTTATATTTGGATGAATCTAATGCTTAGGTTTTGACTATGGGTTGTGGATGTCGCTCATCACTTCGGGTGTCCCCTTAGCTTGCAAGAATGGGCATGATTGAAGGTGGCAACAACCATATTTTCCCAAAACTGCTACAGACATTTTACCCAACATTTCAAATGCATCTCCATATACTTTGACCTGGGTGTTGACAAATTCTATTCAATAGTGATCAAACTCTAGATGCTTGTTCTTAGCATGTGCCAATTAGATGATTTATTAGGTAGATCAAACTCTTTGTAGTGTGTTCATCACCATTATTTCTTCCCATGACTGGTTACAACATCAAATTTCAATCTATTAGTCTATGATAAGTTATTCAAAATGAGCAAAGAATTGGACTTCAGTAATGGCAGACGACTCTAATAATCAGGTGTGACATAGGCCCAATCCATGATTGGTCATCTTTGATGTTCCCACAATGTCTAATAATTGTATTGCTATGAATACCCATTGGTCACATGGGTTATATTATGCTCCAACATTGTGAAATCACACTTTATCATTATGAAATGAGGGGTACCCATTTCAAAAATATTGAATCCCTTCACCAATTAACCATTTATTAAACTATTTGAATGCTCTTGCATTAGACTGAGATTAAATTAATGGAGCATAAACCCAATTCATCAATAATAGGTTATTTGTTGAGAAGAATAATCTGATTACCAGATGTCTTGGCTATGTATATGTGGATCAAAATGAGAGGTGTAGTTTGTGAGGTACATGATCCATAGGAACTACTGAAGGTTGTGTACATGGCTATGTTCCTACATATATGTCCATATTTCCTTGAAAGAAGGTTTGATAGACTTGGGGAACATAACTTAAATATTTTCCAATTGAAGACCATCATCTCATATAGAAACCATGTGAACTCACCTGCTCATAGAAACACATGGAGTATTTCAATGGATTCATAGCAATTATATATATTCTTGCAGTCTTTCTTTACACAAGACTATCCTTTCAATTTTCATGATATGTAGAACTGATATTGCATGGGTGCACTTGAATTGCTATATTATGAAATGCTCTACCTCTTGTACATGTGGAATTTTAACTTCCTTGGACTAGAAAACATGGTGCAAGAACATCTGATGCACAATACCACACCTCTAAATGACACCCATAAGTTCATACATACATTTTGAAACAATCAATGTATTGCAATGGGAAGCTTTGATTTAATACCCCAAAATTAGTATGCCAACTCATCCATGAGTTTGATGATGCCAGATCTTTATTTGAATAATCTATGAAACATTAGAGTCTTGATTTAAGGCTTCTACAAATCACTAGACATGTCCCTTGTCTTCAATTGGAGATATTTAGTGAGTGTCAATCATTAATGAAGTGTTCATTTCACACTTTCAATTTCATGGATTAGAGACTTCAACTCTCAAAGTTTTCAATACCACTAAACTTAGGCTATCAACATATGATCTCCATTCTAAAAATGAGTTATTCTGAGCCCATATGAACCAACCTAAACCACTTTAAACCATTCTAAACCACTCTAAACCAATTTGAACCAGGGTTCAAAGGAGTCCAAGACCATAAATTGAAAATTTTAATTACTGGGTCTGTGTGGGTACCAACAAGCATCAACATTTTGGACCACACATAGTGATCCATCATTAGGATGAAGGAGAGTTCAAAAGAATAGAAAAATAATTGGGATCACACACTTATTTTTATATTCTCTTGCACTCTCCTTCATCCTGATGATGGATCATAGTGTGTGATCCAAAATGTTGATGCTAAAAATTCATTAACAATCAAATTCCATAAAAAATTCTTATGTATTGCTAATGGATTATGCAAATCAAATGAATCCAATGATTTTCTTAAGTGAATGATGACTTCTAACATATCCAATGAGTCTAGGCTCCTTCTTTATGAATTCACTAGGTTCACCATGATCTTTTGAATCATGCTCAAGCCCCATTGATCATGACTTGGGTCCATCTAACTATGAATTAGTTTCCACTTGTTGAACCTTAAGTCCTTTTGATGACTTGGGTTGCACTAGCTATAAATTGGGTTGAACTTGAGATTTCGAGGACTCGGATGGTGAAGGCTTTTGATTCCCAATTGCATTAGATAAAGTGTTAGGCTCATAGTAAAAAAAGTTTCTATATTTTCCAGGTTCCTTATTGCTTTGTTCTTCACTCTTTTTTGCAAACTCATCAATCTTCACATGTGCACTTTCTATAACCTTTTGAGTAGATATATTCAGACATTTATATGATTTTCTCTTATTTGAGTATCCTAGAAATATGCCTTCATCACTTTTCACATTTTTACCTTTTCTAGACTCTTTCAAAATATAAGATTTACTGCCAAATACTTTGAAGTAACACACAATAGGTTTATAGCCATACCATAGTTCAAAAGGTGTTTGATTTGAATCCTTCACCAACTGAACTCAGTTCAAGTTATGAACTGTAGTGTTGATTGCTTCCTTCTAGTATTTGATAGCAAAATTATTCTCTATCATTAGGGTCCTTGCACAATCCATGAGTGATCTATTCCTTCTTTCAGAAATTCCATTCCACTAAGGTGTACTAGGTGCAAACACTTTCCTTTTGATTCCTCTCTCATTGTATAATTCATTGAATTCATTAGAAATAAATTCTCCTCCTCTATCTGATCTTAAACATTTCAGTTTCTTTCCTATTTCTTTGTCCACTCTAGCCAGATACCATTTGAACTTTTGAAAAGCTTCTGATTTATCCTTTAAATACATAACTATCATCTCCCTAGAATAATCATCAACAAACAAAATAAAGTACTTATCTCCTATGTAGCAACCTTTCTGTGCGAATAGGTCCACAAAGGTCTGCATAAACCATCTCTAGTACTTCTTAAAAACAATAGTTTTTTCTTTTAAAACTTATATTTCCCATCTTACCAATTTGATAATTCTTGCACTTGCCCATGTCAAGTTTCTTAATGCCTCTCACTCTTCTATTTTTTCTTATGTTGACCAGATTATCGAAGTTCACATGACACAACCTTTTATGCTATAACCAACTTTCTTCTACTTGAGCTAGGAAACATAAATTTTCATTTATATCTAGGTAGAATAGGTTACCTTTTGTTTGCTTGCTAGTCCCAACTAGATTTCATTTTTGATCCAGCAGATTGGCCTTTCCATTCATGAATTCTACCTTGAATCCTATGTTATTCAATTGACCCACACTAAGTAGATTATGCTTCACTCCTTCAACCCAATAAGCATTATCACATTTGAGATCATTGGTTAGTGCAATACAACCTTTACCTTTAACATAACATGATTCCTCATTGCCAAATCTAAGACTTCCACCATCATAGTGTACTGAGTTCTCAAATTTAGATTTTTCATTAGCCATATGGTGAGAACAACCACTATCAATAATCCATATATCATTCTTACTAATATGTGAGATAAGTGCCATCTTATCATTCTCATCATCTAATTCATCCTTAACATCAATGTAGACCATTTCATCATCTTCTTCACTACTATCAGAATCTTTAGCAATGTAATATGATTTCTTATCTTTGTCTTTGTAGTCCTTGTAGCTTTTGAAGTCCTTATTGCACTTGTAGCTTTCATACTTCTTTTCTTCTTTTCCTTCTCTGTTTGGACACCTTGTAGCAATGTGACCAACTTCTTCACAAGAAAAATAGATCAAAGGAATTTTGCCTTTGTACTTTCCTTTGCCCTTGGAAAATCTTCTTGGAAGTAATGCTTCAATGACTTCAAGATCATCATTAGAACCATCTTCATCTTCACTATCAAATTACCTTTTAGACTTTGTACCTTTCTTCTTGAGTGGTAGCTTGGCTTGAAATGCAGACTCAAGGTTGCTAGATTTAGGAACATAATTATCATAGTTATCTAACTCAAATGATATCAACCTTCCCACTAGTGCATCCAATGATATATCATTCTTAGGATCACATCTCATTTCTTGGATTTCTAAAATTTTAATTGCATATATAGGAAAAAGTATTATGAGAACCTTTCTTACCACTATTTCATCATTTATCTTTCCTCTTGAGGCTCTAATTAGACACACACATGCTTTGATTCTATCACTATATTTTACAATGTTCTCATCCTCTCTCATCATTATATGATCAAATTGACCTCTGAGACTTTTTTCCTTGGATATCCTTACATTTTCATCACCTCCATAGATAGCTTTCAGCTTGATCCACATCTCATAAGCAGTACCACAATATTTGGCTTCATCAAATTCAACATAGTTGAGAGTTGAAGAAATATAAATCATCCTAATGTTATGATTCTTTTTTTCTGTAATTTCTTCAATAGTCATAGTTCCAGTAGGTGTCACATACTTGGTGTCTAGGTACTTTAGGCTAGAGTCTCTAATGGTTTCCAGATGCAATCTCATGAGTTCCTGCTATGTCTTGAAGTTATTTCTATTTAGCTTAGGGATCTCATTTCTGTAAGACATCTTAATTTTTAGCTTAGGTCCTTGAAACCTTCTCTACAAGCACCAAACACTCTAATACCAATTATTGGAAATATAAAATGAGTAAATGAGATGGGAGGGGTGAATCAGTTACCCCAAAAATAAATCCCAAATCTCTTAGATGTCAATACAAATCAAAACCAAACTTTGTTGAAACTAAATATACTGCTATAATATGTTTAGTTTATATTAACCATGATTAACTTAGCTGTAGAAACAAAAAAGAAAATAATATGAACACATATAACACCAAGATTTAATGTGGAAACCCAATTTGGAAAAAACCACCAATTGCAACTAGTTACTATTTTTAACTATTCTAAAGTGAACCCTGTTAGGAGCCAACTTTGTTAAAGGTTACAAAACACACTGTTAGGTGTGACCCTATTAAAGGATTTAAATCACCCTATTAGGAATGACATTATTAGAGGTCTTTAGACACTTCAATCTAGAAATGCCACCTTGTTAGTGGATTTGGCAAATAGATGTTAAGATAACTTTTTAAAAGAGATTTGATACACTGCTACAATTATTAGAGAGTAACAATGATATGACCTAATTGCTAATGCAACTGAATTGCTGATTTTAGATCTTTGTTCTAGCATGAATACTTGATCCTCCTTGATTAGATAAAACTTTGTAGCTCAGTCAACTCAGGATACTCTGCTATCCTTCCAATTCACTTCCTTGGTTTATCTTTTCAATCCCATGCTTCTCTTTTTCTATCCCACAACTTGACCTTATATCTTTTGCCTTATCAAGTCAGCTTGAATACACTTACACATATTCAATATTCATCCCTTAAGTTGGCTAGACTTAACAAATAAATTCATCAAACTAAATATGTTGAATCAAGAAAATCCTTCGTTAGCCAACCCAACTCAGTCAAAACTAACTTAGAAAAAGACTTTCTTCAGACTTCCTTTAGTAATCGAGTGAGCTTGGTTAACACTAGTTTTGTGCCAACTTCTCTTTGGTGCCCAACTGAACTTGATAGACACTATCTTCCTACAAACTTCCTTTGGTGCCTAAGTGATCTCGAAAAATACTATCTTCAAACTTGATTATCTCTCGAACACTCGACAAACACTGGAAACTATCTTCATTGCCCAAGTGAGCTCGACAGACACTAACTGGTAAAGAATTGAATTTTTGTGTAACATAAAAGATAATATAAAATATACAATTATTTTCAACACATTACTGGAACAATAATATTCAAATTCAAAATTTCAATACTCACCACCATTATCATATCAAAGACATTTTAATCTTTTATCAATCTCATTTTCAACCAAGCATTTCCATTTCTTAAAAGTTTGAAATACATCATGTTTTTTTCCAAGGAAATAAACCCATACTTTTTTAGTTGCATCATCAATAAATTTAACATAATAATGAGAGACATCAAGGGAAGATACCTGAGTTGGTCCACATACATTTGTATGCACAAGCTCTAATTTCTCATTTTTATTTTCCTTCCCAATTTTCACAAAAATCACTCTCTTTTGTTTTCCATACACACAACTTTCATAGAAATCCACATTGACACATTTTAGACCTAGTAAAACTTTCTTTGAATGAAGTAATTTCATACCTTTCTAACTCATGTGCCCAAGTCTGTTGTGCCATAGCATTATATCATAATCTACAACTATTTGTTCTCCCTACTCAACTATAACAACTATTCCCGAACATTCATTTTTCTTTGAAACAATTAAAGTAGAAGGAACACTATGACCTATAGAATGATATAAGGTGCCTACTTTCACACCTTTTTATACTACAAGGAAACCTTCTAATCTGTGTCATTAAAAGTAACTATGTAACCCTCATCCTCCAGTTGCCCTGCTGAAATTAAATTCCTACTTAGCCTTGAAACATGTCTTCTTGTAGTAGCCAAAGATTTTCATTCTGCAACTTAATTTTAACTTTCCCCTTTCCAACAATATGACATGATTCAATATCCACCAAATAAACAAGCCCAAAATCCCCTTGGACATAATCTAGGAAATAAACTCTATGGGGAGTAGCATGAAATGAAGCCCCTGAATTTTGAACCCAAGAAGCATCAACACTTTCCTAAGAAAGAAGAAAAGAATTCTCTTTGAATTTGTTACCACATTTTCATCCTTGTTCCAAGTGGGAATGATGCCCACAAGATGATGCACTAATATAAACGTTCCTTGTGAAAGGATGGAATCTGTTAGGAACCAATGAAATATAATCAATACACATGAGTCCCTGTTAGGAGACTTTGAATCCCTCTTAGAAGATTCTAACATTGTTAGTAGTTGTCCCAACCCTGTTAGGAGTTGAAAGGAGGACAATTGAACCCACTATTCATATAGTCTCAAACTGTCTTTACTAAAAAATCTTTAGGATAACATATCCAAGTTCTTGAACTAACTTAACAACAACTCCTTTTCTAATACAATTCCTTTGAAGCTCATAGTACATCCTCAATATCAATCTCTTTTTTGATCATACATTATTCACATCCAAGATTTCATAAATAATATAATGATATGACCAATCTAAATGCCATATTTACAACCAAAGAAATAAAATTTCCTCTATACCAAGTCCTAAAACAAAAATTGAGTTGGCCTTGAGGCTTTCTTAGTTTACAATGAATATATAGGATCACATTAAGATATTAAATTATATGTTACATTTAAAATAACACTTCTCATTAAGATTTTAACAATGGCTAGATTCCTAGGAATAATATGCTAAAAAATCTTCATAAATATTCATACAATGAAGATGTGATTCTTCCACATTAACCATAGCATCCTGAACATGTCTTTTTCCATAATGTAAGCCCATTTAATGATCTTCAACTTCACCAAAAAGATATAACACAATTTTTAGGATTCATGAGGGATAAGTAATAATTACATGCAAATATAACTAATATAAAAAATAATAAATTGATAGAAGGGAACATAAGACACAAAAATTTAATGTGGTTCACCCAATCCCTGGGCTACATCCACCAAATAGTGAGTGAAATATTCTTATTATCTAGTGATTAAATCTTATTACAATCTGTAATCCCTTACAACTCAATACCACCATAAGAAGCTACAATCTCATCATACATTATGAAATCTCTAATCCTAAGTCATTTTATACAAGCTTTTTGTCGCTTACAAATAAGGGATAGAATAAGCTGACCAATAGGAAAATATAATGTTTGATGCCTTCTAGAATAGTAAATTTATTTTTGGATTTGGGGGAACTACCCCTTGAGCTCATCTTGTATCATGACAGGGAGCACACCTGGGGTTGCTGACCCCAAAACCCCACAAGAGGCATGTCCACTTGACCACGCCTAAGGTGCTTCCCTAGGATCCTACAAAGGGTGTTGCCCTTGACCCCTAGAAAATTGGGGTGCTACCCCCAAACCCGTATAGTAAAATTTGGGGGAAAACCACGCCAAATAAAGTGTGAAAAAATTAACCTCTGAGTCTGGTTAGGATCCACATCACAAAAAAAACTACCATCTATCAACTAAAAAATCTCTTTGAGAATAGTCTCCACAATTTTTTTTGTAATTTTCATAAGTCTTTCCACAAACATAGATATAAAATCAAAAGATGTTCTTGAATATACCTTCAAGTGCACATAACACAAATCACTAACCAAAAACCTCACCAAATGAATCCATCCCTATAACTCTAGTTGAATTATCTTGAAAATTGATATGTTGACATCAATGACAAAAACTATCATGAATGCAACACATAAGCATTCAATCATCTCCCTAGAATACTAAAAAACTCTGCCTTATGAAAACATCAATAATTCAAGCTTAACATATTTATTGTCATAATTAACACCATGACTTGCAACAAGTTTTGTATTGACTATTGCACTGCAACCTTCCTTGTGCCATTTGTTTCACCATGAAATAATAGATAAATTGCATCCCCTTGGAAATGGGTTTTATACCAAAAATGATGTCAGATTTGGCATGTAGTTTTTCTTCAACCCATGCTTCCTATTTATCTTCTTGACACACTTTCATTTTTTCTTCTTGCATTGCTTCTAGTTCTTCTTCTATTATAAGATTCTTTGATGCTTCTAATTCCTCATCTAGTTTAGCTTCCTTTTTTGCCTCTAATTTTGCATCTTATTTAACTTCCTTTGTTGCTTCTTATTTTGAATTTGGTTTCTCTTCATTTGTGTCTCTTGATTATGCATCTACTTTATCTTCCTTTCTTTCTTCTGATTTCACATTTGGTTTAGCTTCCTTCCTTTATCCTAATTTTGTATCTAGTTTAGTTCCCTTTCTTTCTCTTGATTTTGTAAATAGTTTTTGTTGATATGTGGTGACTGGTTAAGGAATTACTATACACTTTTCATAAATTATTTGGGATTCAGGACATTCCCCCTCGAAAAGAATTCTGGTTGACTCATCAAGAATTTTTGAAATGACTCATCAATCGTTTGCCAAGGTTGACTCATCAAGGGTTCTCTTTGTGTTTTCTTCTGTGCAATTTATTATTTTTTAATATTGGTTGCATGTAATTTTTATTTTTGTCTTGTTAATCCTAACAAGTAGTATCAAAGTGAGATTATTTTTTTAGCTATCCTCTATAAGAATGTCTCATGGTTGAGTGGGAGCAATGAAAGACAAAGGTAAGCTAAAGATTGATAAGTTTGTTGGGTAGAAATTTCAGTTATGAAAAATAAAAATGGAGGATTATCTTTGTCATAAGGATTTATGGTGGCAATTGTAATGAAAATTTAAGAAATTGGTAGCTATGAAGGATGAGGGCTGGGATATTTTGGACAAAAAAAACTTGGAAGTGTTCCTTTATGCCTCACATAATTAGTGACATTTAATAGTATGAAAACAAAGATAACTGAAGAGTTGATGCAAACCCTAGCAAATTCATATGAAAATCCCTCCACTTCAAATAAGGTATTTCTCATGAATCGCATATTTAATATGAAGATGAAGGTGGATCAGTTGTTGATCATTTAAATGAGCTTAATATAGTTACTAGTCAATTATCTTTTGTAAATGCCAAATTTGATGATGAAATTAGTGTTAGAGTAAATAATTAATAATTAATTATTTATTCTATTTACTCAAGCTTACTTAGGTAAATGCATTTCATTTATTAGTTGTAGTCTAGGAGTTAGTTATAAGTTGTTGACAATACGGGAGTTTGTTCTCTCCTAAGTCATACTTATCCTCTCACCTTGTTCAAGGACTTTCCACCTCATGTGGATGTATGTTTAGTTGTCACACTTATCTCCTAGTGTCTTTAAGCTTTTTCTAGGAGATTCCTTGAGCTCTTTATATTCGAGCTCCCTCATTGTATTTCATCAACTCATATCACATTCTTGCATATTATAAATACATATTTTCTTGTGTTGCAATATCTTTTTCTCTCTCATTTCCATTTAGGGTTTTTCCCTTGCTCCACGCTCTTCCTTCTTTGGCTTCCCTTTGATAGTTTATTGCATGCAGGTGATCTTGGGCATCTTCAGAGTTGGATTTCATCAACTCCAACATGGTATCAAAGCCTCCCTGCTGTTGCTTTATTGAAAGATTTTTGAAGCCGTGATTTGGAGTCACAAACCCTAGTTTGTTTATGTAATTTTCTTCAAATCAAGGGAACAAAAAAATTTTGGAGCACATTGGGCCCAAATAGACACTACCATTGAATCCAGAAGGTCATTTGTAGTCAAGATTCATATAAAACTTCTTATTTTTGGAGACAGAGCTCCGGGAGGCAAATTTTTTTTTGTTACAGGGCCTTCCATATGGACTGTATGGATGAATTTGCAAAAAATAAAATTAAAAAATCAATTTATAGGCTTGCCGCCTAGCGGCCACTACCTACACACCACCACGTGGCTCGTACACCTCCGCAGCTAGTAGCAACACTGGCAGACCGCCGCGGTGCCACCCACTGGCCTCAACCGTTGACAGGCCACTTCAGCTCCGCCCACACTAGCAGTGCTTCATACCTCCACCACCGGTGCACCACTACTGGTCCTCTGTATAGTTTGCACCACCAGTACAGTTAGCTTGCCTACGTGGAGACTCCTGCCACCTTGGAAGATCTGAGCCCAATCTGGGTGTGACATGTGGCATGGCTGCCATGTGGCCCCTGCCATGTCACCCCTCTGCCATGTCACTTGTGGACACATCAACCATATGCCACATGGCATCCATGTGGCACTACCACATGGTCTACTTTTTTTGCTGCAATGGCTGACTGGTTGTCAAATTTAATGGTGCAGAATGCTGACATCAACATGATATCAACACTGCATCAACAAACCTTGCTTGCACATCTCCAAGGTCATTTTGGACCTACCTTAATTTTTTGGTCATAACTTGAGCATACTGAGGTATTTTACCAATCTAAAAGAAGTGCCAGAAAGTTGGTTCCAAGATGGAAACATTGGTGTAGGTATTTTTAGGTTTTGATGCATTTTTATTACCCTTTTTTTTGTTGAAGACCGAAGTTATGTTTTTGACTCTGGCATGCATTTCTTTTGCATCCAATGTCAATTTTTTGAAAACATTATATTTTTGGAAAGCTAGCTCTGTCATCTTTCTAGAAATGTAGTTCTTTTTCTTAGTTTTTGGCCCATGCTCTTTCTATCATATTTTTTGCATTTTTTTCTCTATGGTAGATATTTTGAGTGTTTTAGGCCTGAGGATCATTTTCCCGGCATGGTTTGTTTTTTTTTAGGCTGTACTTTCTTTTGTGTCAGCTTTTTCCTTGTTTTGATCATTGTAGACATCATTTGTAAGCACTTTTATGTATCACATTGAGGTAAAGTGTCACTTTTTCATTTCGGGTTCATGAACATTATTTTTGAGTCATTTGTACGTGCACTATTTTTATAAAGCACCATGGGGGGGATAGTTGTTTGCTATTTTAGGAATTCTCCCTTTGTTAAGTGAGTGTCCCTTCCATGACATTAGCCCCATGTAGCATCGTTATGTCCGTGTCTTTATAGGTGTTTGTACCTCTTCATCTCTCGTCGTTCTTGGTTCGTCTATAGGAGATTTTTGGCCCACCTTCTCAGTTTCCTGTCATCTCACCCTGTTTGCATTAAGGGGGGGTTATGTTGTTGTTCTAACGCATCCTTGGTTCAATAGTGTAAACTATGTATTTAGTGGTTGACCCTATATACAAGGTGATTGCAGTGGTTGGCTACCTATGCATTTCGGTGAGATGGATCATCTACCATATAGACATGCTCGGTTCGTGCCTTCTTCTTCCATGGAGGTTCTTCAGATCAGCAATTTCTTCTAATGGTAGATTTGTGTCTTCTTCATGCTTTTGTGATGCTCTTCATGATCATTCCTTGTTCTTGTTTTAGGGGACATTTCCCTAGTTGGAGGCTTCTTCATTTCTTCACTAGGTTCTAACTTTTTTTTTGGGGAGGGTTTTTCCCATGTGGTTTTCTCTCTTTTGCCATTTACAGAGGTTGCATGTATTTGCTTTGTACATGGGTACCTAACATGGCCTTGTTGCTGAGACCCATTTATGCATTTCTTAGTTTTGTGAGCTTAAGGAATTTCCCTAAGCTTCACTTAAGGGGGGGTGTTAGAGTAAATAATTAATTATTAATTATTTATCCTATTTACTTAAGCTTATTTAGGTAAATTCATTTCATTTATTAGTTGTAGTCTAGTAGTTAGTTATAAGTTGTTGACAATACGGGAGTTTGTTCTCTCCTAAGTCATACTTATCCTCTCACCTTGTTTGAGGACTTTCCACCTCATGTGGATGTATGCTTAGTTGTCACACTTATCTCCTAGCATCTTCTAGCTTGTTCTAGGAGATTCCTTGAGCTCTTTATATTCAAGCTCCCTCATTGTATTTCATCAACTCATATCACATTCTTGTATATTGTAAATACATATTTTCTTGTGTTGCAATATCTTTTTCTCTCTCATGTCCATTTAATATTTTTCCCTTGCTCCACACTCTTCCTTCCTTGGCTTCCCTTTGATAGGTTATTGCATGCAAGTGATCTTGGGCATCTTTAGAGTTGGATTTTATCAACTCAAACAATTAGGGCTCTCTTGAATTTGTGTTATTTTTCTAAAAGTTGAATGGCTTGGTAATGGATGTGAGTAATTATGTTTCTTGATCCAATTCCCTAAAGTTTGATGATGTTATTGGTGTTATTCTAAGTGAGCAAACTCATAGGAAAAGATTAGGTGGATCTAGATTAGGAGGTGTCTTGAATGCACAAAGAAGACATAGAATGAATGAGGGAGAAAATTCTTTCCAAAATTGTGGTAAATCAAGAGAAAAATAAAAGGGGAAGAAGTCTCAATCCAGGGGACCAAGAGATTGTTAGTACTATAAGAAATTAGAGGATACAAAGAAAGATCACTAGACTTGAATGAACAATGTGTTGGCATTAAGTTATTATTTCCATTAGTGACAACACTTATCTGTATCAGTATAGCTATTGAGCTCATCACTCAGTCTATGATGTATACCAAGTATTCAGTGGTTACCTTGTACACTCATCACTGAACCAGTTTACACCGAGCTTCACAGTTCACACCAAGCATTCAAGTGTTAATCGAGCTGAGTATAACTACAGAGTGAATATGCAAACCAGCAGTGTATACTGAGTGATGAAAGGAAAGTGCCTATTGAGTGATAGAAGCACAATGTCTACTGAGTGATGGAAGCATAGTGCCTACTGAGTGATGAAAGCACAGTGCCTATGGAGTGATAAAAGCACAGTGCCTACCAAGTGATGCAAGCATAGTGTTTACCGAGTGAAAACAAGGTAAAAGAAGGATTCAATTTTTACTAAGTGATACTATATCCATCGAGTCTCCAATGGTTACCGAGTTTAGAGCTACGTCAAGTGATTAGTATGGATTGAGCCTTCACTTCTACTGAGTGCATGACGATGCCAAGTAATGCAGTGGATGCTGAGTATCAAAAGGTCACCGAGTTAGTTCAGTGAACCTGAGTTATTTACTATTTGGTCGACTCAGTAATATTTTGTTCACTTGTATTTTAGCTGACCTTGCAATTGTAATGATTGGAATGGTATATATGTAATATACTATATCATTTGCAATAAGAGTGAGGATGTAATGTGAAGAAAAGTATCAAAAGAGGCATGTAATTTTTTGAGAAGAATGAAAGTGAATCAACAAAAGAGTAGAGTATTCAGCAAGGTCTATAGGGAGTAGTAATGATTCATCAGTCACAAGAGGTGATATATACTTCAAGGATCTAATCAAAAAATTAAGTTCGTAAGTACATCTATTGTTTCATCCTAACAGGTGAATTAGTTTTGTAAATCCTTTAATAGGGTAGACTTAATAGTCTTTGTATAAATCTCCTAATAGAGTGCAAACTTAAGTGTATGTTTGTAAATCCTCTAACAAGGTGGACCTAGCAGTCCTTTATGCTCCTAATAGGGTAGATCACTAGAAGTGGTCAATGTAAGCCTTAACAGGCCAACTTCATACTGCAGTAACGAAGTTTTGTAGGTATCATCCCCACCCCAATTTTACTTTCTATTTGGAAGGTTTCTGGGTCACCAAATCACTGTGTACATGTGTTATGGATGTTTTATTTCTCATATATGCAGTAGATTAGATAAGTAAATGATGAATGGTAAAAGTGCTGAATTGATTAAAGTTTTGAAGTTACTGATTCACCCCTCCCCTCTTAGTAACCTATCATATCTTGAATATTTCCAACAATTGGTATCCAAGCTTTTTGGTTCTTAGGAAAAATCTTGATAGGTTGAGCAAAGATCAAGGACAATGGAGATATTCAGACTTGACAAAGCTATTGAAAATGAAAAGCTAGATCTGGAATTGGCCATGGATCAACTCAAAGAAGCTAAGGAGCATCTTTCTCAATCCTTGAAGAGAAGGAAGGAACTTGCAAGATAAATGAATGATCATCAGTATGTTGAAGAAAAGATTGAAGACCTTTTACCATCAAGCAAGTCAAATGAAGCTAATGAGGCAATTAAGGAACTCCTAGCAAAGAATGGTTATCTTTAGGAAGAAGTAAGAAATCTTAAAAGAGAACAAGAAATTCAATCAATCAGGCTATGTAAAGTTTTGGAATAGAGAGACAAGGAAAATGAAGACTTAGAGGTAAGAAATAATCAATCCCTTCAACATCAAGATCTTGTAAATCAACTATCTAATGCAAATGAAGAAATTATGAATCTGAGATCTAAAAATGAAAACCTGAGGAATGATCTAATCACTAAAAGACAAATCAATGAAAGTTTGGAAAATGACTTGATCACTAAAAAGAAAATCAATGAGAGAATGATGATATCTCAAGCAGACATGACTCAATTAAATCAGAAAAGTGAGCAAAATCTTCATAGACAAAAAGGTAAGGTTGGACTTGGTTACAAGGAAGAAGGTGAAACCTCCAAACAAGATGCCCAAAGGAATCAAAGACCTACTTGCAATCACTGTGGTAAGTTAGGTCACACATCAAACAAGTGTTGGAGCAATGGAAAATATAAATTCAATGCTAAATGCTACAATTGTAATTAGCATTGTCATAAAGCTAATGAATGCAAGGAGAAACCAAAATTTGAAGGCAATTGTCACAAGTGCAAGAAGTATGGTCACAAGGCATTCTAATGCAGATCCAAATCATTCAATCCAGCTGAACAACTTTTTAAAGCAATCTTTGGATGGGAGTACAATACTTGGTGCAGATGTCATTATTGTGGATAATATGGACACATTGGCAAAGACTGCTCAAGGCATCACTTGAGGAAAAGAGACACAACAGTAAGATGTTATACATGCATTGAACTCGGTCATATAGCTAAAAACTACATAAATATAGGAAGAGTTGAAGATGAAAAGAAAGCTAAAGCTGAAAATATTCAGAAGCAAATGAGGCAACTGTGGATTCCAAAATCTACTGAGCAAGATAGTTCAAGTAAAGGCAATGTCACTCAAGAAGTGGGTGATTCCATCATTTCCAATTAGATTCATAAAGGATCTGGAATTGTATCATCAAGCTATATCTAGAGTAGTTCTAAATGCAAGAAAGTGGAATGATCAAATTAGTATTCTAGATGCACAAAGATCAAAGAAAACATATCTTTTGTTGAGTTGCATCTACTGAGGGAAGTTGGTTGAAGATCTTACGGAGCTAGGTCAGTAACAACTAAAAGTTTTTGTTCGATCACCGAGTTGCAAGCTTCTATCAAGCAAGTAAATGACAACTTGTCAATCACTATGTCATCTCATCTACCTTCATACCAAGTATTTATGATAGAATTTTCGACAAAAGGGAAGAATTTTATTTCATTCTTCATCGCAATTTCAGAGCTAAGAAATTTCCAGTGATTCCCAAGAAAATTCCAAGCGACTCCAAGTGATTTCAAGCAATTTTTTAAAGCATAAAATCTGTTTAGAATTTTCTTACACTTACCGAGTAGCAATGGCATTCGAAAGCAGCAGTGGCACCAAGGTGAAAAGAGGTTCAAAAATACTGGTAAAGGGCATAGAATGGAAAGCACCCAACTTCAAAATTGTTCTGGCCATTGCAGAATCACTCAACCCGAATGGAGCTCAATCGCAAATTCCACCTAAGGTACTTCTTATCAATGCTATTCGTACTCATTTCAAATTTTTTATTCAAGAAATTAGAAACCTAGAGATGGACAATGCCCTAGGAGAAATATGTGTAGATGGTTCTCTGAAACCCAAATACACACATCTTGAAACCAAAGGTTTGACTCATATCTCGCATATGCCTAGAAGCTTCCAAACCAAATGGATTAGGTATATTTTGAGTCAGTTGCACAATGGGAAATTGTGATTAGAACATCTAGTGTTGATTACAAAGAAGATGATTCACAAAATCACAGGTCTCCCAATGCTCAGCAAGGCAAAAACCACCAAAACCCTAGGTCAAGAGGAGTTACAAAAGAAAACCCTAGCTGAGTGGGACGGTAGAGGTTTAAAGGTCACCACTGTATTAGATGTCGAACTAAGATTTGGCATTCATGTCATTGCCCACAAAATCTATAGCTCTAGTTGACTGAACAATGTACCTTGTGAAGCTATGGATTTGGCCTTTAAAATTGTAAAGAAGAACCTTGAATTTGATCTTTCAGAATTACTATTGAGACAACTAAATAGAAATATGGATAGTATAAGGACCTCAAAGAATAATCCTTGTAAATTCGGCTCTCTATTGATTTGTTTATTTTTCTATGTTCAAAAATTCTTTCCATCAAAAGGAACAGTTGTATGGAGAAAAGACATTCCAATTTTGTATCAGATAGATGAGTTTGTAGCAGAAATAGGTGAAAATTTTAATAGCATTATGGACAATTATTTTGAGGATTTCAAGGAGAGAATGAATAATAGATTTTGGATTCCACCAAAACTAGTTGAATACTATAGAGATGATGTATGTTTTATGGTTGACTATGATAAGGTATATATTCAGGCAGTCAGACCCCGAGTTGCATGGGTAAAACCTCTTCCTTATGAGGTAAATATTGATGGGACCAGGGATATCATTGAAGCACTAGTCAATGAGCTAGTAGACCCAAGGCAACCAATCTTTGGAACTTATGATGAGGTAAAGGTTAGAATTGAGCTTGAAATCAAGCTACCCCAGGCCATAAGCAAAGGCAAGAGGAAGATAACCAAATTGAAAATTGCTACCGGTCCTCTTATGCTTACTGAGGGAAAAGTTGAAGATGAAGAAGAAGAAGGAGAAGAAGAAAAAGAAGAACAAGAATATGAAGAGGACCAACCAAAGAAGAAAGGTAAGGTAACTATTATCAAACCTAAGAAAAAGACCACTGCAGTATTCACCAGAAGAACTAGAAAAGGAAAGTAGGAACCTATACTGGTTAGGCCTCCACCCACATTAGAGGAAAGGCTTAAACAATTGGAAGGAGCTGGCATCACAAATTTCAAGGCATTGAAATTTGAAACTAGAACTGATGCTGAGAAAATGCAGATTGAGGAATTGGTACTCAATAAGATGGGTAAATGGAAATACTCCCTAGACCAGATTGCCTCTCAAATCTCCAAAAAACTATTGGAGAGATTGCAACTGACATGGGAGTTAGCCACCCAAACGGTTAAAGACATATATGAGCAATCTCTGAAGAATCTCCTACCGAGTCTCACTGGAGCAGACATAAAGGTAGCAATGAAAAACCATGAAGGTAAAATGATTAGGTTTCACACATGTTTGATCTTAATTAAAGACATTGAGCATGTTGTAAATGATGCAACAAACATGTGGAAGAACATCTATCATTTGCAAAAGCCCAATGAAGATCTAGGTGAGATCAAGGATGATGATAGTAGTGATGATGATGATTTTGAAAGCACTCCATCCATCACAGTTACTCTAGGAGAGCTACATGCACTTATGGAAGAAAAAGAGGAAGAAGACAAAGAGGAAGAAGACAAGGAGGAAGAAGCAAATGAGGAAGAAGAAGATCTAGTTAAAATTGCAACAGAAGTGATTGCATCCCTTCCTCACTCTCCACCAAAAACTATTACATCCACTATGGAGACAACTTCTGCAAATGAGATTGTGAGCACAATTGCCACATCAATTGCTCAATCCTCACCGGCCACCTCCCAACTCCAGGTATCTGAAATAGAGGTGCCAAGCACTTCATCTATCGAGTTGTCTGCCACTTCTTTAGCTACCAAGACAACCTCCTCAAATCCTTCATCAACAGAAAGTGTACCAGTAAGTTCCACATTTTTGTTTTCATCAGTTCCAACAAGTTCTACAATTTTGTTTCCATTAGCATCAACTATATCCACTTCCACTCCAATTAGTTCAGATACTGCTATACCGAGTGTATTACCATTTTTGGGAAGTATTCCAATTTTTGATCTAGTTAATACTTCTATTGGCATTCAATCCTCAAGTCCTATCCCAATTTTTACTGCTAGCCCTTCCATCTCCACTATTGTGTCTGTTCCTAAGGTCAAACTAGTCATCACTGAAGTCAAACAAAAGCATCCATTAAGACTTTTGATCACTGGAAAGGAAATTCTAGAAGATATTGACTTAGACACAGAAATAGTAATTCCAAAGATTGACTATGAAAATGCTACCATTGAAGAGATGAGGTTTGCTAGTCAACTAATAGAGATGAAAGCTACACAGAAGCAGTTAAGGTCTGAAAGGGATAAGGAATATAGAATAATTGAGAATGCCAAGAATATAATTACAGATGCTATAGGTGTTGAAGTAGATTCTACTCAACACATTTTGATTCAGTTAGAAAAGGCTGTATAGAAATTCAATGAGTATTCTTCCAGACAAGAAAAACTTATTGAGAAAGCTAAAAAGAAATTTGATAATAAGGTCCTAGAGCACATTGCTCAAAAGATAGCAATAAAGCAAGTTGAATTGTCAACATTTTTTGAAAATTTTGAAAATTCTTTTAATAATGCAACATCACTTTTTGCTAAACTTTGTGATGTTTCTGGCTTCACCAAAGAAATAAAGGATAAGTTAAACAAGATTGACATTGATATGCAAATAAGTGCATCAAAGTTGAAGGTGGACTTCTCCTCCACAACCTCCCATCACACCAAGATCAAATATTTGGTAGATGTACAGGCAGAACTATTGAGAGAAGAAGCAAAGATCCAATCCACACTCATAGACATCTAGAATATGATCCTTCCTATCATGGACACAATGCAAAAACATCTTGTACATTGCAAAATATTGATCCAAGATCAGAACTTCTCAGTGGTTGATCACTTGATTCAATTATCAGTAGAAGTTCAAATTGCCCTCTCCACCTATCAAATTTTGTATTAGACATGGGATAGTACTTTTGCGACCATTCTTAAGGTACATCAAGAATTTCTATCTCATTTTGGTGTAGCCATATAAATTGTATATATGCAATCCTTTGGCATTATTGTCAAAAAGGGGGAGAGATTCAAAGGATTTTCATCACTATAAGTGATAGGGAGAGTTAGCACACAATAAAGTTTTCATATGTAAATAAGTATATTTGTATATGCAACAGTTCTACAAAGATCAATTTTGAAAAACCAAAATTCATTCAGTTAAGCTGTGTACATATGTTTTGGCCTATGAGTGTTTTGTCACTAATGCCAAAGGGGGAGATTGTTGGCATTAAGTTATTATTTCCATTAGTGACAACACTTATCTGTATCAGTATAGCTACTGAGCTCATCACTCAGTCTACAATGTATACAAAATATTCAGTGGTTACCTTGTACACTCATCACTGAAATAGTTTACACCGAGCTTCGCAGTTCACACCGAGCATTCAATTGTTAACCGAGCTAAGTATAGCTACCGAGTGAATATGCAAACCAGCAGTGTATACTGAGTGATGAAAGCATAGTGCCTACCGATTAATGGAAGTGCAGTGCCTACCGAGTGATGAAAGTGCAGTGCCTACCAAGTGATGCAAGCGCAGTGTTTACCGAGTGAAAGCAAGGTAAACGAAGGATTCAGTTTTTATCGAGTGATATTATATCCACTAAGTCTCCAATGGTTACCGAGTTTAGAGCTACGTCAGGTGATTAGCATGGATCGAGCCTTCACTTCTATCGAGTGCATGACGATGCCGAGTAATGCAATGGATGCTGAGTATTAGAAGGTCACCGAGTTAGTTTAGTGAACTCAAGTTATTTATTGTTTGGCTGACTCAATAATATTTTGTTCACTTGTGTTTTAACCGACCTTGCAATTGTAATGATTGGAATGGTATATATGTAATGTATTATATCATTTGCAATAAGAGTGAGGATGTAATGTGAAGAAAAGTATCAAAAGAGGCATGTAATGTTTTGAGAAGAATGAAAGCGAATCACCATAATAGAAAAGTATTCAGGAAGGTCTACAAGGAGCAGTAATGATTTATCAGTCCCAAGAGGTGATATATACTTCAAGGATCTAATCAAAAAATCAAGTTTGTAAGTAGATCTACTATTTCATCCTAACAGGTGAATCAATTTTGTAAATCCTTTAACAGGGTAGACTTAACAGTCTTTGTATAAATCTCCTAACAAAGTGCATACTTAAGTGTATATTTGTAAATCTTCTAACAAGGTGGACCTAGCAGTCCTTTATGCTCCTAATAGGGCAGATCACTAGAAGTGATCAATGTAAGCCTTAATAGGCCAACTTCATACTGTAGTAACAAAGTTTTGTGGGTATCATCCCCACCCCAGTTTTACTTTCTATTTGGAAGGTTTCTGGGTCACCAAATCACTGTGTACATGTGTTATGGATGTTTTATTTCTCATATATGCAGTAGATTAGATAAGTAAATGATGAATAGTTAAAGTGCTGAATTGATTAAAGTTTTGAAGTTACTAATTCACCCCTCCCCTCTTAGTAACCTATCATATCTTGAATATTTCCAACACAATGAAGGAAACAAACAAGAAGGGAACAAGGAAGAAAATGTGGTAAGTAAAAAATTTGAAGAGGATTCTTTGCTTCTTTCCTTAGAAAATGTTGATGATTCATGGGTTTTAAATTTGGGGGCTTTATTTCATGCTACTCCCCATAGAGGTTATTTTCTTGATTATGTCTAGGGGGATTTTGGGATAGTTTATTTGGGAGATAATGAACCCCATCAGATTTTTTGAAAGAGAAAATTAAGTTTAAGTTGCAAAATTTGAATTATTGGATACTAGAGGAGGTAAGACATGAACCAATGTTGAGTAGGAATTTAATTTTAATAGATAAATTGTGTGATGATGGTTGCACCATTACTTTTAATGATAAAATTTCAAAGGTTTTAAAAGGTTCCTTAGTAGTAGAAAAATGTGTGAAAGTAGGCAACTTATATCTTTGTATAGGTCATACTGTTCCTTGTACTCTAATTATTTTAGAGAAAAATAAATGTTTAGGAACAATTACTGTAGTTGAGCAAGGGGAACAAATAGTTTTTGTAGATTCTAAAACAACATGATGGCACAAAAGAATTGGGCACATGAGTGAGAAAGGTATGAAATTAATTCATTCAAAGAAAGTTTTGCCAAGTCTAAAATGTGCCAATATGGATTTCTATAAAAGTTGTGTGTATGAAAAGGAAAGGAGAGTGAGCTTTGTGAAGATTGGAAGGAAAAAAAATATGTAAAATTAGAACTTGTGCATATAGATGTATAGGGACCAACTTAGGTATCTTCCGTTGGTGTCTCTCATTATTATGTTACATTCATTTATGATGCAACTCAAAAAGTATGGGTTTATTTCCTTAAAAATAAATCTGATGTATTTGTAACTTTTAAGAAATAGAAATTCTTGATTGAAAATGAGAAAAGTAAAAGGCTAAAATGTCGCAAATTTGATAATTGTAGTGATTATTATAGTAAATAATTTGGAAATTATTATTATGCTAATAGTATTTATAGACAAAAATTTGTTCCATAGACTCCACAAAAAAAAGGAGTGGCTAAATGCATAAACATATCAATATTGGAGTGTGCAAGAAGTATGAGGTTTCATGTTGGACTTCCCTTGAACATGTGGAAGATACTATCAATACTATCATATATTTGATCAATAGAGGTCCCTCTACTCCTTTAGGTTGTAGTATTCTAGAGTAAGCATTGAATGGTAAGAAGGAAAGTTATTCATTTCTCAGTACCTTTGGTGGTGAAGCATTTGCACATATAGATTTTAAAAATAGAACCAAGTTGGAACATAATTCAAAGAAATCTGAATTTTTTGGATATGGAATTGATGAATTTGGTTATAGGACTTGGGATTTTGAAAATCATAAAATTGTAGGAAGCAAGGATGTCATGTTGATGCAGGAGCATCTTGCATGGAAAAAAAAAAAAATTGAAAAAAAAAAAAATTTGTGGAGAGAGAAAGTGACGAAAATTAGAGGAGAAATAATAAAAAAATAAAAAAAGGGAAAAAGGAGAAAAGAAAGGAAAAGGTGATTTCTATTTTCGAGGTGCATAGGTGGCATAATAGAAAAAAATAAAAAAATAAATGGTTGTCATTCCATTTATCGAGGTGAGTGGGTAGAATTTTAGAAAGTTATGAATATTGTAGAAAGTTGTAGAAATTGTAGAAGGTTGTGGAGGAATTCTAGAAGCTTGTGGATAAGTCATGCATTGGGTGGTAAATGCCTATTTAAGCAAGGCATATGAGTATTTCTAAAGCAAGCTTGGAGAAGCTCAAGGGGAAGCTTGAGGAGTAGAAGCTTGGAGAAGCTTGAGAAGTGGAAGCTCAAGGAGAAGCTTAAGAAGGAGTAGCGTGGGAAGTAGAAGCTTTGGAAGGAAAGCTTGGAAAGGTGAATGTTGTGGAAGGTGAAGCTTAGAAAGCTTGGAAGGCTTCAAGGTGTGAAAGGAAGGAGAAAGTGAAGAGTGAGTTTTCCTGAGTCTGTAGATAGAGCGCCAAATGTGAGGCAGTTTACAGTAGGATTGTGATGGAATTGTGAGTGTGTAGACAGAGCGCCGAATGTGAGGTAGTTTACACTTGGATCTTGGATTAGGTTTGTGAGAAGAGCTAGTGATTGTGGTTTAGAAACAAGGAGGTTGCTTGGTGGCTTGCGAGCACAAGTTGAGATCTCAGAGGTTTCTACCAGAGTGTGGATCTGGATTTGGATTGGATCTTGAGAGATCTTGGAAAAATGTTATTGTAATTGCTATTGAATTTTTAGGTATAATAAAATTGTCTTCATATTGTTGCATTATTGGTTGTGAGTTGGTAAGGGTGGTGTGGCCCTTCATCAGTTGTATCAGAGCTGTACCTACATTACATGTTTAATGAGAAAGTGTCATACAAAGATGTGTTGAAGCATCATGAAAAGAAAGAAAATGATTATGTAAGACTGAATGATACTCCAAAAGATGATGGTCTAGTAGTTCCTTATGCTCTAAAATTACCACAACAACAAATACCACAAACCCCAATGAATGTTAGATGGTCCACAAGGCTAAATAGACCTCTAGAAAGATTTTCTCCCCCTTTTTATTCTATTTTATTAATAGATGTTGGTGAACTTGAATGTTATGATGAAGTTGTGTAAGTGGACACAAAGATTCAATAGGAGTTTTGTATGATAGAGGAAATTAACTCTTTGCTGAAAAATAAGACTTAGGATTTACGTAAGTTACCTATAGGTAAAATCACTTTACAAAATAAATGGGTTTACAGGCTGAAAGAAGATGATGGAGGTAAGAAAAGACTTAAAGCCAAGTTATGTGTAAAAGGATTTGCAAAAAAAAGGAATTGATTTTGATGAGATATTTTCTCTAGTTGTTAAAATGACTTCTATTCATACTATTTTAAGTATTGTGGCTATTGAATATTTTCATTTAGAGAAACTTGATGTTGAAAAATTTTTTCTATCAGAAAAAACTTTTCTATCAGACTATTGGTAGTATTGGGTATTGATAGGTCAATCTTTTGGTGCAGTGATAACTTTGTCCTTTCTAATAGTTAATAGCACTTATGTTATCACAATAGATAATGTTGAGATCTAATTGAAAAGATCATTGTTGAAAGAGATTATTGAAAGAGGGAGATTGTTGAAGAAGACTATGTGTTTCAATCATTGTTTTGTCACTGATGTCAAACCTGCTATTTGCTGGTAAGACAAATGCTTATAAGATTCAAGTATTATTACTTAGTTGATTGATGAAGAGGATTTGATCAATAAGATCGAACAAAAGCACCTAGAGGAAAGGTTGAGTTATGATTATGTAATGAAGTACAAGGATCAGTTAAGACTGTGATGACATGATTTATTGATAATCTACTTAAGGTTACAAATGTTAGCTACACTAGAAAGTTTAGAAGAACACGTTACAAAAAGTTTGTCTGCCAAGCTTGACTAAAAAGATAGTAGGTGTTGAGAAAAGTTAGTACAAGCCAAACAGAAAGTCAGTTGGAGCTGAGTAAAAAAAAATTCTAGTGGATTCTGAGCAATACAGTTGATGTCAAGTAAAGTTTATTTGATGCCAAGTGATTTTATAGTGGATGCTAAGCAACATAGTATGTGCCGAGCGTCAGAAGGCTGATAATGCTGAGCTGTTGCATTATTTTAAAGATCGAAGATTCACTAAATCTAAGCTGATAAGTTTGTTTTATTTAAACTTGTAAACCAGGAGAAAGATAAGGTTGATGAGCCGGTGGCACAAAATTTGAGGTAAAACATTTTTAGGTGATTTCAAATGGATTCTAGGAGAAGCTTCTAGAAGAGATATGAGATATGGGGTAGATACATTATGTCCTACCTAATCCATCCAAACCCTAATTTGGATGATGGAAAATGAGTAGAAAAATATCCTAATTTCCTATTTATAGGAATATTTGGTCATGAAGCAAAGTTTTCATGTGCAAGAACCTAAGGAAGAAAATGAGTTAAGGGTTTTGCTTCATCAAGTGACCTAAGAGAAGAGTCTATAATGGCATGTTAAGAAAGAAGGATTAAGAAGATGAATTCTTGAAGGGTGAATAAGCTATCAAAGCTACAAAGTATGAAGGCCAACCATAATGGAGGATTGAATAGAGATCTGTAATTTGCAAGAGAAGTTGTAAGTTGTATCAGATCAAAGCTCCTACTGTTATTCTCTAACAATTGTATTAGTCTAAGGTAAATCCTTTGGATTAAGGTTGGCCAATTAGTCATTTATAAATCCTTTAAATGGGTGGCATTCCAAGTGAATGGGTTAAAGTCCTCTAAAAAGGCTCACTCCTAATAGGTTGATTGAAATCCCTTAACAAGGTCACATTTAACGGTGTGTATTGTAACCTTTAATAGGGTTAGCCTTTCATAGCTCATCACTCCAGAAGAGTGAAAAGGAGTAGCATGTTACTAGTAGTTTTAACCAAATTGGGTTTCCACATAAATCATTGTGTCAAGTGTGTTGATGAATTTGTTATGTTTCATGTTTTACATTTCTGCAAGTTGATTTGACAATAACATACAAGTTTTAGTGATTGCATAATCTAGTTGGATGCATGCATGGATATGAATGTTTATGGGTTCACTAAGTTGTGAAAAGTTTTATTATTACATCTAGACCTTAGATAATTGATTCATCCCCACTCCTAGTTATTTTAAAGTATTCCAATAATTGTTATCAGATCCATCTACTTAAGAGGACTAGTTTGAAAGTACTAGAAGCACAAAGATTGAGATGTCTAAAAGAGAAGTACCCAAGCTCAATAGAGATAACTTTCCTACATGGAAATTTTTGATGAAGCTACACCTTGGAGGACTTGGAGATCATGCACAATCTACCATTTCTATGAAACATGTTGATCTAGTTGGAGCCCTAACTACTAAAGATATGAAGAAGAAGAAATAACACAATCAGACGATGTTAGAGATTGCCTCTGCCCTAAGCTATGTCAAATTTGATGATATCAAAGGTCTTGACAGTGAAAAGAAAATGTGGGATGCCCTAGCCACCATCTATGGAGGAGAAAAAAATGTTGAAAGAGCCAAATCTGAGAGTCTCAAAGGTAAGTTTGATGATATGAAAATGGAAGAAGGTTAGAATATTGCTCAATATGTTTCTAGAATAAAAGAAGTTGTTAGTGCAATAAAAGGAGCTATTGGTTAGATAGATGATGATATTGTGCTAAGCAATGCCTTGAGAACACTACTAGCTATTTATGCTATTAGAGTTTTTGCAATTCAAGAATTGAGAAGTATTCCAGTAAATGATCTAACCCTTGAAGGTCTGGTAGGTAGAATCATTGCTTTTGAGCTATCTAAATTTGATAATTACAAACCTGAGAGTCTTGAATCTACTTTCAAAGCCAAGTTGTTATTGAAGGATTCTAATAAGAAGAAGTAAAAGAAGAAGAGAAAGATAAAATATGTGTCTAGTGATAGTGATACAATTCAGGAAGATGTTGAACAACTAAAAGCACTACTGGCAAGAAGATTCCACATAGGTAAAGGCAAGTTCAAAGGTAAGTTGCCTATCATTTGTTTCAATTGCAATGAGGTTGGTCATATTGCTATAAGATGTACATAGAAGAAAAACTATAGAGGTGGTGACAAGTACAAGATCAGAACAAAAATGACATCAAAGATTACAAAGATAAAGACAAGAAGTCATGCTACATTGCTGAAGAGGAAACAAGAGATTATTTTGATGAACATGGTGATGAAGTGGTGTATGTTGCAATGAAGGATGAATCTAATAAAGATGAGTCAACTACACTTGTAACTTGTGTGAACAAAAATGATAGATGGATCATTGATAGTGGATGCTCACATCACATGACTGGAGACAAAACTAAGTTCATTACCTTAAAGTATTATGATGGAAATAGTGCAAGATTTGGTAATGATGCAACATGCTTGATAAAAGGAAAAGGTTCTATCAAACTCATAGATAAGATTTCATGTGACAATGCTTACTATGTTGAAGGATAAATTCTAACTTCTTGAGTGTGTCACAATTGAACTATTTGGGATGCAAGGTTGAATTTGGAAACAAGATTGCTAAGATATATGACACAAATGGGAAACTAATTGGAATAGGTGATCATACTAGGAGTAATCTATTCTATCTTGATATAGAGGATGCTACTTGTCTTGTTGTAAAATATGATGATGTATGGCTTTGGCACAAAAGATTATGTCATGTTAATTTTGATAACTTGGTAGTATTAGTAACATGAAGAAAGTTAGAGGTTTTCCTTAGTTGAAGAAATTTGACAATACAATGTGCAAACAATGTTAGCTAGGAAAAATGACAAAGTCAAGCTTTAAGAGTAAAGCTTATACCTCTAAAGAAATACTAGAGATTGTTCATACTGACTTGTGTGGACCAACTAAGGAGCAAAGATACAAGGGAGATAAGTAAAAAATACTATTTGTTGATGATTATTCTAGGATGATGATAGTCATGTTTCTAAAACAAAAATCTGAAGCTTTTCAAATGTTAAACTAGTACTTAGCAAGAGTTGCAAAAGAAATAGGTAAGAGTCTGAAATGTTTGAGATCTAACAGAGGAGGAGAATTTACGTCAAATGAATTTGAGATGTTCTATAAGGAAAAAGGAATCAAAAGACAAACATCTACCCTTAGAACCCCTCTACAGAATGGGATTGCTAAAAGGAGAAATAGATCTATAATGGATTATGTTAGAACACTCATGATGGAGAAGAATGTTGCTCTAAAATACTGGAGAGAAGCTATAAGTACTTTTTTCTATGCCTTGAACCATGTGCAAGTCAAGAAAGGAACTCATTCAACAACTTTTGAACTACGGTATGGATATCCACCTCATGTAAAATATTTTAAGGTATTTGGAAATAAGTGTTACATTCTTAAAGATGTTAGGAATGGTAAACTTGATGCAAAAAGTGAAGAAGGTATATTCCTTGGCTACTCCATAAGAAGTAAAGTTTATTAGTGTTTGAATACTAATACTAACAAAATTGTGGAAAGTGCAAATGTGAACTTTGATGAAAATATAGAAGTACATGAGGCTGAACCTATGAAAGAACTAGAATAATACAAATCATTTGTATACTTTTATGAAGGTATGATTGTTGAAGAAGATGATGTAAATAAAACTAAAAACCATCATCAAGCTTTAGTGACTACCAAGTCATATCTTGTGAATGCCGAGTTGTATTTAGGGACAGAGCTACATTCAGATGCTGAGTTTGAGAAAGAAGCGGATGCACATTCTGATTCTAAGATTAGTATACATGAAGGAGATGTTGAGATACCTGATAGAGATACACAATGATTCTGAAGTTGAAAGACAAAATGAAGAAACAAGAGTTCAGCCAAGATTGTCCAAATATGTCAAAAGACATCATCCTGCTGATCAAATCATTGGGCATAAAGATGCTAGGCCAATGACAAGAAATATATTGAGAAGTGAATCATGTTTGTTGAGCATGAAGGAACCCAAAATAATGAAAGATGCATTAGAAGATGTGGACTGGTATAAAGCTATGGAAGAAGAGATTGAACAAATAGAGAAGAACAAAACATGGAGTGTAGTTCCTAACTAGAAGATAAGAATGCAATTAGCACCAAGTGGGTATTCAGAAACAAGCTAGATGAAAAAGGTGAAGTCACAAGAAACAAAGCAAGATTAGTTTGAAAGGGATATGCACAAGAAGAAGGAATTGACTATGGGGAGACATTTTCCCCTATTTCTAGAATAGAAGGAATTAGAACTCTACTTGCTTATGTTGCATACAAAGGTTTTAAAGTTTATCAGATGGATGTTAAATTTGAATTTCTGAATGACATATTAGAGGAAGACGTTTACATAGAACAACTAGAAAGTTTTGTTGATGTTAACAATAAGAACATGGTATGTAGACTGTACAAAGCTCTATATTGTTTGAAACAAGCACCAAGAGCATGGTATGAGAGCCTTCATAATTATCTTGTGAATATTGGATTTGACAGGATTGATGATAACACCAATCTATACATCATTCAATCAAAGTATGTCAAAGAAGTATTGAAAACTTTTGGATTGGAGGATTCCAAACCAATAAGTACACCTATGATGACAAGACACAAGTTGTTAAAGAATGATGATTCTGTTGAGGTAAACCAAACCATGTATAGGTCTATGATTGGAAAATTACAAAATATAGCACATAGAAGGCTTGACATTGCATTGTTTGTAGGGATAGTTGCAAGATTCTCTACTAATCCCAGGGAGAATCATTTAATGGCTGTGAAGAGAATAATGAGATATCTAAAAGGAATAGAAGAGTTTGGTCTATACTACAAGAAGAATGAAAAGTTTGAATTGAGAGTCTACACTAATACTGATTGGGCTGGAAGCACTGATGATAGAAAGAGCATAGGTGGAGGAGCATTTTTCTAAGGAAAGAGACTAGTTACATGGACTAGTAAGAAACAAAGTTTTACATTTCAATCTACTACTGAAGTTGAATATGTCGCTACTATTGTAAATTGCACAAACATTGTATGGATCAAGCAACTACTCAAAGAAATGAAGGAAGAAATCACATAACTAGTGATACTTTATTGTGATAATACAAGTGCTATCAATATATCAAAGAACCTAGTGATGCACACAAAGACTAAGCACATTGCAATCAAATATCATTACTTGAGAGAGTTAGTTCAAGATAAAGAGGTGAATATGAAATATGTCAACACAAAAAAACAAATTGCTGATATCTTCACAAAACCATTACCTAAGGATGCTCATGAGTACCTAAGAGGTAAACTAGGGGTCAAAGGCTATCTAAGTAACAAGAGGAGTGCCTTGCATAAAAAAAGTTGATGTTCATATGTTATAAATTGATGCAGAGGATCTTACTTTAGGAGTTGCCTAAAGTAATCACAGAGCTGAAACATGAAATCTATCACAAGCAAGGTGACAGAGGGAGAAATTGAAGAAACTGCATAAGCTTATATCTACATATTTCAAGATGACACATTTTTGGTATATGTCTTTGGCATTGTTGTCAAAGAGGGAGAAAGTATATCAGAGAAAGATATCAAGAGATTGTTGTGAAAAAGCTAGAGAGTGTTACTGATCTTAGAGGGAGATTATACAGTTGATGATATTGCTGATTAGAAGAGGACACATGTATGATGAGGGAGATAGAGAAGAATTTAATAAAGAGGAGAAATCCTAATCTACCTAGTAAGAGGGAGATACAAGAAGGAACTCAGAGGGGGTTATAAGAAAGAGTTTTGTAACCTAATCAGAAGATGGAAGTTGCTGATAGAGGGAGATATTTTGATACAAGTTTTCTTTTTGGTATTGTCTTACTATTTTTAACCTAGTCAATTTGGTTAAACAAGATGTTCATCATTGGATTGATTTAGTTGATTAGTTTTGTTTTCTATTAATGCCAAAGAGGGAAATTGTTGAGATCTGATTGAAAATATCATTTTTGAAAAGATTATTGAAAGAGGGAGATTGTTGAAGAAGACTATGTGTTTCAATCATTGTTTGGTCACTGATGTCAAACCTACTATTTGCTGGTAAGACAACTACTTATAAGATTCAAGTACTATTACTTAGTTGATTGATGAAGAGGACTTGATCAATAAGATGTAACAATAGCACCTAGAGAAAAAGGTTGAGTTCTAGTTATGTAATGAAGTACAAGGATTAGTTAACACTGTGATAACATGATGTATTGATAATCTACTTAAGGTTACAAATGTTTTCTACACTTAGAAAGTTTAGAAGAACAAGTTACATAAAGTTTATCTACCAAGCTTGATCGAGTGGGTAGTAGGTGCCGAGAAAAGTTAGTATAAGCCAAGTAGAAAGTCAGTTGGAGCCAAGTAAAAGCAAACTCTAGTGGATGCTAAGCAAGACAGTTGATGCTGAGTAAAGTTTAGTTGATGTCGAGCATCAATAAAATTTAGTTGATGCTAAGCAATGCAATCTATGCTGAGCATCAACAGGTTGATAATATTGAGATGTTGTACTATTTTAAAGATTGAAGATTTGTCAAATCTGAGCTAGCAAGTTTGTTTTCTTGAAAACTTGTGAACTAGGAGAAAGATAAGGTTGATGAGCTAGTGACACTAAATTTGAAGTAAATCATTTTTAGGTGATTTCAAATGGATTCTAGGAGAAGTTTCTAGAAGAGATATGAGATATGGGGTAAATACATTGTATCCTACCTAATCCATCTGAACCCTAATTTGGACAATGGAAAATGAGTAGGAAAATATCATAATTTCCTATATATAGGAATGTCTAGTCATGAAGCAAAGTTGTCATGTGTGAGAACTAAGGAAGAATAGGAGTTAAGGGTTTTTCTTCATCAAGTGACCTAATAGAAGAGTCTACAATGGAATGTTAGGAAAGAAGGCTTAAGAAAATGAATCCTTGAAGGGTGAACAAGATATTAGAGCTACAAAGTATGAAGGCCAAGCATAATTTAGGACTGAAAAGAGATCTATAATCTACAAGAGAAGTTGAAAGTTGTATCAAATCAAAGCTCTACTATTAATCTGTAACAATTGTATCAGTCTAGGGTAAATTGTTTAGATTAAGGTTGACCTAATAGTCATTTGTAAATTCTTTAACTAGGTGGTATTCCAAGCGAATGGCCTAAAGTTCTCTAACAAGGCTCACTCCTAATAGGGTGATTGAAATCCCTTAATAGGGTCACATTTAATAGTGTGTATTGTAACCTTTAACAAGGTTGGCCTTTTTCAGGGCATCACTTCAGAAGAGTGAAAAGGAGTAGCATGTTACTAGTGGTTTATCCCAAATTGGGTTTGCTACTGCCACATACTCGACTTTAGCTATTGATTGGGAAATGTAGTTCTGCTTCTTGCTTATCTATAAAATTAGTCTCTTTCCTAGAAAGAATGCACCACCATTTGCACTCTTCCTACATTCAACATTTTCTTCCTAATCAAAGTTAGTGAATACCTTTAGTTCAAACTTATCATTCTTCTTGTAATAAAATCCATAGTCTTCTGTTCCTTTCAGATATATTTATATTCTTTTTACTACCATCATATGATTGTCCTTAAGACTTGCTAAAAATCTAGCAACTATCCCAAAAACTAATGTAATATCTATTTTACTATGAACAACATATTGTAGTTTACCAATCATTGATCTATATTGTGTCTAGTTCACATCAACAAATTATCATTTTTGGATAGTTTGTGTCCAATAACCATAGGTGTACACATTGGTATAGAATCTTCCATCCCAAAATTTTTTAGCATCTCCTTGATATATTTAGACTTAGTAATGAAGGTACCTTGCTTCATTTGATATACTTGTAAGCCAACAAAGAATTTGATCTCAATAAAAATTGACATTTCAAACTCATTCATTTCATCAATAAAAGTTTTGGATAATGCTTCCCTTCCTCCAAATATGATATCATCAACAAAAATTTTAGATAACAATACCTCATTGTTCTTTCTAGTCTTCAAATATAGATTGTTGTTTTCATTTGTCATTGCAAAACCAATATTGACCAAATAATTATGAAGTCTTTCATACCATGCTCTAGGGGCTTGTTTCAAACTATATTCTTCTTGTCAGGATCTACAAATCCTTCAGGCTAATCTATGTATACTTTTTCCTCAAGTATCACATTCATAAATGCATATTTGAAATCCATTTGATATACCTTGAATTCTTTATAAATAGAATATGCAAGTTGTGTTCTAACTCCTTCTAATCTTGCTATAGGGGAATTTTTTTCCCATAATAACAACTACCATTTGTGCATATTCTTTGCCTACCAATCTAGCCTTATTCCTTTCGACTTCACCTTTCTCATTTAGCTTATTCTTGAATACTCACTTTGTTCCAATAAAATTTTTACCTTTAGGTCTGGGTACTAGAGACCATATTTGGTTCTTTTCAATTTGTTCAATTTCTTCACTCATAGCTTGTATCCAATCTTCTTTCTCCAAACAATATTTCTTAGATTTGGGCTCAAACTCACAAAGTAAACATGTATCACTTCTAATTATTTTTATTCTTATAACACCAGACTCTTTATCTCTAATGATTTGTTTAGGCACATGATGTCTTCTCACACATTTTTCTAACATAGGCTCTTTTCTTCTTTCTTCTTCAACAAGTTCATCTTGAAAAATAATTCAAAGCTCATTATCCCTTTCTTGTTCTGGTTTAGGTTTTTGCACACTTGACATTGCCTTCTTGCTGTTTGAATTCCTTTTTCTATGGCTTGACATCATTTATATGTTGCTTGACACCCACATTCCACTACTCAAAAACTGGTCGTTGCAACTTGACATTCCTAGTTTATTGAGGATCTACAACTTTGATTTCTTGTTTAGCTGGAGTGCCTGGAGCACTATCATTCACATATATGAATGAACTATAATGTTCAAGTTTTGTCTTACATTCAACTTCATTTATCTATTTATATTCATTAAATTTCACATTTGGACTTTCGACAACTTTGTTAATGTTAGAGTTCAAACACATATACGCTTTTCTTTTAGTGGAATATCCTAGGAATATACTTTTAAAACTTTTAGCATCAAGTTTTTCATTCCTATTGTCTTTAAGTACGTAAAATTTTCTTCCAAAATCTTTAAAATATTTCACATTATGTGCATATCCATACCACAATTCAAAAGGTGTAGCATTTGTACTTTTCTTGACTTGCACTCTATTTAGAGTATAAACAACAATACTTACATCTTTTCTCTGGTATTTTTGTGACACATTCTTCTCCATCATTAGTGTTCTAGCACAATCCATAATTGATCTATTTCTTCTTTTAGCTATTCCATTTTGAGGAGGGGTCCTACGTGTATAAATTTTTGTTTTTAATTCCTCTATCATTTCAAAATATGTCAAACTCATTGTAAATGAATTCAACACCTTTATCAGATCTCAAACATTTCAGACTTTTCCCTGTCTCCTTTTCAACTCTGGCTAGATACCACTTAAACAACTAAAAAACATTAGATTTTTCTTTAAGAATCATCACAGTCATCAAAAAATAGAATGAAATATTTATAACCATAGTAGCTTTGAACTCTAATTGGTCTACACAAGGCAGTATTAACTAATTCCAAAATAACATCAGATTAATATGTTTTTCTCTTGAAACTAGACTTTTTCATTTTCCCCAATTGACATTGTTTACACATAACATTGTTAGGTTTCTTTAGTTTTGGAAAACCTCTGACTATTTCCATTTTATTAATGCTAACCAAATTATTAGAATTTACATGACATAACCTCTTGTACCATGACCAAATATCTTCATATTGTAGAAACAAACATGTCTCATCAGATAAATCTAGATAGAACAATTTACCTCTTTTTTGATCACCACTTCCAATCAATTTACCACCAACATCAAATATTTTCCCCTTTCTATGATAAAATTCAAATTTGTAACCTAATTTTTTTAACTATGAAAAACTCATCATATTATAGTTAAGTCCTTCAATCTAGTAAACATTGTCACATTTGATCTTATTAGTTTGTTGAATTGTTCCTTTACCTTTCACAAGACATGAAACATCATTACCAAATTTAATGCAGCTACCCTTGTATGGTCCAATGTCCTCAAATTTAATTTTATCACTAGTCACATAATTAGAGAAACCACCATCAATTATCCATATATCACTTGTGTTCACATAAGAGATTAAACCAATTTTCTCATCTTCATTGGATCTTCTTTCATAGCAACATAGATTACCTCTTCATCATTAATATCATATTCTATATCAATTTATTCTTCAACAATATAATGAGATTTCTTACCTTTTTTACTTTTAGTCCTTTTTCTTCTTGAAGTCTCAATCATCTCTTCTTCCTTTGTAATTTCTCTCCTTTCTTTCATCCTTGTCCTCTTTGTCAAGACACCTTGTAGCAATATGACCAACCTTGTTGCATGGCAAATAGAATATGGAAATTTTTTTTACCTTGTATTTTCCTTTGCCTCTTCCAAATCTCTTAGCTATTAGTGCCTCAAGTTCATCAACTTCATCATCAGAAGTATCACTTTCATTTTTTACATGTTTTCTATTTACTATCATGCTAAGAACCAATTTTGATTTATAACCAAATTCAATAGTGGCATGAGTGTAATTATCAAAATTGAACATCTCAAAAGTAGTAAGTCTAGAAATTACACCTTCTAGAGATAGGTCATTACGTGGTGTACATCTTAGTTCTTGTATTGTAGAAACCCTAATGGCATAAATAGGAAGTAGGGTTCTCAATACCTTGCTAATTATTGTTTCATATCCAATCTTTTTGTTAGCTCCTCTAATAGCATTGACAACTTCTTTGATTCTTGTGCTATATTGCACTATGTTTCCACCTTCTATCATTCTCATTTCATCAAACTTACCTTTTAGACTTTCTGATTTGGCTCTCAAGACAATATCATCTCCTCTATAGATGGCCTTCAGTTTATCCCACATTTCCTTCAAATTTTTGCATTCCTTTAGGTCATCAAACTTAGAATAGCTTATGTCTAAAGAAATCTCAAACATTTGACCGATTATGTTCTTATCTCCATATATGCATTATCCAAAAAATTAATGCAACATCACCAATACTATCTATATGTAGTCTAATCATATTCTGCTATGTAGGAAAATTTTATTTGGTCAACTTTGGTACCTATCTTTGGTATGCCATGATCTTTAGTTTTGAGTACCTTCAAACTTCTTTGTACAAGCACCAATGCTCTGATACCAATTGTTACAATATTTAGAATACTTGAGATTTAACAATTAAACAAACATACACTTAAACAACTTTAGATCTTATTATTTCATTTCTTGGTCTCTACTTTAAAATATTTTCAACATTAGCTAGTTGTCTAATGTTCTAAAATAACAAACTTGTAGAATATAAACTTTAATTAGTAAAGAATCATAATAACATCCACACAAGTTTGACACTAGGATTTAATGTGGAAATCCAATTTGGGAAAAACCACCAGCAACATGTCACCAATTTTCACTCTTCTGAAATGAGCTCTGTTAGGAGCCAACCCTATCAAAGGTTACAATACACACTATTCAATGTTACATGGTTAAAAGTTTTAATCACCCTATTAGGAGTGGCCTTGTTAGAGGACTTTAGAAAATTCTATTAGAATGTCACTAGGTTAAAGGATTTACATAGATTGTTAATTCCTTATGATTGTTAGGTAAACCTTGATTAAAGAATTTCAAATACTATCCACAATGGTTAGAAACTAACAATAGTATTGATCTATTAAGTACAACTCACTTTGCATGTTCAAATCCTAATACTAACTTATTGTCTAGCCTCCATTGTCATCTCAATCTTAGATTCACTTGGAAACCCTTCAAGCAATCATCTTTCACTTCTTATCAACTCAATTAAGCCTTCTACTTAGATTCTCCAGTCAACAACATAAGTAATAGCTCCAACTCTCTAGAACTTCTTCACATGCTCACAACCTCTATGCTCTATTCTCTCTGTTCTCTTTCACCTCTCAAAGTTTTCCTCTATACCTCTTTAAATTGGTAGTTCTAATACTTTTCTACTTAAAAATCACTATAGATCATAGGGTTCATGATTTGATCCATCAGATATAATGTATCTAATAACCATTTTTTAATCTTTTCTTTTCTAGAAACTTCTCTTTGAATTAATATCTTAAGTCGATCCCCTGATCCTCTCCTAGAATTAACTTATTGAACTCATCGATCCTTATCTTCAACATGTTTTCCATATCCCAAGAAATCAACTCAGTCAACTAGAATTATGATTCCTTGAAAACAATTAAAATTCTGTTCCTCGACCAACACGAAGTTCTGACACTCAATCATCACTGAGTTACTTGGTCACTATAAAACTTCTTTCTCAGCATTAACATTGTCACTCTGTCAATATTGGTTCTCGATCATTACTGAATTTTCTCAACGCTTATTGTAGCTCGATTGGTACTAGCATCACTCAACATGTCCATGAAAATTCCTCAGTCGTTTACTCTATTACTCAGTCAAGCCTACACATTTGATCTATCATTGCTCACACTTCCAAGACTTATACATTATTGTTACCTTATCTTGTCAAAGTCTAATTCATCAAATGGCCATTTTTAGTTTCCTCTTCATAATTCAACCTTTCCTCTATATTCTTTTGTTACGAAAAACTTCTCAAATCCTCTTCATCAATAAAATAGATATGAAATTTAGATAAGATAAAAAAAATCTCACCAATAGATTTGACATCAATGACAACACAAAAATTGTTCCAATGTAATTTCCAATAAGTTCTCCTTACCTTTGACCTCAAATCCCTATGGCTATGCCATATATATCTCTTCATCCAAATCACCATGAATAAATGTATTTTTAACATAAAGCTATTCCAATGCCCTTTTATGTGCAAATCCTTTTACTACTAACCTATCTTTAAATCATTTCTTACCTCCATCCTCTTCTTTTAGTTGATAACACCATTTATTCTATAAATCTTTTTTACATACAAGCAACTTGCATAAATGCCAAGTCTATTTTTTTAGAAAGGAGTCCATTTCTTCTGTCATCGTAGACTCCCACTGAATCTTACTATCCACCTGTAGAGCTTCATCATAAAATTTTGGTTCACCAACATCAATTAGTAAAATAGAGTAGAAAGAAAGAAAAAAATATGTCTAAAGGTCTACTTAGCCTTGTTGAATGTCTAACATTCACTAGGGTGTGTGGTATTTTTTATTGTGGTTGTTGTAGAGTATGAAGGACTATAGGAATAATTTCTTTAAAGATCATAGTACATCCTCAACATCAATCTCTTTTTTGATCATACATTATTCACATCTAAGATTGCATAAATAATATAATGATCTCACTAATCCAAATGTCATACTTACAATCAAAGAAACAATATTGTTGGAAATAGAGATGGAGTAACTGAGAGGGGAGGGGTGAATCAATTACCACAAAATATTTTTACAGACCCTTACATGTCTTTAAAATACAACTACTGATGACACTCGGTAACCACACAAATAGATGCTGAAACTTGATAGATGTTTTGTTAAATTTTCACTCTTCTGAAGTGAGCCCTATTAGGAGCCAACCCTGTTAAAGGTTACAAAACACACTGTTAGGTGTGACCCTGTTAGAGGATTTGATCACCTTGTTAGAAGTGGCCTTGTGAGAGGTCTTTAAAACAATTCAACTGAATTGTCACCTTGTTAGAGGATTTACAAAACGACTGTCAAAACAACTCTGTTAAGAGATTTTGAATCATTGTTACAATGATTAGAAAGCAACAATGAAGTGATTTGAGATATATGCAACTTATCTTTTCTGAATACAGATCTATGTTTTTCTTCATTAAATTCTTACTGATCAAATGCAACTCTGCAGCTTCATAGAGATGACAAGTTCTTCCTTGACATTCGCTCATGTAATTGCTTATATATTCACACTTTTATGCATCCACACGCTTCTACATCAATTGAATTCACAACTTGACCTTTCATATATACCCTACAGATTGTCAAGTCCGCTCAATTACAAGTTTACAACAACTTGAAAAACATAAATCAGTCGGTTGCACAAAATAATTAAACTTAATTCTTTAGAATCATAAAATTCTTTGATGCCCGACCTAGCTCGGTGACCACTACTTCAAAATGGTTTCCCCATGTTAACCAAGTGAAGCTCGGTAAACACTGCAAACCTTGCAACTTCCTTCGGAGACCGAGTTAACTCGGTAAATACTAATCTTACTTTGTTTACCGAGTGAGCTCCGTAAAAGCTAATTTTTCTTCGCTTATCAAGTGAGCTCGGTAAAAGCTAACTTGCCTTTGCTTATCGAGTGAGCTCGGTAAAAGTTAACTTGCCTTTGCTTACCGAGTGAGCTCGATAAAAGTTAACTTGCCTTTGCTTACCGAGTGAGCTCGGTAAAAGTTAACTTGCCTTTGCTTACCGAGTGAGCTCAGTAAAAGTTAACTTGCCTTTGCTTATCGAGTGAGCTCGGTAAAAGTTAACTTGCCTTTGTAATGTTCAGGAATGCTCGGTAGTCACTATAAATTGCTTTGCTAACCATCTGAGCTCGGTAGACTTTGTCTGATGACTGATATGACATTTGTGTAACATCAAAGACAATACACAATTAACAATTGTATCCAACAATCTCCCTCTTTGGCATTGATGGCAACGCAACATGTCATAGCAGAAATGAAATTTGAAAACAAGTCTTTTACTTATATGGCAACACAGCATGTCGATATGACAATTCTTCCTCTAAGATAGAAAACTTTTCCTCTTACAGTAATCTCCTTCTATTTTGAACAAATTTCAGAGAGATATGACAGTAATAAACTCTCCCTCTTTGACAACACATGCCAAAGAAAATTCAAACTCAAATGAATTTCAGTGTACCTTTAGTACTGATTCATATGCAATGTTTCCTGGTTATGTTGCATCAATTGATAGATCTTCAATCTGGTATGAGTTGATGCATCACTAGAACTTTATTTTAGTGAACTTCAGATAGGGGAGTGACCCCTAACTTACCTCTTAGATAAAAGAATGCATCCTTAGGTAATGGTTTTGTGAATATGTCAAAAATTTGGTCCTTTGTATGAATATATTCCAATCTAATCTCCTTATCTTGCACCAATTCTCTAACAAAATGATATTTTATTGCAATGTGCTTGGTTTTGGAATGCATCACTAGATTTTTAGATATGTTGATTGCACTTGTATTGTCACAGAACATAACAACAGGTTCTTTGATTTCCATCTTCATGCCTTCCAACAATTTTTTAAACCAAACAATGTTAGAGCAGTTTACTACTGTAGCAACATACTCTGCTCTGCTGTTGATTGAGATGTACAATTCTGCTTTTTTCTATCCAAGAAACCAACCTTTTTCCAAGAAAGAATGCACCTCCACTTGTACTTTTTCTGTCATCAAGGTTTCTTGCCCAATCAGCATCAGTAAATACTTTCAAATCCAAACTTCCTCCAAACTTATACCATAAACCATACTCTTCAGTTCCTTTTAAATATCTCATTATTCTTTTGATTTCCATCAAGTGGTTTTCTCTTGGTTTTGCTGAAAATCTTGCTACAATACCAACTGCAAGAGCAATATCTGACCTTGTATGAACTACATACTGCAACTTTCCAATCATAGATCTATACAATGTTTGATCTACTTCCTTTGATTCATCTTCCTTGGTAAGTTTTAATCCGGTACACATAGGAGTCCCAACTAGTTTACAATCTTCCATTCCAAACTTTTTCAATATCTCTTTGATGTACTTTGATTGACTAATGTAGATACCATTTTTATTCTATTTAATTTGAAGACCAACAAAGAATTTGATCTCACCAAACATGGACATTTCAAATTCCTTGTTCATTTGTTCTAAGAATTCTTTGCATAGATCATCATTCCCTGTGAAAACAATATCATCTACAAATATTTCTGCCAAGACAATCTTATTATCTGGTCCTTCCTTAATTTACAAGCTACTGTTATCATTAGTTCTTTGAAAACCAATCTGAATAAGATAGTTATGCAATCTTTCATACCATGCTCTAGGGGCTTGTTTCAGACCATACAATTCCTTGTGTAATTTGCAGACCATGTTCTTCTTATCTAGATTAAAAAAACCTTCAGGTTGTTCAATGTAAACCTCTTCATCTAGTATACCATTGAGGAATGCTGATTTGACATCCATCTGATAAACTTTGAAACCCTTATGGGCAGCATATGCTAGTAAGGTTCTGACTCCTTCCAATCTTGCAACAGGAGAAAAAGTTTCTCCATAGTCTATTCCTTCTTCTTGAGCATATCCTTTGCATACTAGTCTAGCTTTGTTTCTTGATACTTTACCATCTTCATCCAACTTGTTTCTGAATACCCACTTAGTTCCAATTACATTTTTGTCTTTAGGTCTGGGTACAAGATTCCACATCTTGTTTTGCTCTATTTTCTCTATTTCTTCATTCATAGCCTCAATCCAACTATCATTTTCCAATGCATCTTTGACATTTCTAGGTTCAAAATCAACAAGTAAACAAGTACCTTTCAGCTTATTCCTTGTCATGGTTCCTTCAGATTTATCTCCAATGACTTAATCTGCTGAATGATGTCTTCTGACATACTTGGCTAATATAGGTTCCTTGCCTTTTGAATGGATTTCATTATTATCCTTTTGCATTTCAACTTCAGGCTCTTTCTGTTCTGGCTCGGTAGATATTTTCTTGGTAAATACTTGCTCGGTAGATACTGAGTTTAACTCAGTTTGCTGTGGTTCGGTTTGAACTTCCTGTAACTCGGTTACAGATGACTTAGGAGTAGAAGTTTCCTGATTCTCTGATGTAACTGGTACTGTATCAGGTTCACTGAAGACAAACCTTTTATAATCTTTCGGTTCCCTTTTTCTTTCTTCCTCAGTCCTTTTTGCAAACTCATCAACTTTCACATGTGCACTTTCTATGACTTTGTGAGTAGACAAGTTTAAACATCTATATGCCTTACTTGTGCATGAGTATCCAAGGAATATACCTTTATCACCTTTTACATCAAATTTTCCTTTTCTAGATTCTTTCAAAATATAACATTTACTTCCAAATACTTTAAGATAACTTACATTAGGTTTATAGCCATACCATAACTCATAGGGGGTTTTGAATGAGTCTTTCTTCAGCTGTACTCGATTCAAGGTATAGACTACAGTGCTGATTGTTTCCTTCTAGTATTTAATAGCAATGCTCTTTTCAATAATTAATGTTCTTGCACAATCCATGATGGATCTGTTTCTTCTTTCAGCTATTCCATTCTGCTGGGGTGTTCCAGGTGCTGATACCTGTCTTTTGATTCCTCTTTCAATGAAAAAGTTATTGAATTCTTGTGAAATGAATTCTCCACCTCTGTCTGATCTCAAGCATTTTAATCTTTTTCTTGTTTCCTTTTCTACTCTGGCCAAATACCATTTGAACTTTTCAAATGCTTCTGATTTATTTCTTAGATACATGACTGTCATCATTCTTGAGTAATCATCAACAAAAAGAATGAAGAACTTTTTTCCAGTATAGCTTTCAATTCCAATAGGTCCACATAAATTAGTATGCACAATTTCTAATATGTCTTTAGACTGATAGTTTTTACTTTTAAAACTAGTCTTTCCCATCTTTCCAATTTGACAATTTTTGCATAGACCGACTTCAGGTTTCTTTATGTTGGGAATGCCTTTTACTTTTCTAAACTTGCTTATCTTTACCAGATTATCAAAGTTTACATGACACAACCTTTTATGCCATAACCAACTTTCTTCAACTTGAGCAATGAAACATGAACATTCACCTAGTTCAAGATAGAACAAGTTACCTTTAGTTTGAGTATCTAATCCAATCAGCTTTCCTTTCCCATCCAACAGTCTTGTTTTACCATGCATGAATTCTACTTAACAGATTATTCTTTAGTCCTTCTACCCAATAGGCATTATCACATATAAGTTCTTTGGTTAGAGGGATTCTTCCTCTTCCTTTTATATAACAAGGTTCATTGTTGCCAAATCTTACACTGCCACCATCACAGTCTTCAAAGTATTCAAACTTAGTTTTTTCGCCAGTCATGTGATGAGAGCAACCACTATCTATGATCCATGTATCATTTTTTCTCATATGAGAAATGAGTGCCATTTCTTCATCACTATCAGATTCATCTTTCACAACAATATAGACAATCTCATCTTCTTCTTCATCATTAGAGTCATTAGAATCTTTAGCCATAAAACATGTTTTCTTACCTTTGTCCTTGAATGATTTGAAATCTTTCTTGCCATTCCATTTTTGATCTTTCTTTTCATCTATATTCTGCTTGTTTGGACATCTAGCAGCAATATGACCAACTTCTTCACATAAAAAATAGATTAGGGGTACTTTACCTTTGTATTTTCATCTTCACTTTCTAACAAAGATTTCTTTTTGCCTTTCTCCTTGAGTGAAAGTTTGGCTTCAAATGCTGATTCAATTTTTTTGGAAGCTGGAACATAGTTATCAAAGTTGTCGAGTTCAAATGTAGTCAATCTTCCAACTATAGCCTCTAGATTTATCTTATGATTTGATTCACATCTTCTTTCTTGAATTGCAGAGACTCTGATTGCATAAATGGGAAGGAGAATTCTGAGAACTTTTCTTATAACTGTCTCTTCATTGATATCTCCACTAGAAGCTTTGATTTCACTAACACATGCTTTAACTCTTTTAACATATTTGCAATGTTTTCATCCTCTCTCATCCTCATTTGATCAAATTGTCCTCTTAGACTTTCTGCTTTGGCTCTTCTAACATTATCATCTCCTCCATATATCTCTTTCAACTTTTCCCACATTTCAAAGGTAGATTTGCAGTCCTTGATATCATCAAATTCTTCATAACTCAGAGCAGATGCTATATCTATCATTATAATGTTGTGAGTCTTCTTTTCAGCAATATCATTGACATATAGTGTACCAGCTTGTTCTGCATATTTTTCATCAAGTTACTTCAGTCCTGTATCACCAATGGATGCTAGGTGAAGTCTCATCAGTCCTTGCCATGCTGAGAAGTTATTTCTATTAAGTCTTGGGATTTCCCTTTTATAAGACATCTTGATCTTTGGCTTAGATCCTTGAAATCTTATCCTGCAAGCACCAAAAGCTCTGATACCAATTGTTGGAAATAGAGATGGAGTAACTGAGAGGGGAGAGGTGAATCAGTTACCACAAAAATATTTCTACAGACCCTTAGATGTCTTTAAAATACAACTGCTGATGACACTCGGTAACCACACAAATAGATGCTGAAACTTGATAAATGTTCTGTTAACTTTATTAAGCATTTAAAGTGATTAACATGCATGCATAAATAAAAATCATGAACACAAGAGACACCAGATTTAACGTGAAAAATCAATTTGGGAAAAACCACTAAGTAACTAGTTACCAATTTTCACTCTTCTAAAGTGAGCCCTGTTAGGAGTCAACCCTGTTAAAGGTTACAAAACACACTGTTAGGTGTGACCCTGTTAGAGGATTTGATCACCTTGTTAGAAGTGGCCTTGTGAGAGGTCTTTAAAACAATTCAACTGAATTGTCACCTTGTTAGAGGATTTACAAAATGGCTATGAAACCAACTCTGTTAAGAGATTTTGAATCACTGTTACAATGATTAGAAAGCAACAATGAAGTGATATGAGATATATGCAACTTATCTTTGCTGAATATAGATCTTTGTTCTACTTCATTAAATCCTTACTGATCGAATGCAACTCTGCAGCTTCATAGAGATGACAAGTTCTTCCTCAAAATTCACTCATGCAATTGCTTATACATTTGCACTTTTATGCATCCACACACTTCTACATCTATTGAATTCACAACTTGACCTTTCATATATACCTTACAGATTGTCAAGCTAGCTCAATTAAAAGTTTACAACAACTGGAAAAACATAAATCAATCGGCTGCACAAAACAATTAAACTGAATTCTTTAGAATCATAAAATTCTTTGCTGCTCGACCCAGCTCGGTGACCACTGCTTCAAAATGGTTTCCCCGTGTTAACCAAGTGGAGCTCGATAAACACTACAAACCTTGCAACTTCCTTCAGAGACCGAGTTAACTTAGTAAATACTAACCTTCCTTTGTTTACCAAGTGGGCTCGGTAAAAGCTAATTTTTTTTCGCTTACCGAGTGAGCTTGGTAAAAGCTAACTTGCCTTTGCTTATCGAGTGAGCTCGGTAAAAGCTAACTTGCCTTTGCTTATCGAGTGAGCTCGATAAAAGCTAACTTGCATTTGCTTACCGAGTGAGCTCGGTAAAAGTTAACTTGCCTTTGCTTATCGAGTGAGCTCGGTAAAAGTTAACTTGCCTTTGTAATGTTCAGGAATGCTCGGTAGTCACTATAAATTGCTTTGCTAACCATCTGAGCTTGGTAGACTCTGTTTGATGACTGATATGACATTTGTGTAACATCAAAGACAATACACAATTAACAATTATATCCAACAAATATTTCCTCTATACCAAGTCCTAAAAGAAACATTGAGTTGGCCTTGAGGCTTTCACAGTTTACAATGAATAATATAGGACCACATTAAGATATTACATTATATGTTACATTTAAAAAATATTTTAATAATGACTGGCATCATGGGAATAATATGTTGAACAATCTTCATAAATATTCATACAATGACGATGTGATTCTTACATGTTAACCATAGCATCTTGAACATGTCTTTTTCCATAATCTAAGCCCACTAAATGATCTTTAGCTTCACCAAATAGATATAACACAATTGTTAGGATTCATGAGATAGAAGTAATAATTACATGCAAATATAACCAATATCAAATAAAAAATTGATAGAAGAGAGCACAAGACACAAAGATTTAATGTGGTTCACCCAATCCCTACGCTGCATCCACACTTGCTTTTTTTCTTCTTGCATTGCTTCTAGTTCTTCTTCTATTATAAGATTCTTTGATGCTTCTAATTCTGCATCTAGTTTAGCTTCCTTTTTTGCCTCTAATTTTGCATCTTATTTAGCTTCCTTTGTTGCTTCTTATTTTGAATTTGGTTTCTCTTCATTTATGTATCCTGGTTATGCATCTAGCTTATCTTCCTTTCTTTCTTCTGATTTCACATTTGATTTAGATTCCTTTCTTTCTCCTAATTTTGTATCTAGTTTATCTTCCTTTCTTGCTCCTGATTTTGCATATGGTTTTTTGTTGATATGTTGTGACTTGTCAGGGAAGCATTGTACGCTTTTCATAAATTCTTTAGGATTCAGGACATCCCCCCCCCCCCAAAGAAAATTTTTGGTTGACTCATTAAGAATTTTTGAGTTGACTCATCAATTATTTGCCAAGGTTGACTCATCAAGGGTTCTCTTTGTGTTCTCTTCCGTCAATTTATTATTTTTTGATATTGGTTATATTTGCATGTAATTGTTATTTTTGTCTTGTTAATCCTAACAAGTATCAAAGTAAGGTTGGTTTTTTAGTTATCCTCTATAAGAAGGTCTCATGGTTGAGTGAGTGTCTCACGATTGATTGGGGAACATTGAAAGATAAAGGTCAGCTAGATGTTGATAAGTTTAATGGGTAGAAATTTAAATTATGAAAAATGCAAATGGAGGATTATCTTTGTCATAAGGATTTATGGTGGCCATTGTAAGGAACATTTAAGAAACTGATAGCTATGATGGATAAGGGCTAGGATATTTTGGACAAAAAACACTTGGAAGTGTCACTTTATGCCTGGCACAATCGGTGACACTTAATATTATGAAAACAAAGATTACTAAAGAGTTTATGCAAACCCTAGAAAAGTCATATGAAAATCCCTCCACTTCAAACAAGGCATTTCTCATGAATTAGATATTTAACATGAAGACGACAGAAAGTGGAATAGTTGTTCATCATTTAAATGAGCTTAATATGGTTACTAGTCAATTATCTTTTGTAAATGTCAATTTTGATGATGAAATTAGGGCTCTCTTGATTTTATGTTATTTTTCTGAAAGTTACAATGGCTTGTTAATGGATGTGAGTAATTATGTTTCTTGATCCAATACCCTAAAGTTTGATGATGTTATTGGTGTTATTCTAAGTGAGGAAAATCATAGGAAGAGGTTAGGTGGATCTAGATTAGAAATTGTCTTGAACACAAAAAGAAGATGTAGAATGAATGAGGGAGAAAATACTTTTGGAAATTGTGGGAAATCAAGAGGAAAATAAAAGGGGAAGAAGTCTCAATCTAGGGGACCAAGAGATTGTTAGTACTATAAGAAAGTAGAGTATATGAAGAAAGATCATTTTACTTGAATGAACAATGAAGGAAAAAATCAAGAAGGGATCAAGGAGGAAACTGTGGTAAGTAAAAAATCTGAAGAGGATTCTTTTCTTCTTTCCTTAGAAAATGTTGATGATTCATGGGGTTTAAACTCAAGGGCTTCATTTCATGCTACTCCCCACAGAGGTTATTTTCTTGATTATGTCCAGGGGGATTTTGGAATAGTTTAGTTGGGATATAATGAACCCTATCAAATTGTTTGAAATGAGAAAATTAAGTTTAAGTTACAAAATGAGAATGATTAGATACTAAAGGAGGTAAGACATTTTCCAAGATTGAGTAGGAATATAATTTCAATAGGGAAATTGTGTGATGAGGGCTGCACATAACTTTTAATGATAAAATTTGAAAAGTTTTACAAGGTTCCTTAGTAGTAGAAAAATGTTTGAAAATAGACATATATTTGTATATGTCATACTATTCCTTCTACTTTGATTATTTTAGAGAAGAATAAATGTTTAAGAATGATTGCTGTAGTTGAGCAGGGGGGACAAATAGTTGTTTTATATTGTAAACCAACATGGTGGCACAAAAGACTTGGGCACATAAGTGAGAAAGATATAAAATTAATTCATTCAAAGAATATTTTTCCAAGTCTAAAATGTGTCAATATGGATTTCTATAGAAGGTGTGTGTATGAAAAGAAAAAGAGAGTGAGTTTTGTGAAGATTGGGAAGGAAAACGAAAATGTAAAGTTAGAGCTTGGGAATATAGATGTATAGGGACCAACTTAGGTATCTTCCCTTGGTGTCTCTCATTATTATGCTACATTCATTGATGATGCACCTAGAAAAGTATGGGTTTATTTTCTTAAACATAAATATGAGGTATTTGTAACTTTTAAGAAATGGAAATGCTTGGTTGAAAATGAGACAAGTAAAAGGCTAAAATGTCTTAGATCTAATAATGATAGTGAGTATCGCAGCAAAGAATTTGAAAATTATTTTTATACTAATGGTATTTGTAGATAAAAAATTATTCCATAGACTCCACAAGAAAATGGAGAGGTTGAATGTTGTCTAGTGTGGGGTTTGATCAATCCCCAAGTGGGAGATTGTTAGTTTGTGGTGACTGATTAGGGAAGTACTATACATACTTCATAAATTCTTTGGGGCTTGCATAATTTTTTTTTTGGGCCCTATTTTATTAGGATTTTGGGCCGACATGTAATTATTAATTATAATCCTAAACTAGTAAAAATACTTGTATTAAAGGGCTTAGGGTTAGGGATTGTAATCAAGTTGTAATCACTAGATCATAAATATAGGACTTGCTATTTGGTGGACGTAGCCCAAGGTTTGGGTGAACCACATTAAATCATGGTGTCTTGTGTTATATTCTATGTGATCTATTAAATTATGATAGGGTTTATACTTGCATGTAATTGTTATTTTTGTTTGAGGTTTAATCCTAAAAAGTTGTACCAGAGTGAGGTTATTTTTTCAGTTATCCTTTGTAGGAAAGTCTCATGGTTGAGTGGGAGTGATGGAAGACAAGGGTAAGCTAAGGGTTGACAAGTTTAATAGGTAGAACTTTTACTTATGGAAAATGAAAATGGAGGACTATCTTTATTAGAAGGATTTATGGAAGCTATTGGAAGGAAAAACCAAGAATCAAGGATCTATGTCAAATGACTAATGGGATCTTTTAGATAGAAAGGCACTTGGAAGCATTCAATTATGCCTAGCACCATCGGTAAGATTTAATATTACAAAAGAAAAGATAGTTAAAAATTTGATGAAATCCCTAAAGAAATTGTATGAAAAACCCTCTGCTTCAAACAAGGTATTTCTCATGAAATATTTATTTAATATGAAAATGGAAGAAGGTGGATCTATTGCAGATCATTTAAATGAGTTTAATAGTGTTACTAGTCAGTTATCTTCTATGAGTATTAATTTTGATGAAGAAATTAGAGCTCTTTTGATTTTGTGTTCTTTTCCTGAAAGTTGGAATGGCATGGTAATGGCTGTGAGTAATTATGCTTCTATATCTAATACCCTAAAATATGATGATGTGATTGGTGCTATTTTGAGTGAGGAAACTCATAAGAAAACCTTAGGTGGATCTAAATTAGGAAGTGCTTTGAACACACAAAGTCGAGGTAGAATGACTGAGAGAGGAAGTAATTCCAAAAATTGTGAGAAATCAAGAGGAAAGTCAAAGGGGAGGAGGTCTCAATAGAGAGGACCAAAGGACTATTGGTACTGTGGTAAAATAGGGCATAAAAATAAATATTGTTGGACTCGAAAGAAAAATGAAAGGGAAAAGCAAGATGGAGACAAGGAGGGAAGTGTGGTATGTAATAAATCCAAAGAAGATGCTTTGCTTCTATCTTCAGAAAGTGTTGATGATTCATGGGTTTTAGATTCTGGTGCTTCATTTCATGCTACACCTTATAGAGGTTATTTCATTGATTATGTCCAAGGGGATTTTGGACTTGTTTATCTAGGGGATAATGAACCCTATCGAATTGTTAGAAAGGGAAAAATTAAGATTAAGTTGTAGAATGAGAATCATTGGCTACTACATGAGGTTAGACATGTTCCAAGGTTGAGTAGGAATTTAATTTTAGGAGGGCAATTTGGTGATGAGGGTTGTGTAGTTACTTTTAATGAGAAAAATTGGAAGGTTTCAAAAGGTTCCCTTGTAGTAACAAAAGGTGTGAAATTAGGCACCTTATATCTTTGTACAGGTCATATTGTTCCTTCTACTTTAATTATTTTAGAGAAAAATGAATGTTCAGGGATAGTCATTGCAGTTGAGTAGGGCGAACAAATAGCTATCATAAATTTTGATACAACACTATGGTACAACAGACTTGAGCACATGAGTGAGAAAGGTATGCAATTACTTCATTCAAAGAAAGTTTTACTAGGTCTAAAATGTGTTAATATGGATTTTTGTGAAAGTTGTGTGTATGAAAAACAAAAGAGAGTGAGTTTTTTTTGGGAAGGAAAATAAAAATGAGAAATTAGAGCTTGTGAATATCAATGTATGGGGACTGGCTTAGGTATCTTTCCTTAGTGGCTCTCATTATTATGTTACATTTATCAATGATGCAATTAGAAAAGTATGGATTTATTTCCTTAGACAAAAATATGATGTATTTCAAAATTTTAATAAATGGAAATGCTTGTTTGAAAACGAAACTGGTAAGAAACTAAAATGTCTTAGACTTGATAATGGTGGTGAGTATTGCAGTCATGAATTTGAAGATTATTTCTCCCTTAATGGTATTTGTAGATAGAAAACTATTCTAAGGACTCCACATGAAAATGGAGTGGTTGAATGCATGAACAAGACTATAATGGAGCATGCAAGGAGCATGAGGTTGCATGCTAGGTTGCCCTTACACGTTTAGGTAGAGGTTGTCAATACTACTATGTATTTGATTAATAGAGGTCCCTTTACTCATTTGGGTTGTGGTATTTTAGATGAAGCATGGACTAGTAAGAAGGTGAGTTATTCTTTTCTCAGAACCTTTGGTTGTGAAGCATTTTCCCATATAGATTCTGAAAATAGAACCAAGTTGGAAGCTAAGTCAAAGAAATGTGTATTTTTTGGATATGGCATTAATGAATTTGGTCATAGGCTTTGAGATTTTGAAAATCATAAAATTGTAAGAAGTAGGGATGTCATATTCAATGAGAAAGTGTTGTACAAAGATCTATTGTAGGAACATGAAAAGAAAGAAAATGATTATGTAGTGTTGGATGATACTCCAAAAGTTGATATTCTAGCAATTCCTCATGATGTGCAACAACTACAAAAACAAATACCACACATACCAAAAAATGTTAGATGGTCAACAATGCTAATTAGACCTCTAGAAATATTTTCTCCCTCTTTGTATTCTATTTTACTAACAAATGTTGGTGAAGCTGAATGTTATGATGAAGCCATGGAGGTGGATACTAAGATTCAGTGGGAGTCTTTAATGAAAGAAGAAATGGACTCTTTGTTGAAAAATAAGTTATGGAATTTATGCAAGTTTTCTATAGGCAAAAGGGCTTTATAGAATAAGTGGGTTTATAGGTTAAAAGAAGAGAATGAAGGTAAGAAAATATTTAAAGCCAGGTTAGTTGTAAAAGGATTTGTATAGAAAAAATGCATCAATTTTGATAAGATATTTTCTCTTGTTGTTAAAGTGAATTCTATCCATATTGTTTTAAGTATTGTGGCTACTAAAGATTTGCATTTGGAGTAGCTTGATGTTAAAAAAAACCTTCCTTCATGGTGATTTGGATGAAGAGGTATATATGGCTCAACCACAGGGATTTGAGGTCAAAGGTAAGGAGAACTTAGTGTGCAAATTGAAGAAAAGTTTATATGGATTAAAGCAAGCACCTCGGCTATGGTATATGAAATTTGCCAATTTTATGCATGATAATGGATACAATAGGTGTCATTTAGATCATTGTGTTTATTTTAAGAGGATGGATGATGATAGCTACATTATTTTATGTTTATATGTTAATGATATGTTTGTAGCTAGGTCTAACATGGATCACATTAAGGGGCTGAAATTCCAATCAGCAAATACATTTTCTATGAAGGATTGGGAGGTAGAAAAAAAAATCCTTGCTATGAAGATTTTTCAAGATAGGAAGAACATGAAGTTGATACTATCTCAGGCTAATTATTTTGAGAAGGTGTTGCAACATTTCTCTATGGAGAATGCTAAAGCTATCTACACACCTTTACCTAGTCATTTGAAGTTGAATAAGGAGATGTGTCTGAAGACACACGAAGAGGAGGATAAGATGTCCAAGGTACCCTATGCTTCAATTTTAGGAAGGTTGATGTATGCTATTGTATGTGTAAGACTAGATATTGCACATGCAGTGGGAGTCATTAGTAGGTATATGAGTCATCCAAGAATTGAGTATTGGAATGTAGTTAAATGGATTATTGGATATTTGAGAGGAACATCTAGAAAGTGTTTACACTTTGGGGGCTCTACTACTAATTTACAAGGATATGTTGACTCAGATTTGGTAGGAGATATTGATACTAGGCAGAGTACTTTAGGTTATGTATTTACTATTGGTGGGGTAGTCATAAGCTAGGTTTCTAGGTTATAGAAGGTAAATACTTTATCCACTATAGAGGTAGAGTATGTTGCTACTATAGAGGTATCTAAGGAGATGATATGGCTTCAGTTCTTCTTAGAAGAATTCAGACATCCTTAGAAGGATAATTATTTATTTACAAATAGTCAGAGTGCCATTCATCTTGCAAAGAATTTGGCTATGCATTCAAAGACAAAACACATATAGTTGCGGTACCATTTCATTTGATTTGGATGAAGTACAGTTAAAGTTGGATAAGATACATACAAATGACAATCTAGCAGATATGTTTACAAAGGTAGTGACAAGGGAGTAGCTAAATTCCTCTTCAAGTTTGGTTGGTCTTCTAGACTGAACAAGACTAAATGAACAACACATTCCAAGGTGGTTTGATCCAGTGGGAGCCCCATGTGGTAGTAGTATTGCTATAAGATTAGTCTCCAAGTGGGAGATTGTTGTGTAATGTAGAGTTTGATCAGTCCCCAAGTGGGAGATATGTTAGGATTAAACCTCAAACATAAATAACAATTACATGCAAATATAAACCATATCAAAAAACAATAGATCACATAGAAAAGAATAAAAGACACCAAGATTTAATGTGGTTCACCCAAACCTTGGGCTACATCCACCAAATAGCAATACCAATATTTTTACGATCCAATGATTACAACCTGATTACAATTCCTAAGCCCTTACAGCTCAATACCACCACAAGAACCAATTTTTGCATCACCTTTTGAAACAATACCTAACCCTAAGCCCTTTTATAAATGTATTTTTACTACCGTACAGTTATGATTAATAATTACATGTCAGCCCAAAATCTTGAGCCCCAAGGAATTTATGAAGTATGTACAATACTTCCCTGATCAGTCAGCACAAACTAACACTAAATGCATAAACATGACAATAATGGAGTGTGCAATAAGTATGAGGTTGCATGTTGGAATTCCCTTGAACATGTGGGAAGAGGCTATCAATACTATTGTATACTTGATCAAAAAAGGTCCCTCTACTCCTTTAGTTTGTAGTATTCTAGAGGAAGCATCAAATGGTAAGAAAGAAAGTTATTCTTTTCTCAGTACCTTTGGTTGTGAAGCATTTGCACATATAGATTTTGAAAATAGAACCAAGATGGAAGCTAATTCAAGGAAATGTGTGTTTTTTGGATATGGAATTGATGAATTTAGTTATAGGCTTTGAGATTTTAAAAATTGTAAAATTGTAAGAAGCAAGGATGTTATATTTAATGAGAAAGTGTGATACAAAGATGTGTTGCAGCACCATGAAAAGAAAAAAAATGATTATGTAGTACTAGATTATACTCCAAAACATGATGGTCTAGTAGTTCGCTATTCTCTACAATTATCGCAACAAAAAATACCCCAAACCCTAATGAATATTAGATGGTCCACAAGGCTAAGTAGATATCTAGAAATATTTTCTCCCTCTTTGTATTTTATTTTATTAATAGATGTTTGTGAACTTAAATGTTATGATGGATTTGTATAGGTGGATACAAAGATTCAATGGGAGTCTTCTATGAGAGAGGAAATAGACTCTTTTTTGAAAAACAAGACTTGGGATTTACATAAGTTATCTATAGGTAAAAGGACTTTACAAAATAAATGGGTTTACAAGCTGAAAGAAGAGGATGGAGGTAAGAAAAAAATTAAAGATAGGTTATGTGTAAAAGGATTTGTAGAAAAAGGGAATTCATTTTGATGAGATATTTTCTCTAGCTATAAAATGACTTCTATTCATACTATTTTAAGTATTGTGACTAATGAATATTTCCATTTAGAGCAAGTTGATGTTAAAATAACTTTTCCTCACGGTGATTTGGATGAAGAAATATATATGGAATAACCACAAGGATTTGAGGTCAAGTCTAAGGAGAACTTAGTGTGCATATTGAAGAAAAATTTATATGGCTTGAAGAAAGCACCTTGAATACTGTATCTTAAATTTGATAGTTTTATGAATGAGCATGGTTAGACTAGGTGTCATTTAGACCATTTGGTTTATTTTAAGAGGTTGGATGATGAGGGCTACATTATTTTATGTTTATATATTGAAGATATTCTTGTAGCTAGATCTAACATGGATCTTGTCATGCAGTTGAAACAATAGTTAGCACATTCATTTTCTATTAAGGATTTAGGGGTAGAAAAACAAATCCTTAGTATGAAAATTTGCAAAGATAGGAAGCATACGAAATTTATTCGATCTTAGGGCGATTATATTGAGAAGGAGTTTCAATGTTTCTCTATGGAGAATGCCAAAGCTCTCAACAAACCTTTGCCTAACTATTTAAAATTGATTAAGGATATGTGTCCAAAGATACAGGAAGATGAGGATAAAATGTCCAAGGTACTTTATGCTTTAACTATAGGAAGTTTGATGTGTGCTATGGTATGTACTAGGCTAGATATTGCACATACAGTAAGTGTCATTAGCACATATACGAGTCTCCCTTGGATTGAGCATTGGAATGCCATCAAATGGATTCTCAAATATTTGAGAGGAACATCTAGTACATGATTACATTTTGTGGGTTCTACTACTAATTTTTAGGGATATGTTGACTTAGATTTTTCAAGAGATCTCGATACTAGGAGGAGTACTATATTATATTTATTTAGTATTGGTCGGACAACAATGAGTTGGGCTTCTCAATTACATAGGGTGAATGTTTTATCCACTACAGAGGTAGAGTATGTTGCTATTATAGATGAATCCAAGGAGATGATATGGTTTCAATTCTTCATGAAAGAATCAGGACACCCATAGAGAGACAATTATTTATTTACATATAGCCAGAGTTCCATTTATCTTTCCAAAATTGCTGCTCTACATACAAAGTAAAAACACATACAGTTGTGGTAACATTTCATTTGGTCTATTTTGGATGATGGATAGTTAAATATGGAAAAGATACATACATATGATAATCCAATATATCTTTTTACAAAGGTTGTGGTAAGGCAGAATTTGAACTCCTCTTCAGCTTTAGTTGGTCTTCTAGACTAAACATAATAAAGGAACAACCTAGCCTAGGGTGGTTTTAACTAGTGGGAGCCTCATATGGTAGTGATATTACTACAAGGTTAGTCTCCAAGTCAGAGGTGGTTTAGTGTGGAGCCTGATCAATTCCCAAGTGGGAGATTGTTGATATGTATTGTGACTAATTAGGGAAGTACTGTACCATTTCCCAAGGTTGACTCATCAAGGATTTTTTTGTTAACTTGTGAAAATTATCCAGCCCTAATTTTGTAAGCAAAAAAAGATTGTATAAAATAGATTATGGTTATGGATTTTATTATGTACAATGATATTGTAGGTTCTTGCAATGGTATTGAGTTGTAAGAGATTACAAATTGTAATCAAGTTGTAATCAAGTTAGATAATAAGAATATTGGACTCTCTGTAATCACTAAGTCATATTTGTGTCTTGTGTTCTCTTCTATGCAATTTATTATTTTCTAATATTAGTTGTATTTGCATGTAATTGTTATTTTTGTCTCATTAATCCTAATAGTTTAGTTCTTTTCTTCCTCCTAATTTTGCATCCAATTTAGCTTCCTTTCTCCTGATTTTGCATCTTATTTAGCTTCCTTTTTTGCTTCTAATTTTGTATTTGTTTTAGCTTATATTTTTCTTCTATTATAGCATACCTTGTCACTTATGTTTATTCTTTAAAATTAGATTCCTATTATGATTTCATTTTTTCTTCTATTATCCACTTAAGAGTGTAAGGTGAAACTCATACATTTACTTAAATAATGTTAAATTGATCTGTTTGACCCCTATATTAGTCAAAACACTAAAAAGAAAAATCATTGGAGAAAAAACAATATTATTTAAAAGAATACAAGGAAAATAAAAGAAAATAAGATGTTTAATTTTTAAAAATGTTTAAAGATACTTCTATTCTTGAATTTGATAGTTAATTCATAGCGACTTAATATGGTTTTAGGGTTTTGAGATTCATTATAGTTGAAAGAAGTTGTTTAGGGGTAAAATGAAATCACTTTAATGGGATGGAGGCCTCCACTTTATAACACTAACCCATTTAAATATTTATGTGAGGAAAAGAGGGAATGTCAAAATATGACTCCTCTTTACAACCCAAATTAAATTAGCTAGGACCAAAAGGAGAAAGGATGCAAATCCTAAATTTGAATTACAAAGGAGAATGCAATATAAGGAAATACACTCTTTGGCCCTAATAGGATAATGTGTGTGCAAAATTGAACTAAATAATTGAATAATGTAGATCTAGATGCTAAGTGCACACAATCAACCCAAATAAAATATGGATCTAAGATAAAGATATGCAAGGAAATAAAATATGAAATTGTAGATCCAAGCATAGAAGATGTATTTTATCTTCAAAAATTGTAGATCCAAACATATTTCTGAATATCTACTTGTAGTTTCATGAATGAAATGATGAAATGAACAAAACTGAAAAATCCTTCTTCTAGAAAAGAAAAAGGGTCTAGGTTGACTTGAAGGGTCACATTCTCATGAGGTTGACATGTACAAGGTGTACAATACAAAATTTGAACAAACTTCTCCAGAAATATCTCAATGAGTTATTTCTAGATCCACATGTGCCAAATTGATAGCCTACACCTAAACACAAAAAAATATTCTCTTGGGATTTTGGTGGGGGAGGGATTTTCTTGGTTAAGCCTGATCCAGTGGATATTTTTAGTAAAAATTGAAGTTTCTTATTTCTCTCTAGAATTTACACCATAAAAAAGATCTCCATGTCCTGATTCCAATGCAACTTGAACAGACAAAAATGGAGTTCGGGTGCAGAAGTTACGCTCAGTCAAAGTTTTTGTCAACAGGTAGAGCAGAGGGCTAGATAAGGGGCAAAATTAGACCATCTTGAAAGTGGTCTAATAATTTTTAAAATGGAGATCTCATCACAAGTTTTCCAACGGTGTTCGTTTCTTCAAAAATGGACTTCATATGTGAAAGTTATGCTTGTTTGAAGATGGAGGCAAAAATTTAAAAATGGTGACATCATCATGATGTCATCATTTGACATGTGGTATTTACACAAGCGGATTGAAGACTTGGACTAGTGAGGGTCAAACGTCCAACCACCCTTTTGCCAAAATAAAGCATGGCCGTTGAGTCACATGGAGTGTTTATGATGTAGTTGTCAAATATTCTATTTAAACTATGAATGCCGCCAAAGCTGTTTGAAAAGATGCATAGGTGAGAGTTGACCCCTCAACCTGGCTACCCCTAAAATAGCTATGTGCCAATACACCACTGATGTGGCTTGTTAAATGCATGGCATATGTGTTATTTAATCTGTATCAAATAGTAGAGCCCCCTTAAAATAGATTTATTTGTTATTTTTAACAACATTAACCCCTAAAATTATATAAATGCCAAAATGTAAAAATGTCAAAGGGGGTTATTCGAAGGGGATGTTTTGTTTTATACCCTTAATGGGTTTTGATCCAATTTAAGCCAATTATTTTGTATAAAAAGGGGGGTAGGATGTCATTTGGAGGCAACAGAAAATTAAGGGAGACTTGGAGAGAAATTGCTCTTGGTGAAGTTTTCCAAAGGAATAGGGAGATTTTTTTTTTTTTTTTTCAAGGAGATTTTTAGATCCATTTTTGTACTTGGGAGAATTGTTATGCTGTCGAAGTGCTAGAAGAAATGGTCATGGTGCATAATTGTAATTGATTTTTGGAGATTAATTGAATCAGTTGTACTCTAGTGGAGCCGACTCGGAGACGTAGTCACATTTGTGGCGAACTCCAAAATCAAACTTTGTTTGCACTTTCTATATTCCTCTCTCTCTCAATTTTATTTATTTCACCTCAATCTTTTGAGTTTGTGATGCTTAATTTCATTTATGTTAAATGTATTAAGACTTTTGCTAATTCAATTTTATTTAAGCATTCAATACTGCAATTAGTCTAGATTCGTCCATCAGATCAAGTGGTATTAGAGCCCAGTTGAATATTATTGTAGTTGTTTTATTGAATGCTAACAAGATCTAGGATTCAAAAGGGCAAAGGCAAGCTTGAAGAATTTAATCCTGAGATCGGGAAGCGTAGAACATTTCCAAAGATGTCTATTTTTGGAATGGAGGTTCCCGATGAGATTAGTGAGCAAGAATTTTGAAGAGCATTCCTTGAGATGAAGGCTAAGGTGGACATTCTTCTCCAAGAGAGACATGAACAAAAATTGAGAAAGGAAAATAAGGCTAAGAAGAAGGATGAAGCAAAATCCTCATTAAAGGATGACAAAGCCAAAGGAGTAGGAGGTGGTAGTGACCCTCTTGAACCTCCATCCCCATCTTCATCATCTTCTTCATCTTCTCCTTCTTCTCCATCTTCTTCTCATTCTACTTCTTTTAATCCTTTCAAGAGTGGGTATAAGCCTAAGATCAAACTGGATGTAAAATTTGACTTGCCTAAGTATTGTGGTGAACTTAATGCTAAAAAATTGGATGATTGGATTCAACAAGTTGAAGTCTATTGTAGAGTCCAGAACCTATTAGATGATGTTGATAGGATTCAATTAGCTACTCTTTGGTTAGGAGGTACAACTTAACTTAGTGGGATAGTAAGACCAAGGTAGAAGTTTCATGGCATGGTAGAGTTCGTTTAACTTGGGCAGAGTTTGTTAATGCTCTTAAGAATCAGTTTTATCCCTTAGGACATATGCAATAGTTAATGATGGACTAGCAAATGTTTAGGAAAGGGAAAGGTCAAACTATCCAAGAGTACACCCATGAATTTAGGAAAAGGGCTATTGCTTTGAATGTTCCTTTGTACACCTAGGATACTTTGTTGAAGTACATAGGAGGTCTTCATTCCTACCTTAGGCATTCTATTTTGGTATTGAACCCTTGTAATTTGGATGAAGTGTCTGTTCAAGCTACACACTTAGAGTCAAGGGGTAAGGGATCTTTTATTGATAACTTTGATAATGATGTAAAGAAATCTTCTAAGAATGCAGAGATAGAGAAAGGAAAGAAGGTAACTACAGTCAAGAAGGATGAGAAACTTTCTTGCGCTCATTGTAATAGGAAGGGTCATGATGAAGAACATTTTTGGAAGTTGCATCCCGAATTGAAGCCTAAGTGGGCTCAGAAATTTGATCAGAAACAGAAAGGTAAGGAGAAAGCAACAAATGTTGTTATGGATCTTGGTTCAGATTTAGATGATGAGACTAAGACAACAACTATGGGTTTGAAAGGTAAAGCTCCTATTTCTAGCACTTCTATTCATAGTTGTGCTTCTACTTCTACAGTAAATGATTTGTCTGAAGATAAGAAAAAGAATGATCTATTTGATTTAAGGGTTGTTGCTAAGAACACTAAAATTGATGCACTCAGAGATAGTGGTTCTCAAGTGAACTTGATCTCTGAAATTATTGTAAGAAACTTGGGATTGAAAACTACATTACATAAGAAACCTTATCCACTAGGCTTGATTTGTGAAAATGATAAGTTGCACGTAACAAGACAATGCACTTTAAGCTTCGCAATCACTAGTAAGTTTGTGGATGAAGTACAGTTTGATGTGGTTCCATTGGATATCTGTGGGATAGTGCTTGGTAGCCCTTATCTTTATGATAGAAAAGCAATTTTCTATAGGGTGAAGAATCATTATCACTTGTTTAAAGATGGCATTCAATATATTGTGCATTCTCATAGGATTAAGACTGATCGTTCTTTTGCAAACACAGGGCAGTTAAAGAGGGTAATTAATACAAGTAAAGAGTTAACTCTTATGTTTGTCAGTACAGGTGGTTCTACACTTGAACTTGGAGTAGCTAACTAGGGTCAGATGTTGCAGGATCTACCCACAGTACAACATGAGGGAATGATGATTGAAAGCATTGATGGTTCCTTGGGTAAAAATTTTCCTGGTGCTAAGGATCGATATGTTGTTGATTTATTCTCTTTCATTTCTACATTATTGTTCAACTTGATGCTAGTCAATGTTTGTTGGTTTTTGCCTATGACAGTTGATGTAGATGCTTATGGAAGTGATAGAATAATGTTTATGATCAACAGTGTTGTTGCAGTCTTCATTGTGCTTGTGAGTCAGGTATTTAGATGTACAGATGATACAAGACAAGTGGGGAGGCCTAATCTGGTGGATATTTTTAGTGAAAATTGAAGTGTCTTATTTCTATCCAAAATTTGCACCATCAAAAAGATCTCCATGTCTTGATTCCAATGCAACTTGAAAGGACAAAAATGGAGTCTGGATGTAAAAGTTACGCTCAGTCAAAGTTTTGGTCAACAAGCAGACCAAAGGGCTAGATAAGGGAAAAAATTAGGCCATCTCTAAAGTGGTCAAAAATGTATTTTAAAATGAATATCTCATCACAAGTTTTTCAACGGCGTTCGTTTCATCAAAAATGGACTTCATATGTGAAAGTTATGCTTGTTTGAAGATGGAGGCAAAAATTTTAAAATGGTGACATCATCATGACATGTGGCATTTACACAAGTGGATTGAAGACTTGGTCTGGTGAGGGTCGAATCCCCAACCACCCTTTTGCCAAAATAAAGCATGGCCATTGAGTCACATGGAGTGTTTATGATGTAGTTGTCAAATATTCTATTTAAACTATCAATGCCTCCAAAGCCGTTTGAAAAGATGCATAGGTGGGAGTTGAACCCTTTGACCTGGCCACCCCTAAAATAGCTATGTGCCAATACACCACTGATGTGGCTTGTTAAATGCATGGAAAATGTGTTATTTAACCTGTATCAAATAGCGGAGCCCCCTTAAAATAGATTTATTTGTTATTTTTAACAACATTAACCCGTAAAATTATATAAATGAAAAAATGTAAAAATGGCAAAGGGGGTTATTTGAAGGGGATGTTTTTTTTTATACCCTTGATTGGTTTTGATCCAATTTAAGCCAATTATTTTCTATAAAAAGCGGGGTAGGATGTCATTTGGAGGCAACGAAAAATTAAGGGAGACTTGGAGAGAAATTGCTCTTGGTGAAGTTTTCCAAAGGAATAGGGAGATTTTATTTTTATTTTTTAAGGAGATTTTTAGAGCCATTTTTGTACTTGGGAGAATTGCTATGCTATCAAAGTGCTAGAAGAAATGGTCATGGTGCATAATTGTAATTGATTTTTGGAGATTAATCGAATCGGTTGTACTGTATTGGAGCCGACCCGGAGATGTAGTCACGTTTGTGGCAAACTCCGAAATCAAACTTTGTTTGCACTTTCTATCTTCTTCTCTCTCTCAATTCTGTTTATTTCACCTCAAGATTTTGAGTTTGTGATGCTTAATTTCATTTATGTTAAATGTATTAAGACTTTCGCTAATTCAATTTTATTTAAGCATTCAATACTGCAATTAGTCTAGATCCGTCCATCAAATCAAAGCCATAGATTGAGAAATCAACCTTGAAATGTAAATGTAAATATATGTGAAGTAAACAAAATAAATTTTAAGTATTCACCTTGCTTGTAGAAACCCTTGTCAATAAGGATTTGTTATGTTATATGTTATATATCTTGAATTTGGTATGAAGGATGTAGGATATCTCCACAATTGTAATGGATCTACCATAACCACATCATGGATCCATGGATGTAAATGTGCATCAATAAAGAAGATGATGAAAGTCTTAATTTAGATATCCTCCCTTGATGGCCAACAAAATGGTAGATCTTGAAAAGGAAATGCTAAGAAAAGATCCTTGAATGCTTGAAGAAAAATTGCATTCTTGAATGCTTGAGTACTTGAACTCCTTGTCTTGCTTGCTTGATTCCTTGGAGATATCTTGTGACTTATTTATGTGAGTTGATGAAAATTAATCACTCAAGCCTCCTTTTATACTAGTTTTTGGGTAGGAAAACAACTCAGAACAACTAAGGAGTAAACTAAAATAATTAAAAAGTTCAAGACACTTTAGGATCCTTACTCTAAAATCAATTAGGTGAAGGTGAACTTGAGAGTGTCAAGGTCAACTTGGGGAAGGTCAAGGTTGACCTAGTTGACCTAGACTAGACCAAGTTGACTTGGTCAACATATACTAGAGAAAGAAATATCTCTCAAAGGTCTCAAATACGATATTGGTGAAAGTGAAATATATGGTGTCTAATAGAAGAAAAAGATAATTGAGAAGAGATCCATCTATAGTCTAGGAAGTCACTAAAGGACATGTACTAATAGGTTTTAAAACATCCATTTTAAGATGGTACATTTATCCCCCACATTAGTGAGATTATGAGTTACCACAAACTTACTGTAAAGTGGATAAAAAATGAAACATGATCTTATCATGACTTAGGAGACAAAGAAATAATCAAGTTAGGAACAATGCATAGAGAAAACAAGACCTATTATGCTAGTCACAAAGAAAACCAGGTATGAAAATGAACCCCCAAGAGGTAAGTCCAACAATGTTACATGGTGTACACAAATATAGTAGGGAGCTAGATATTATTTGAAGGAAAAAGGATTAAAATAAAGCTCATCACATGGAGATATGTGAATAACCCTAGTAGTAATGAGTTGTTTAATTTTGTAATGTAGAGCTTGATAATCATTAGTAGAGTGATCATGATAACAATAATACATGGAAAATGGAAGATTCATAAGTTGTGGACTATGTTTATTTCTATGTTTAGGCCTAGTAATCACCTTAGTGTGAAGAAGTTTAGGTAATATATTTTCTTGATTACTAGGATAAGATATGTCAGGAGAGGATGGGGACAAAGAATGAGATTCAATACTTTGTTGCAAATATCCTAAATTATGATTGACAATGGTATGAAAATATTTCTCATGCCCCTCATTTCCTAAGGGCATATAGTTTTTATGTTATTTTTTATCAAAAAAATCCTCAATGAATCTATGATAACTAGGATGAAAATAATAATCCATATCACTAGTTTTGAGAGATTGAACATGAGGGAAAGTAGTAAATATTGTCCCTACCACAGGTCAATATACTAAGGGTTGGGGGGGTGAATCCATATACTCACTAATCTCAACTTTTTACTTCAAATCACACTTCTCACTAATCTACAAGTTTGTGCTAGCTATAAATCAATTGGTCAAGATTAAGAAAAAAATCATAACATGAAAAATCAAAACAAATAACATAGTATGTATCTTGTGGAAACCTAGTTAGGGTAAAAACCACATCTTCTAAAGTGCACCTGATCAAGAGGTTATCCCTATTAAAAGACTACAATGACATTGTAAGGTGCCACCTTGTTAGGAGATTTTGATAAGACTTGTTATTGTCTTTCCCTATTAGGAGAAACCTAGTTAAAGGACTTTGGAACATAAGTTAATGTGTCACCATGTTAACAAATTTGTACAAAGAACCTATTAGGGTCCACCCTTGATGGGATTTACTATTGTAAAGGTTAGTAAACAATGAAAAATGATCTAACAATTTAGCTATTGAATTTATCTTGAAATAGATCCTTCTTCAGCTCACTTAACCAGATTAGAACTAGGCTCTTCGTTCTCCTACCTTTGCAACTTTAGGCTCTGTTCACTTGTGTGCTTGACTCTCTTTTCTTGTGCACATGATATATCTTATGCTATTTAGGGCTCACTCTCCTCTTCTTATCATTTTCACTCGTTGATGATGATCTTTCTTTGATCAGTCACCTTCACTCTATGAAATTCCACTTTATCTCATCTTTCTTGCTCTCTGGCTATTTGCTTGGTAATTTGACCTTCATTCTTATAACTCTATTTTATTTTATAATTTCATCTTTCTTCTCTTAGAAGAATTTATCTAATAATTCAAAATTTGGATTCCCACCATACTACTAGCTAGTCCTCCTCTAGCATTAGTGGACACTCTTGTCAAGTTATTGCATGTTCATACATGAGTCACATGTGCCATGTATTCTTGACAACTTACTATTCTTGGATAGAATTCAAATTTGAATTCTTTTAACTATTCCTTGATCCTTTCCTTCATCACCATTAAATGTGATGTTGAGTGCACTCTTACCCCTACATGACTAGGCAATCATGGGTTTCTTGATTCATGTTCATCATGTTGAACTAGCTGATCCAACTCACTATTTGGTCTTCTTTTCCTTCCACTTTTCTTCCTCCTACTTACAGACACTTCACTTAGCATGGATCACATTTTTCATTGCCTCTAATGGGATTCCACATCTTCTCTACTCTAATTACACTTATGAGTTAGAATAACACATTTGTTTTTTTTTTGGTTGTGTCTTGTTGAGATGTTGTTTTGCACGATGCTTAATAATAGGAATCCTTTCAAACTGCTCGCTTGAAAAGATAATCTGAGGATTAACTCCAAGGTTCTTGGAAATCTTGTGACCTATTGGAATCTTCTTAGTTGAAGATAAATGTGAATATTCATGAGAAGGCCTTTGCTAGTCCTAATAACTTCGGATAAGATGTAGAATCTATTTTCTACTTCAAAAGAATAACCACACAAAATGGAGTATATTTTTGTATTTTTTGTTTTTAAGGATGAATGTAGTCTAACAATGCAACTATCTAAATTCCTAATTTAACCAAGGGGTTAGTAAAACAAATAACAAAGATAAGGTGACAAGAAGTTTAAGAAAATAACATGCAAAGTAAATCCTAATAGAAATAAGCTACGAAAATAACACGTCTGTGAGTTAAGCTTTTGAAAAGATTGGTGGGTAACCAATGAAAATAGGAGCAATGCTTTCTGAATTCCACTAGTGCAATCATCAATGAGAATTCAATAACTATAAGATGTTTCAATTTTCATCAAATTGTGAGGCCATAGAAAGTGCGCTCATGCGAGAGAAAAAGATATGCATGAACAATATGAGGATCTCTTCTCGAACTAAGTATGGCAAAAAAATCTGTAAACACATAGAAAACACCAGAATTAAAAGATCCCATAACTAGAACTAACACAATAAAATTTTGGCTCAGTTAAATTCCATGAATATACATCCACAAAATATAACACACTTAGGCAAGATTCACTACACTCCAAATGCAAGCACCAAAAACATATATTATTGCAAAATAACAGAGGCCTTGATTACATATTACAATCCATAATTTATAAGAAATATTCTCCTTAATTTGTGTTAAGAGTGAGAGATATCTTTATGAAATCATATGCTTTAAACTATTAAAAAAAATCTATTTATATACAAACTATCTATTTAACTGGTGCTAAGTAGGACTCCATCCATTTTATATCATTAATTGGATGCATGAGCCTTTGCATGTCATAAAACAACAAAATCATGAGAAAATAAGAAGAAGAGAGCCTTTAGTTGATGTTGAAGTGTCTGGAAGAGGCAAAAATAGAAGCTCCATCTTCACTAGGTGTCCGTCAAAGTTAAACTACTGTTAGAGTGCATTCTTGATGCATGAAAAGCTCTAATTTTGGAATTGGCAATTAACTATAGGTGCACCTCTAAGTTTTTCAAAAGCTTCCAAGACATTATTTCAAAAAGTGTGCTAGCATAGTAATGCACTTGGTGCACCTAGCAGAGTAGCGCACCTGGTGCAACAGCACACCTGGAACACCTGACACAACAAGACACCTCAAAAAGCAAACTCTAAAAAGGCAAAATTTCACCAAGTGTCAGAATTGAAATTCTGGCATCTGGGTTTTGTTCCCCTTTATCCTAAAGGTATGTCTAGATATTTTCCCTTGAATTTCTCTATTATCTTAGTGACCTGAGCCACATTTGGTAAATCTTAGGCATTATATTTATCCTTTACTTTTTGCTTGTAGTTATTCACTTCTATACGAGTCTTTGCAAAATATCCAAGTTTTACATCAAGCTCTAATAAAGCTTCTTCCATTCTAAATGCTTGCCAAATATCCTCATCATTAGAAATTTCATCAAAATTTTTCCAAAATATCTTAACTACTACCTCCACTAGTATTAGCTTTTCTCATGTATCATCCTCAAAAATATCTGGACATGGATCATTATAATGTTTCTCTACTTTCGAAATTCGCTCTTAGGCTTGGTCCTTGAGCCTATGATTTTTTGTGTGTAATGTTTCCATTACTTTATTATACCTGCAATCTTCTCAATCCAATAATCTATTTTATCCAGTTCCTCAACTATATATACATCCATTAATATTCAATACCTTTGGCTTTTGATTGCCGGTAATGCCTATAAGTCTTTCCCCCAGGTACGCACTTCATCCATCAAATCAAAATCTTGATTCAAAATTGTCACTAACTTGTTTGTATTATCCTACATAACATGTAATAATTTAAGATTCCCTTGAATGATTAATATGCCTTTCTCCTCAAAAATTTCTCACCATTGTTAACAATCTTTCAAAAATGGGTCCAACTGCACCGCACTCCTATCTCTTCTTTCAATTATTGCATTCAAATATCTTAAGGGTTTGTGGGATCCAAGGGACCAAAAAATTTGCTCAGATATCCCTTTAGGATTTTGTTTTGATGCCAAAGTTTTATCAATTTTTCCCCATCCTGCTCTAAGCTCCTAAACACCTCCTTCATCCCTAATGTTACCATCAGCTTCATAGTCTCCAAGGTTGGCTTTCCAAGCATAACTTCCTAGATCTGATAATCCCTTGGAGTTAATTCTTCAATGTTTGATTTTAGAGGATGGATAGCTACATGAGAAAAAAGGTCCTAATTTTGATCACTCATGGCAAAGGCTAGTGCTTATGCATCCTCTAGAGGTGAATCAGGCTTGCTTAGAACTTCTATTGATTCCATTCTATCCTCCTCCTTAGTAGTGAATTGTTGTTTCTTGTTTCTTGTCACTTCTTCTTTTTTGAGCCACCTTGGGATATGCTGTACTGGAGATTTACCTTTAGATGATGAAGGAGTTTTCTCAACTATACTCTTCCCCTTATCACTCCTTTCTGGAGTCTTCTCCCTTTGTGAGATATCTGCACCTGGAGTCTTTGTATCTGTGGAGCCAATAGTTCTCACCTCAGTGTCTTGGGAAGTTTTCTATGGTCGTTCACTTACCTGTCCTTCTTCTAACACTTCATCAGTGGATACTTGTTGTGACTCTTCTTCATGCTGTATTTGGACCTGTTCAACTTTGGTACCTAGAGGAAGAGGGGTAGCTAATCCCTTGTCTACACAAAATGTGACCTATAATTGGGATGATACAACCTCCTTGGGTCTTTATGATTAGGGGGGCATCCGACTCCAATCCTCTTATTTAGGTTGATTAGTTGGAGTATCTCTTATCTTATCCCCAACCAACATAGTGTCCATAGGCATAAAGCTAAAATCTAACCGAAAGACATCAATGCCCATCACATCCTGCTCATCTATCCACTATTGCATTTCATCTTCTAATGTAGTGGTCTGCAAGGGTTCATTAGGGGAAGATGGTAGTATGATCATGGAAGTTCTCCTTCATTCCTCCTTTGTGGCTCTAGCTAACTGAGTTCTCTAATTCAAAGGTGGATTATTCGCTCCCTCCTCAACACCTTCTTCTTCTACCTCTTCTAGAATGGGTTTGGGGATTGATGGAAAAGGAATCACTTTCTTGATCACCTTTTGTCTCCTCTTTACCGAAGTCTTAATCTTCCTTCTTTTAGGCATAGAGGGGGAGGCTTGCTCTATTTGTCAATGTAGGGAAACCTCTTTTTCTTTAATTTTTGTTTCCTCTTGTCTTGGTGCAACTGGCGATACTTGGGGATCAGATTGGGCTTGTGTAGCCTCTACATTCTCCAGCTCCTATATGTTTTCCTTTCCTTGCTATGGAGGTGCCAAAATTTCTTCCTCTTTAGGTTTGGCTTGTTGAGGAGAATTCCTCTTCCTCTTTCCCTTACCTTTACCCTTTTGAGCTTGATAATAACCAAGTAGCCTATCAAGTTGGTGCACCATTTCTAACCTTACTGGTGACTGAGCTGTAAACATAGGCATAGTGACTTTTTCTCCTCTACCTCTAGCTAGATGAGCTTGTGCATGGAATATTACTATTTCTAGAATTGGATCAAGTTTGAATGGTTTCTTGATCCAATCCAATGTCAATTTGATGATGTGCCTCACCCTATGGTTGATGTTCGAGTTTTCTTCTCTATCTATCTTGGCATTCATAATAGGTCATTCACCAATCTTATCTCTATTAAATAATAGATCAAGTAACTCCTCCATGTCCTATTGCACTATCTTCAATGAAATATTTATCTTCAAGGCCTTCTCTTCTAGGTACAAAGTCATCCTACAATAATCCCTTATGTGGACATTGTAGTCATTTGTCGCATTCATCTAGTGATCTTCAATGGCTTCTTCATGTTGAAATGTTTTGCCTGCTAAATAATATACTCTCTCAATATTGTTGAAATATGGTCTAGGAGAATTATATTCTTCCAAGGGATACTAATTTGATTTACATTCAAAAGAGGGGATATCTTTCCTTGATCCATCTAAAAAGGTCCTATAGTCATGGGCCACATCCAACATGTTTTGTGTTGCTTTCTAACTCTGTCATATGTAGACAAGAGTTGTCAGGAGATCTTTAGGAGAATAAGCCTATTGTTGAGATACCTAGGGAGATTCTTAGAGTTAATATTGGTACTTTCTACCCTCACATATGTAAATTTTTTGAACTAGATATAGTAAGCCTTGACTAATGATATCTATGCAACTACCTCCTTTGATATTCTCTTCGCATAATCCCCTTCTATGAACCGGATTATTATGAATATGAAAGAATCATTTACAAAAGAATCATTTACAATCCTATATTCTTTGATTTTCTCTAAAAGCCTCTTCCTCACCAATTTCTCACCCAAATTTTGATTGAGAGTAGAAACCCAATCCAATGGCATCTTTTCTTTCTTTATTGTCTCAATAAAATGCACCATAAAAATATTCAGGTGTCTGACTGCCGGCAAACCTTAACTCTACTCAAGATTATGGTTGAGTATCCAATATCCTCCTTCATTTATCCTCTTTCCATGTCTACTTTGCCCATTTTCTTTCCCAGAGGAGTCTTCTCTACAAGGTATGAAGATTGGATGATCTCAGAAGCCTCGTCAATATGTTCCCAATACCATCTCTCTACTTGCTCATAGTTTAGTCTAATGAATTGATTTTACCATGGGAGATGGAACACTTTCTCAATGCTCTTAGGTCAAAGATCAAGAACTATCTCTCCTATTATGCTCTTGAATACCCTCTCTTTAGGCACAAAATGTTCTACAAGTGTCATGATTAGTTCTAAGGACTGTACTGACACCGTGTGTGATGTTGCATTAATGAGCCTTGATTAGATTAATGCAAAGATCATCTAGGACCTCTTAGTTGGTTTTTTGCATATCTTTAAGAACTCCCCTAAATTTGTGTGACCTAAATCTATGTCTCAAATCTCTAAGTAATCATCTTGAAATCGTGATTTTGTAGGAACACCCTGGAACTTGAACACTACTAGTTTTGGTACCATTTTCTTGCCAAGGGAGGATGAAGAATACACCATTGTATCTACAAAATAAGTATGTCCATTAGTCCAAAATTGAAGAAAAATGAATCAATGATGCCCTAAAACTAACTGACATAAAACCCAAAAACTAGTTTTCTTTGAAAATCATTGAAAAAACCAAATTTAACCTCTAAAAAGTAAGAAATAAAAAAAATGGCACACTAGGTGCACCTAGAAGGTGCGCTTGATGTGCCCTTTCTTCTTTTTCTCTATACTCATTATGTGCCATGCATCAACGCACCTCGTGGGGTGCAATAATGCGCAAATCATTTTGGGTGCGAAGGCTTTTTTGTTTTTTAAAGTTTCTTAAATAATAAAATAGGTGTACATCAGTGCACCTATTTTAAAATGCATTCTTTATATATATTTTAATTTCTTTGTAGTATTTTAATAGTTAGAAAAGGTATGTAGTAGCACACCTAAATAGGTGCACTATTGTGCACCTTTAGTTTGTTAACATTTTTGTTTTTATGCATCTTTTTATGCAGGTGGAGAGCGAAGGAAGCAGACCTTGTGGGTGTCCAATTGTGGTAGGAAGATAATGAAGAAAGGAATTGGTGAGGAGAAGGGGGTGGGGGGTTATATAGACCCCCACCTCAGTGGGTGCTATGTAGCTATGCTAATGTGCAAAAATGCCTTTTTCTTTCTTTTTAAAAGATTTGGCGCACTAGCACACTTGTTGAGGTGTGCTGGTTCACCTTTTATTTGCAAAAAAGCTCTATATCCTCCCAAAACTCCAATTTCTAAGAACCAAGTTCTCTAGTTGGGACCTGGTCATGAATTAAAACACCAAACAAGACATCAAAAAGGACTCAGACCCTAGGCTAGGGCTTTGAAAAGCCAAAAAGGAAAGTAGGGGGTCGCCATTTCTAATCAAAATCCAGTGTTTCATGGTCAATTAAGGATATGAAGCAAAAGATTAAGGAACCTAAGCATTGCTGAACATAACACTGTTGGACTAGTGACAAAGATTTTAGAGTGATAGTATCGACTGAGTTGTATGGTGATAACTGATTGAGATAGTTCAGTGGTGACTAACCAAGATAGTTTAGTGATGAATGAGTGATCTAGTGAAGACTAAACAAAAGGACATAGTGATGAATGGGTGACAACAAAAGAATAGTTTATTAGAGAATCAATATTTGTGGTCGACATAGTTGAAATCTTGGAATAAGGAAAACATGTTGATGATAAGGATGGATGAGCTATATTATTTCATGCAAGGAAATGATTATTTGAGTGATCAAAGGATAATATTTGAGTAGATGTTTCTAGAAGTGTTGAGAAGAGAAGAAAAAAAAGAAGGTGGATAGATGCATTGAATTTTTTGGATATGATCATAAACCCCAAGATCTACAATTTTGATTAAGTGGTAAAAGATCAAAGGTAGCTATTTAAGAAGGTATCTAATATGTTTTAGAGGGTTGTTGGATTGAAATTTGTGAAGACAAGTGGTGGACATACTTACAAGGAGAAGTGCAAAGTTTGTGATGTTAAGGATTGCTTGAAGAGTTATTATGTAGATCTGAGATGATGAGAATAATGGAGTCTAGTCAATGATTAGAGTTGAGACAAAAAAATAATATAAATTTACAAAGTGAATTGTATGTTATCAAATCAAAAATTTGCTGTTACTTTCCAACCATTGTGGCAGTAGTAAAATCCTTTTGATAAGGTTGACATTACAATCATTTGTAAATCCTTTAATCAAGGTGACATTCTACTGGAATGTTCTTAAGTTCTCTAACAAGGACACTCCTGAAAAGGTGATTAAATCCTTTAACAAGGTCCAACCTAATTGTGTGTTTTGTAATCTTTAACAGGGTTAACTCCTAATAGAGATCACTTTAGAAGAGTGAAAAAGTGGCACCATGTTACTGGTGTTTTTTCCTAAATTCGGTTTCCACGTTAAATCCCAGTGTCAAACATTCTGTGGATGTTTGTTGTGTGTTTATGCTACTTAATATTTTTATGTTTAAGTTTATTATTGACTGTAATAAGTTTTTGCAAGTTTCCACATATAGAACATAGAGCTATAATGGAATGAATAAGTTAGATTGTATTGAACAATTTTTATAAGTAAATTATTAAGTTAATTTTGTTGAAGTTTCAAGTGTTTGATTTATACATATGGACCTAGGGAGAACTGATTCACCCTCCTCTTAGTTATTCCAAATACTCTAATAATTTCTATTAGATCTCTTGGTGCTTGTGTGAAAGTTTGAAGGACTTAAAGCTAAAGATCAATATGTATAAGAGAGATGTATGGCAATGAACATGAAAAAGGAAGAGGGTGATGAAGACTATTGTTATTACACTTGTATAGTGGATGAGAATTAGAATGAAACTAAGGATATTATTGAAGATCTACCTATTGAACATAGAGGGAGAAATGTAGTTGAACACTTAATGTGTTCTTTTATTTTTTGGATTGCATGGTAACTTGAAGATATTGCATATCTTGTGAATGATGTGTTGATTTATATCATCAGTCAAAGTGATATTCTGATTACATTGAGTATTTTTATTCATGAACATACATACATACATACATACGTACATACATACATACATACATACATACATACATACATACATACATACATACATACATACATACATACATACATACATATATATATATATATATAGATATATATATATATCAATTAATATTACATATATGCTTATAGATGAGTTATACATATGGTTATTTATTAACTAATGATGATTAATTATATAGATGTGTCTCCTCCTCTCATATTTAGGACTCTTCACATCTGCATTTGTAAGACATCAATTACAATGACCATGTTAGTTCATTTGCAAAAAATAATTTTAGAAAAAACAAGATGGTATCAGAGTAGGCTGTAAAAGTATGGCATGGTAGATATTCAATGAAGTGATAAAGATTATAAGGAAGGAGAAATTTGTATTTATTGAAAAGAATTTTTTATTCATAGTGAGTGTTATAGAAATAAATTATAAGTTGACTATGACTGTAGTTGCCCTGGTTGTTGGGGCTATATACCTTACGAGCTTGCAATTTTGAAAGCGGTCTATGCCTTGTTTGAATATAAAGCAATTTAAGGGCATTTGAGTCTAGGAAACAATGACAAAAATTATGAAGATTTACATATTTAACAAACTTGTAAATTTCATGTACATTAGACTGCTTGGCAAGTAAGAAGATATGTTGTAGGGGTGGAGATAATCCACATATAGTTGAATTGATACGATTTCAGAGTAATGAGCTTAAACACACTCCCAAATTGACAAACTCCATAAATAAATAAATAATTCTTCCTTGATCATATGAAGTATAGAGAATAGACAAAAATGAAGGGTCAATAAAAATAGAAGAAGTGTAATTATGAAAAAAGTTGACAAATTAATAACCATTGAATCAATGAATTGCATATCACAAAATGACAAGTTGATAAGAAAATTAAAAGCATCAAACGAAAGATAGAAAAATAAAGTGCACATTAAAGAGAATACTCATGACATCATTAGAACCACTCATTAAATTATGAAATATCTATAAGGATACTGATTATGTGGTTATTGGCCTCGATGAAGATATTTGGATAGCGTACAATTAACCAACATGCTCAATAACAAATACTTCAATAGCTTGCGATAATATTTCTCCAAATGATTATATGTAGAGAGTCTAAAGATAGGGCATTTAAGAGGTGTCAATCCAAACCACCAATGGGAAACCATCTTTTAAAGTCTTAGACACTTCCGGACGTAGGAGGTCATGACATCTTAAGTCATTCACCCTCAACCATGACATGTCCTCCACTTGGGCCTTCTAAACCCAATGCTATACTTGATCAACATTTAGGAGGTCTTATAGAGCCATTCTCGTTAGGTCCACATGCATTTCAAACAAAAACAAAGTGTCTTACCAAGGGAAATAAGGAGAGGACACCAATATATTTGGCCACATATATAATATACAAAATTAGGGTAAATTCAAAATGCATGGTAAGATGTAGAGTTTTTTGGCATTTATGATGTGAAGAATAAAGGGATCAATGGATTCCCTATCCTATAAGGTATGATAGCATTATATAAATTGTTTTCATTTACTAATTTAAGATATTAGTATATTTTTATTTAAAAGTTGGGCTCTGTAGTACAGTAAGAATCAATATATTAAACACATATTATTGAGAGTCTCTAATATTTTTATTATGGATAATAAATAAGAATGTCATCCTGAATAGAGTAATTATGTTATTCCAAAGGAACAATATCACACTATTATGATTATTATGAATATCTAATTATTCCTAATATTATCATTATTCTTGAGCATTATGTTAGTCTCTTTCTTTCTTTCTTATTTCTATTTTTAATACGTACTATATCATTGATTTGCCTTTATCTTTTCCTCTGAGATTGTTCTTGCAAGAAAAAGGGGGACATTAAGACGAAGAGGGATTTTGACACATCTATTAGAGGGATCAAATAGAGGATATGGTTTCGTCAACTGTCAGTGATATTGATCATATTGATTGAGAAGGAGTAAACCAATATTGTGATGAATCTTCAGCAATTGATAAATTGTAACAATCAAGAGGACTAAAATTCATACAACTATGTGAATGGGCCTACCCCTTGTGTACATCTTAAATAAAAGATACAATGAGGATCTTGAAGAAAACACCTTTCATGATTAAGATTATGAGATTTTTCTACATTAAGAGGGAGCATGACACTTCTTTGAAGGTGACATAGGAGCTTAGAAGATCGATACTTAGAGGGAGTACATGTATGTGTCTACATGATGTTGATCAACCTACTCCTATGTATATCATGAGGAAGTGATGACTTATCACTAGAAGATTAGAAAATTGATATCACATTCAGAGATTCTGACAAGAATCCTTATGAGAAGAGAGTCTCTAAGGGAGTAACTAGACTCCCCAGGATCATTGTTTAGAGGGAGAATATTCAGGTGAAATCCTTTGTGAATGATATCTTCTCTATTAGGAGAAGTTCTAAGTCAAATTTATTGTAATGTATTCCTTTATGAGATAGAATTGAGGTGAAAAACTTTGTATGACCCTCTGACTAGGTTCACACTGGGTACTATTTCACATATGATATGTAATGAAAGGTGATGATCTCTCATTGACATATATGAACAAAAGGTAACCATTATAAGATGATGGTCTTATAAATGGAAGACCTGTTATCATGACAAACTTTATTAAATTGTTGTCCCATAGTGCTAGAAATCATGATAACTAACAGAGAGAAGGTAATCTTTGTAATTGATAACGAGTGAATTATAATTACTCTAGATATTGTTTTGGACAATTAGAGATCTTAACATATGTTATTATAGTGTTCATAACATGGTGATTATAATTATTTGACAAGTCACTATTTTAGAGTGTTAAAGTTAGATAATGTGTTGTGTATAGATATCATAAATTCTGATATTTCATAAAGTATTTCTCACATCTTCCTTAGCATATATGTAATATTAATAGAATATATATATATATAGACACACAAACACACATATGTCTATTAATATTACATACATGCTTAAAGATGAGTTATACATATGGTTATTTATTAACTAATGATGATTAACTATAGAGACATGTCTCCTCCTCTCATATTTATGAGTCTTCAAATCTACATTTTTAAGACATCAATTACAATGGCCATGTTAGTACATTTGTATAAAATGATCTTAGAAAAAACAACGTGATGGAAAGGTGTTGCCATCAATGTAAAAAGGGAGAATTTTGGAGTAAAAATTATTGAGAGCTTAATTGGAACAATTTTTATATTGTCATTGATGTCAAGCCTAATTGTAAGGCAAGTGTCAAATCTATTGGTAAGAAAATTGTCAAAGCTATTGGAGAGACATCCACTAATAGTTTAGAGTTCTATATCATTTTACTGATAAAGAGGATTTGAAATCAAGAGATCATGAGATGACCTAGTGAAAGGTTGAGTTGAGATGTGTAAGTGAGATGGAATTACAATGGGGACTTGATAAGTTAGTACTTGGAAAGACAATTTATTGTTTAATTAATACATCAAGTGAAGGTGATAACTGGTTGAAGCTTAGAGTTGAAATAAGTCATAATGATAAGCTTGATCAAGTATCAGTATTGCAAGGTCAATCAAGGAACAAAAATAGAAGATTAAGGAACTTAGGCACTATCAAGCATAACAGTGTTGCAGGAGTGGTAGATATTACTAAGTGAGAGTATCAATTAGGTTTTATAGTGATGACTGAGTGAGACAACATAGTGATGATTGACAGATCAAGTGAAGACTGAGCAAAAGAACATAATGATGACCAAGTGATAATAAAATAATAGTTTGTAGTGCCTCTCATGCTTGCAGCCTGTAGCTTGTTATATTTTGATTTGAGAGATACTTGTTACTCATTTCATTTTTACATTTGAGATGACCTGAGGGTTAGATGTTATACTTTGATTTCTGGTATAATAGATTTTAGATTACTATTTTGTTTAGTTGATCATATTTGCATGATGATGCCATTTTGAGATGACAATATGTTTTATGATGATATCTGGTTATTCAGTATTTGGACATATCTTTGATTATGTTGCATGCTGGATTTAATGCTATGGTAATTTACTTCATTCTTGCTTTGTTATGATTTATGCAAACTTGAGTGATGTAAATGGATTATTTGAGTATAATAAAAAAAAAGGTTAAATTAGGCTATTTAATGCATTTATTTCTTTGGCTATGTTAGTATATGCAAATTCACTTGATCATGTGTTTTAGTGTGCATAATTTATATCCCTAGTAGTGGCACATGGAGTTAGTGATTCACTTGTTCATATTTAATAGATGTCATCTTTGTATGGTCAATGTATCTTTTAATTTTTAAAATTAAACCTTCTAGTTATTTAATAAATCCAGACTCATTTCCATTATGTGATTAGACTCGTGAGCATGTTTGTGTAGTTAGAGGTTCACCTTGCTGCAAAAGTTTGTAAGGTTTTCTGTGATTTTGGTTTCAGGGTTTTTCGAGCTTAATTTGATTTAATTTTAATTTTTGGTAGCTTTTCCATAGATGAATTCTAATTACTTGGAATAGCCTATTTTCGTTTGGGTCGATTCGAGGTTAAACTATGTTACCTAGTTATTTATCGTAGTTGATTATTCATTTGAAAAGTGAAAAAGTATCGAAAGAGGAAATTTATTCCTGACTTCTCACCTTTGGAAATTAGAAATTTGAGAGCTTTTTCCAAAAATCCTCTTCTAGAGGATTACATTTCTGTTCATTGTGAGTGTATATGAGCAATGTTAGTATGCTAATAGAAACCAAATTTAAATAAAGCTTCTACAAACTAAACAAAATTCATAAACTTTAAGATAGACTAAGATGAACTCTCAATTGAGAATATCAGCCATTAATGGACTCTCTCAATGAGAAGCTCTCTTGTTGAGTGGCTTTGTCTAAATAGATAGGATGTATGCTCAAGCTTATGCTTCAAAAAGGGCTTCAAATGGAGTTGGAATTTGGGTGTGAGTGTATGGTTTTGATGTGAAATGGCATTATGACTTTACTTCATGGATTGTGTTATTTTGCAAAGGGGAAGGATCCAATTTATAGGCAAGAGGCTTGATGGATTGAGGGCTAAGATGCAAGGATGGAAAAAAGCTCATGGAGGGCTCAGATTGCATGAGAGGAGAGCACATGGATTGTGCTTCCTTACAGCAAATCAAGGAGTGACACATGTCACATGGTGAGAGGATGGAGGAAAGAGGAAGGATGAGTCAACAAAGGAGGCTCAAGGGATAAAATTTTCATAAAGACCCTCATAATGGCTTGTAAGAGCAATAACAGGGCTTGGAAGAGTCATTTATGGCCTAGTGGGCTTCATAAAGTTTTGTGGTTGAGATATTTTGAGGGAGATGAGAGCAATTTCGACTTGGGCTTGATTAGGAGGGTTTTAAGCTTGCTTAGGATTGTGCAAATGATTAGAGGATGGATTAGGATGGTTTAGGATTAGCTTAGGGATAGGCAAGTGGATGGCATTTAATGAGGGTGGGTGAAGGAGGAGATATTTGTTAACTTTGGCTTGGGTTGGGAAGTTTTAACTCATGTTTAGGGAATGTGACAAGGTTAGGAGGGGATTATGATTAGGTTTAAAGACATCTTCTAGAAGAGTCTAGACTTTGGATGAGGATAACGACTTTCTAGAATAGTCTAGAATTTTCTAGGATGAGGATGAAGACTTTCTAGAAGAGTCTAGAAATTCTTAGGATGAGGATAAATTAGATTTTTAGGAAATAAATAAAGTTTTATTTATTTCAAGGGTTTGGGTTGAGGAGATATTTATTAAAACTTTTTTAATAAACATGGGGAGTAATATTTAATCTTAATTAAATATTTTGAGTTGGGATTAGGGGTAGGAAATTATGGGATTAGCCTTTAATCAAGATTAAAGAAGGATTAGAAGATTTTGGAAGAGGTTAGTGGTCTTAAGGAAACTGGCCAAGTTTTGGGCAAAATTTTTTATTATTATTTATTTTGGGTTTTTTGGTCAATTTATTAATTAAATAATTAATAAATAAGGAAATAATGTTTAAATAAGATTTAAACATTTTTGGGAGGGATTCCTTAATTAAATATTTTTAATTAAGATAAAGGGATTTAATGGCATAAAAATAAATAAATTAATTAATTAACAAATGATGATGTCATCAAAATTTTTTCAGAAAATAAAAATACTTTATTTTCTAAAGGTTTTTAGGTGTCTACATTTTGCCCCTCTTTGATGTGATGCCGCAAGTGGCATGGCATCAAAGATAAGAAAATAAGATGCCTAAGGCTAGAGCAGAAGAGGAGAGAATGGACTGCAAGATGCCCCCTCAAGAAGGCGGCGGGGAGAGAAAGCGAGGCTCGACGACTTCTTGAAAAGTACAAGAATCTGAGATGAGCAAGAAGACTCAGATGGGAAAAGAGAAGGGGCTAAATTAGCTCAAACTCTCACTATGGAAGAATGATAAAGGAGAATCAGATGCACAAGAGGAAGCAAGCTTAAGACTTTAGGGAAGGTGGAGGATGAAGGAGCGGAGCGCTATAAAAAGGAATCCAGGATAGGGAGATGGATGAGGGGATTATAAAGCTGATGCAATAGGATTTCAAAGAGTCAGATTGGCGAAAGATGGGTTTCGAAGATCCCTAGGACTAGGATTGTGGATCTCGAAAGATGAGGCTTGGTGGATTGATTTGGATTGGTGGATCCCTAAGACTAGGATTGTGCATCCCTAAAGCTAAAGGTGAGGAGTGATTCAAAGAGATACTGATGCATAAGCTGGGGTAGGAGAGACGAATGTTGGATATGGATGGGGGATAATGGAGATGAAGGGATTCCATTGAAGCTTTTTGAGCGAGGGGATACTTCAAAGAGAAGTACCACCATGTAGTTGAGCACTAGATTTGCTATAGGACTATTGGTTAATTGCCAAGGTTACCAAGAACATCAAGGCCTTTTCACCAACCGTCCAAAGGACTAACGAACTGACTCAAAACAAACATGCAAGGATTGCCCCAGCATCACACATGAATCCTAGAGGAAGCAGCGTGAAAATGACACTGGAGAACCCACAAGCAGAAAAGAAAAAACAATGAAAGACCTGATCGAGACCTTATGCTCTAATTGCCCCATTCACAGCATACCATGATATGGAAGATCGTGGCAACCTTGAGGAGGGAACAAGGAGATTGCTTGGAAAAGATACTTCAAGACCCAAAAGGGAAGATCCCAAATAAAAAGAAAGTGAAAATCCAAAAGAGAGCCATTTGCCAACGAGATGGGTAGGACAAGGTACTAACAGACCAAGATCAGACATGAGGAAAGCTATATCCTGCAAGGACCTATCAGAGAGCACCGAAGCTGGTGGATTTGGATGAGTGATGCGTCTGGCAAGCTGAACTAAGAAAGATAACACTTTGGTGAAAGGAAATCTAGCTAAAGGATGCATTGGAATAGCTAACCAAGATGTGAGATGGGTGCAAGATGCTGATCAAGGACAAACTGACACGAACGCTGGATAGATACAATGGTACTAAGCTAAAGAGGATGTACAAGGTGACGGACCAAGATATGTTACAAATGTACAAGTTTAGTCATGTTCTATTTTTTGTGAGATGGAAATGTTTGTGAACGATGGGATGTCTATAATAGGTGATAGGTGGATAGGTAGATGGTTTGCGAAAAGGTTAAGTGAAAATGGGGTTTTGGATGAAGGATGGATGGATGAGGCTTTTTGAGTAGCATGAATGGATGCCAATTGAGATTTTTCTTTGAGATGCATTTCTTTTATGAGCATCTTGGGTATCCACATGATTTTTGACTTTTTTAGCTTGGGCTTTTGTGGCCTCTTGACTTTTTCTTTGATTGGGATTAAATGTTTCTTGTTTTGAACATGTATTTTAGAAGGGGCATGTTGAGACTTGGATTTTTGTGGATTTTTGGATTTATGCTTTTGTATTTTGGCATCCAATATGCTTCTATTAGCCATGGGATGGGAACAAGAGCATGGAGGAGATGGAGGGATAATTGATGGAGTGATAGGGTTTAAAGGTTGGAAGGGATTCAAGGGTGAGTGCCTTTGATGATCTAGCTGGTGGATTTGAGGGGATGGAAGGATAGATTGGAACATAGGATATGGATGGATATAATTGCCCAAAATGGATGGAGGGAAGGAAGGATATGGGCCCAAAATAGATGGAAATGGGGAAGGTGTAGGTCCCAAAATAGATGGAGGGGATAAAGGATTCATATTACGTATGTAAGGACCCAAAATGGATGGAAAGGGTGTGGGATTTAGATAAGGGATATATGGACCCAAAATGGAGGGTTGGAGATAAGGAGTAGGATGAGGGCCCAAGATAGATGCGGAATAAGATGGATGGGAACTTTGGGGTGGAGATGGAAGGACTTGGGACCATGCAGGAATAGCAGGGATACCAACATCTAGAAATACATTTTCATTACTTTTTTCAATATGATGTTCATTATTTGGAACACAAGATGTGAGTCCATTACTAGCTGAAGGAGTTGGAGCTTCGGATATGATAATTAGTTCTTTTTCGATGGATCTATCATCATGGATTATGGGAGATGTATGATCATGAAGCTGAGGAGATGGGAGGATAGGATCTTGAGTTGGGTGGGCTGAGGGAAAGGGATCTTGAGATGGAGTAAGTAAGATGGTAGGATTTAGATATGGAGGGGATGGTAAAAGTGGATCATGTAGGGGAATAAGTGGGATGGCAAGATCTGTTATTCTATTAGAGGATATTTCAACATGCTTTTTGAGAAGATCTTGACAAGAATGGATGGGAGTGGATGCATGAGGTTCATTATATGGGATTTGGATAATGCTTGGAGGAGGAGATGTGGATGGGATTTGGAGCGATTCGATGGGTGGTGGGAATTTGATGCTTGTGAGAAGTGGAAGGATTTTAAGCAATTTGATGGATGGTATGGGGATGGTAGCTATGGGAGATGGAGGTGATATTATAGATGGGGAAGCTTCATCACTGACTACTACACATGGTTGGATTAGATGACATGGCTTATCGACTATTGGAGGCGACTTTTCTTGTATTTCCTCTAGGAGATTCCTTGGAGACTCATGTGTTGAAGGTGGAGGTGGTGGATTGATAGGAATAGCTGGTGTGATGAGGGTGGAGGATTGGAAGCTTGGTTGATTGGGTGATGGAGGAGAAGCTGGGATATCAGATGGCATGACTAGATAGTTTGGAATAACTCTTGGATTTTGGGAGATGGTTGGTGGAAGGCCTCTAAGGCTCTCAAGATACCCATCATAGTCAACAAGATTTTCATCATCATTGGAATAGGATGTAGCAGGAGAAAGGACAATATGACCAAACACATCATGATAGGTTTGGGATTTCATGTTTTGATGATGAGTTGGAAGGGGATGGGGTCTTGCATATGGATGAAGACGGAAGCTCATGGTTGGATTTGGATTAAGCGTAGATTTTGGATTGGCTGATGAAGAATTTCCTAGGGAGAGTCAAAGCTATATGACAAACCTAAGGAGGATTGGCTGGAGATTTTTGGCTTTCCTGTGGATGGAAGACTTCAAGGGCATGCTGTCAAAAAGTGAGAGTTTTGCTTTCCTATGCACTGGATTGGTGGAGATTGTGTCAACTTAAGGATAGACTAACGATCCTATGGGCATGACACGAGATTGACCACTTGTGGATCCCAACCTTTAGCTCAAGGTGATGAGGGATAACAAGTGACAAAGCTAGATTACCCTAGACAAAGCTCTATCAAAGGGATAACCTTGGTGAGGCTGGTGGATTGGTCGGATTGATTGGATAGAAAATTCTAGCAGAATGACAAACACTCTCTAAAGGCTTGGGTGTGATTTTGGATTGGGTTGCTAGCTGGCTGGGGGGGATGATTTGGAGAGACTTTGGATTTGGGATTGTTCTAAAGAAAGGAACTAGATAGATTCAGTTGCAGTGGGGAAGCTTGGATGATTTTCTGATGAGGCAGTGACTACGCTAAGTATTCCTTGAGCTAGGAGATTTCTGCTTTTTTGGGATTTTGACCAAAGTTGGCAAACATTCATTCAAAAGCTATGAACAAACAAGCAGACAAAATTTTGGAGCAAGCACGTCAAACACACCAACATCCTAGGAAGCTTTCTACATGGATGAAATTTGTTATAGCTAGGGAGTCCTTGATATACGCAAGGTACGTGAGGCCCAAATCTGTAGATGAAAGCAAAAAGATGTCACATAGCCGAGAGGAGCGGTAACCCACTTCTCCTCTTTCACTTCTCAAGGGTATAAAGTTCCTTGAGGCTTAGCCTGAGTGACAAAATCTTGATTCCAAGAGAGGTGTCTTTGGATTCACCTCCCAATCTTTATACTTCGCCGGAACGCTAGAGTTGAGGTCGTCCCAAGGGGTGATGAAATCCCCAAGAAGGCCTCCTAAAACTAAAAAACAAGGTTTTGGACCCTAGTCTTATGCACCCAAGATGGCCTGCAAAGGTGACAAGGGGAGAGAAGATTCAGATGACCTTGGGCTAAAAAGCAGAGTTCTTTTCCAATTGATGATTTAGATTTTGTAAGCTATGATTGAAGACACTTGTGATTAGGGCATACAATGTTCATTCCAACTTGACAGCGTCGTCAACATAATGGAAATCGAGAATTTGTTAGTGTAAGAAATGTGAGCGTCATTGAAATGCATCAAAACCATGCAATGTTCATTGACTGTTAGGCATTCAAGATTGTGTTAGAGTGTTTTAAGCCCAAAACAAAGATGTGTGAAATTCGATTGCCAAGTGCACGCCCGAAGGCCCTCCACGTCAAGATTTGTCCAATTTTTATGCCCAAATGAAGTGTCAGCGAGATTAATGCGCATTCAAAGAATTTTCTAACTTAGAAAAACCACTAAAAACCCAAGTGAGTGGAGTTTGATCTTTGTGGAGCACTTAACACCCTCTTAGGTAGACCCATCCCCATAGATGGCACTGAGATTGCAACCAATGGTTAAATTGATGGGTGATTAAAGAGGGTGAGTCCAACTACAAACTTACTCAAAGCGTCTTTATTAGCTTTTATAACTTAGAAGATTTCAAAAATGTGGATTCTTTTTATGCCCCAAAAGATGATTATTTGATCTATGGCATTCAAGATTGGATTTTTTGTTTTAATCATGCATTCATAAAAAAAACAAACTTGATTTTAATCCATGGCACTCAAGAGTGATTTTAGCAACATGCATTCAAAGACAAGTGATTAAACATTCAAGTTTTTTCCTTTGAGCATTCAAGATTGAGATTTTGTGTGTTGTTTTAAGAACTTTGAAGTGCTTTGTTTTAACCTTAGATCATTCAAGATTGTTTTGGACTCAAAAGTGAAAATGACTCTTTGGACTTTGGTTCTCATTCACGATTTTGTGTTCTAGTTTGCATATTTTAAGCCCAAAAATGATATTCCTAGATTGTTTTGATACATGAAAAACCTAAGAAATATTCAAGATTTTGCAACAAGACATTTGTTTGGAACAAATAACAAAGCTTTTAGGACGATTTTTGGCAACCATTTAGGACTCTTAGTTTTCATGATATTTTTAAAAGAACTTTAAAATATTTGCAAATGAGGTTCATTTTATCCTTGATTGATGCTTTGAGTTTGATTTAGATTTTAGTGTGAACTTAGTGTTGATTTTGAACCTTTTGAAATGGAAACTTGAAGTTCTTTTTAAATTCCCAAAAATGAAGTGTTCCTAACTTTGCATGAATGCATCTAAAACCTTGATGTTGCAAGGATGCAAATGATTGGATTGGTTTAGTTTCACTTGTTAAAAGATTTTTTCTTTTTTGCAAATGTTTAAATTTTTAATGGATTTAAGTATGATTTGGGGGTTCATTTTAAGCACTAAAAAGAAGTGTGTATGATTTTGCTTCCTTAAAAAAAAATGGCCAAGATCTCCCACAAGAAGAAGAAGAAGAAGTAGATGGAATAAGAAGAATATAGACAAGAAGAGGAAGAAGAATTCCAAGTGCTTTGTCCACCTATAAGCTTGAAAAATCTGCAAACACTATGAGATATACCATGAGTTCCTTTGTCTTCTTCATGCTCATGTGGACCTACAAAACCGATTTATACAATCCTACCAATCACAAAAATAAGCAAAAAATGACATACAAAACTTGACTAAAAAAGCTAATAAAGATGACCCATGCGGGGTCCCACCGGGCGTGCCAAAATGTATATGAGCAATGTTAGTATGCTAATAGAAACCAAATTTAAATAAAGCTTCTACAAACTAAACAAAATTCATAAACTTCAAGATAGACTAAGATGAACTCTCAATTGGGAATATGAGCCATTAATGGACTCTCTCAATGAGAAGCTCTCTTGTTGAGTGGTTTTGTCTAAATAGCTAGGATGTATGCTCAAGCTTATGCTTCAAAAAGGGCTTCAATTGGAGTTGGAATTTGGGTGTGAGTGTATGGTTTTGATGTAAAATGGCATTATGACTTTACTTCATGGATTGTGTTATTTTGAAAAGGGGAAGGATCCAATTTATAGGCAAGAGGCTTGAGGGATTGAGGGCTAAGATGCAAGGATGGGAAAAAGCTCATGGAGGGCTCAGATTGCATGAGAGGAGAGCACATGGATTGTGCTTCCTTACAACCAATCAAGGAGTGACACATGTCACATGGTGAGAGGATGGAGGAAAGAGGAAGGATGAGTCAACAAAGGAGGCTCAAAGGATAAAATCTTCATAAAGACCCTCATAATGGCTTGTAAGAGCAATAAAAGGGCTTGGAAGAGTCATTTATGGCCTAGTGGGCTTCATAAAGTTTTATGGTTGAGATATTTTGAGGGAGATCAGAGAAATTTTGACTTGGGATTGATTAGGAGGGTTTGAAGCTTGCTTAGGATTGTGCAAATGATTAGAGGATGGATTAGGATGGTTTAGGATTAGCTTAGGGATAGGCAAGTGGATGGCATTTAATGAGGGTGGGTGAAGGAGGAGATATTTGTTAACTTTGGCTTGGGTTAGGAAGTTTTAACTCATGTTTAGGGAATGTGACAAGGTTAGGAGGGGATTAGGATTAGGTTTAAAGATATCTTCTAGAAGAATCTAGACTTTGGATGAGGATAAAGACTTTCTAGAATAGTCTAGAATTTCCTAGGACGAGGATGAAGACTTTCTAGAAGAGTCTAGAATTTCTTAGGATGAGGATAAATTAGATTTTTAGGAAATAAATAAAGTTTTATTTATTTCAAGAGTTTGGGTTGAGGAGATATTTATTAAAACTTTTTTAATAAACATGGAGATTAATATTTAATCTTAATTAAATATTTTGAGTTGGGATTAGGGGTAGGAAATGATGGGATTAGCCTTTAATCAAAATTAAAGAAGGATTATAAGATTTTGGAAGAGGTTAGTGGTCTTAAGGAAACTGGCCAAGTTTTGGGCAAAAAATAAATTTTTTATTTATTTTGGGTTTTTTGGTCAATTTATTAATTAAATAATTAATAAATAAGGAAATAATGTTTAAATAAGATTTAAACATTTTTGGGAGGGATTCCGTAATTAAATATTTTTAATTAAGATAAAGGGATTTAATGGCATAAAAATGAATAAATAAATAAAATAATTAATTAATTAATAAATGATGATGTCATCAGGAATTTTTTAGAAAATAAAAATACTTTATTTTCTAAAGATTTTTAGGTGTCTACATTTTGCCCCTCTTTGATGTGATGCCGCAAGTGGCATGGCATCAAAGATAAGAAAATAAGATGCCTAAGGCTAGAGCAGAAGAGGAGAGAATGGACTGCAAGATGCCCCCTCAAGAAGGCGGCGGGGAGAGAAAGCGAGGCTCGACGAATTTTTGAAAAGTACAAGAATCCAAGATGAGCAAGAAGACTCAGATGAGCAAAGAGAAGGGGCTAAATTAGCTCAAACTCTCACTATGGGAGAATGATAAAGGAGAATCAGATGCACAAGAGGAAGCAAGCTTAAGACTTTAGGGAAGGTGGAGGATGAAGGAGCAGAGCGCTATAAAAAGGAATCCAGGATAGGGAGATGGATGAGGGGATTATAAAGCTGATGCAATAGGATTTCAAAGAGTCAGATTGGCGGAAGATGGGTTTCGGTGATCCCTAGGACTAGGATTGTGGATCTCGAAAGATGAGGCTTGGTGGATTGATTTGGATTGGTGAATCCCTAAGGCTAGGATTGTGGATCCCTAAAGCTAAAGGTGAGGAGTGATTCAAAGAGATACTGATGCATAAGCTGGGGTAGAAGAGACATATGTTGGATATGGATGGGGGATAATGGAGATGAAGGGATTCCATTAAAGCTTTTTGAGCGAGGGGATACTTCAAAGAGAAGTACCACCATGTAGTTGAGCACTAGATTTTCTATAGGACTATTGGTTAATTTCCAAGGTTACCAAGAACATCAAGGCCTTTTCACCAATCATCCAAAGGACTAATGAACTGACTCAAAACAAACATGCAAGGATTACCCCAACATCACACATGAATCCTAGAGGAAGCAGCGTGAAAACGACACTAGAGAACCCACAAGCAGAAAAGAAAAATAAACGAAAGACCTAATCAAGACCTTATGCTCTAATTGCCCCATTCGCAGCATACCATGATATGGAAGATCGTGGCAACCTTGAGGAGGGAACAAGGAGATTGCTTGGAAAAGATACTTCAAGACCCAAAAGGGAAGATCCCAAATAAAAAGAAAGTGAAAATCCAAAAGAGAGCCATTTGCCAACGAGATGGGTAGGACAAGGTACTAATGGACCAAGATCAGACATGAGGAAAGCTATATCCTACAAGGACCTATCAGAGAGCACCAAAGTTGGTGGATTTGGATGAGTGATGCATCTGGCAAGCTGAACTAAGAAAGATAACACTTTGGTGACAGGAAATCTAGCTAAAGGATGTGTTGGAATAGGTAACCAAGATGTGCGATGGGTGTAAGATGTTGATCAAGGACAAACTGACACGAACGCTGGATAGATACAATGGTACTAAGCTAAAGAGGATGTACAAGGTGACGAACCAAGATATGTTACAAATGTACAAGTTTGTTCATGTTCTATTTTTTGTGAGATGGAAATGTTTGTGAAGGATGGGATGTCTATAATAGGTGATAGGTGGATAGGTAGATGGTTTGCAAAAAGCTTAAGTGAAAATGGGGTTTTGGATGAAGGATGGATGGATGAGGCTTTTTGAGTAGCATGAATGGATGCCAATTGAGATTTTTCTTTGAGATGCATTTCTTTTATGAGTATCTTGGGTATCCACATGATTTTTGACTTTTTTAGCTTGGGCTTTTGTGGCCTCTTGACTTTTTCTTTGATTGGGATTAAATGTTTCTTGTTTTGAACATGTATTTTAGAAGGGACATGTTGAGACTTGGATTTTTGTGGATTTTTGGATTTATGCGTTTATAATTTGGCATCCAATATGCTTCTATTAGCCATGGGATTGGAACAAGAGCATGGAGGAGATGGAGGGATAATTGATGGAGTGATAGGGTTTAAAGGTTGGAAGGGATTCAAGGGTGAGTGCCTTTGATGATCTAGCTGGTGGATTTGAGGAGATGGAAGGATAGATTGGAACATAGGATATGGATGGATATAATTTCCCAAAATGGATGGTGGGAAGGAAGGATATGGGCCCAAAATAGATGGAAATGGGGAAGGTGTAGGTCCCAAAATAGATGAAGGGGATAAAGGATTCATATTAGGTATGTAAGAACCCAAAATGGATGGAAAGGGTGTGGGATTTAGATAAGGGATATATGGACCCAAAATGGAGGGTTGGAGATAAGGAGTAGGATAAGGGCCCAAGATAGATGCGGAATAAGATGGATGGGAACTTTGGGGTGGAGATGGAAGGACTTGGGACCATGCAGGAATAGCAGGGATACCAACATCTAGAAATACATTTTCATTGCTTTTTTCAATATGATGTTCATTATTTGGAACACAAGATGTGAGTCCATTACTAGCTGAAGGAGTTGGAGCTTCGGATATGATAATTAGTTCTTTTTCGATGGATCTATCATCATGGATTATGGGAGATGTATGATCATGAAGCTGAGGAGATGGGAGGATAGGATCTTGAGTTGGGTGGGCTGAGGGAAAGGGATCTTGAGATGGAGTAAGTAAGATGGTAGGATTTAGATATGGAGGGGATGGTAAAAGTGGATCATGTAGGGGAATAAGTGGGATGGCGAGATCTGTTGTTCTATCAGAGGATATTTCAACATGCTTTTGGAGAAGACTTGACAGGAATGGATGGGAGTGGATGCATTAGGTTCATTATATGGGATTTGGATAATGCTTGGAGGAGGAGATGTGGATGGGATTTGGAGCGATTTGATGGGTGGTGGGAATTTGATGCTTGTGGGAAGTGGAAGGATTTTAAGCAATTTGATGGATGGTATGGGGATGGTAGCTATGGGAGATGGAGGTTGTATTATAGATGGGGAAGCTTCATCACTGACTACTTCACATGGTTGGATTAGATGACATGGCTTATCGACTATTGGAGGCGACTTTTCTTGTATTTCCTCTAGGAGATTCCTTGGAGACTCATGTGTCAAAGGTGGAGGTGGTGGATTGATAGGAATAGCTGGTGTGATGAGGGTGGAGGATTGGAAGATTGGTTGATTGGGTGATGGAGGAGAAGCTGGGATATCAGATGGCATGACTAGATAGTTTGGAATAACTCTTGGATTTTGGGAGATGGTTGGTGGAAGGCCTCTAAGGCTCTCAAGATACCCGTCATAGTCAACAAGATTTTCATCATCATTGGAATAGGATGTAGCAGGAGAAAGGACAATACGACCAAACACATCATGATAGGTTTGGGATTTCATGTTTTGATGATGAGTTGGAAGGGGATGGGGTCTTGCATATGGATGAACACGAAAGCTCATGGTTGGATTTGGATTAAGCGCAGATTTTGGATTGGCTGATGAAGGATTTCCTAGGGAGAGTCAAAGCTATATGACAGAGCTAAGGAGGATTGGCTGGAGATTTTTGGCTTTCCTGTGGGTGGAAGACTTCAAGGGCATGTTGTCAAAAAGTGAGAGTTTTGATTTCCTATGCACTGGATTGGTGGAGATTGTGTCAACTAAAGGATAGACTAATGATCCTATGGGCATGACATGAGATTGACCACTTGTGGATCCCAACCTTTAGCTCAAGGTGATGAGGGATAACAAGTGACAAAGCTAGATTACCCTAGATAAAGCTTTGTCAAAATGATAACCTTGGTGAGGCTGGTGGATTGGTCGGATTGATTGGATAGCAAATTCTAGCAGAATGACAAACACTCTCTAAAGGCTTGGGTGTAATTTTGGATTGGGTTGCTAGTTGGCTGGGGGGGATGATTTGGAGAGACTTTGGATTTGGGATTGTTCTAAAGCAAGGAACTAGATAGATTCGATTGCAGTGGGGGAGCGTGGATGATTTTCTGATGAGGCAATGACTACGCTAAGTATGCCTTGAGCTAGGAGATTTCTGCTTTTTTGGGATTTTGACCAAAGTGGAGGCAATAAAATATGAGATCAGTCTTATTGGATCTAGCTCGGGGAGACCTTTGTTTTTTGGAATTTTTGGCAGCTTCCATGGGATATTTATTTTATCTCACTAATTCCCATTTTAGGCCTTTTGGCTTTCACGTAGGGCTCTCCCATTTTCATATTAGAGATCCATTTGTTCTTTCATTTTTGGTAGCTATATGTTAGGAGGCTGCGAACTAGTGTTCCCCTCTATTTTTGATTGTTAGTTATGCCTGGTTGGATGGGTATCAATGTTTCCCCAATTTTTGGGATGAGAGTTTGGGGTTTTGCACCGTTATGCTAGCCATTTTTACACATAGTGTCCAAACTTGAATTTTATTGGATTTTCATGGCTTTTGTGGCCTAAGACCAAATGTGTTTTATTTTTTGAAGTTTTTGAGTGCTGAGGTTTTTACCGTGATTTGTGTGCCATCCAATTTTCTCAAGTTTTCTTGGCAAGATGTTGGTTGTGGTCTTGGATCATCTGTAGGATATCAGTTAGGCCACTATTGCACCTTTTTTTCATTGGGATGCATGCTACATCCGTCCTCCCAACCTTGTATTTTTTTGAGTTTTATTTTTCTTGTGTTCTCATCCAGTCCTGGTTTTATGATCTTCATGATGGTGGTGCACCACATGACACATGCACATGCATTTTTCGGGTGACTTGTGAGACCTGACCTCCCATTTTTATTTTGGTGGAGTTATATTCATTTGGGGTTGGGAATATGCATGCCTATGGGCACTTATTGTTTGATTAGCATGGGTAGGGTAGGATAGCATGGAGGGGGCTTGTATCTCCCAGCCTCATGATTATTGTGCCCAGAGGGTTGGTGTGGAGAAGTTCTAAACAAGTGATAACTAAATAAATTAATTGGGTAATAAATTTAAGATAATAAAATATCATGAGCACCCAGGTAAGTCCAAAGACATAGGATTGTGCTCCTCCTTGGGAAGTGTCAGCTATCATTACTGTCTTGAGCTATGAGATACCAAGCTATTTCCCCTCTAGGCGAGTCCCTACATAGTTGACCCATTGAGTGTCTTACTAGGATCTTTTGTACTTGCATTGTCTCATGATCTTGGTTTCAGTCATCTTTACTATTTGGTGTAAGTGTTAGCCATGAACATTTTCTTTATGTGTGTTTGTGGTTGGATCATTATTTCCATTTGTATTGTGGGAGTGGACCTACGGGTTTCACATGGTTGGGAGATGTAGCTACCTATACCACTGCTAGGGACTAGTGTACAAAGATGATCTATTATTCTAGTACAACTTGTACATTTATTTTCACTTAATACTTTAGGTTTTGTAGTGTGTTATTTTGTGATTTATGCTTTCACTGGGATGCTTGGATATCATGTTTAGATGATGTTTGTTAATTGATGTATTCCTTTATTATGATGTTAGCATATGGTTAGATGACAAGTTTTACTTAGTTGGAATATCTTCTACTTTATTATTGTAGCATAATTACATGTTCTTGCTCTTATGATTTCATTATGTTTTAGTAGTGGCGACCTCATAAGATAGCTTCCACTATCCATTTGATAGTTTGTGATGTTACATGAGGGTGATGGCTAGGGCCTTCAAGGTCTCATGATGCTATTATAGTTGGGAGGAACTGTGCAAGAGTTTATTTTTTTTTGTTCATTGTGATGTTTCTTTCAGTATGTTTTCCTTTACTATTATATTTTAGATAGTTAGTTTCTTTTCCATCTTGCTGCTCTTGTGTTTGAGTGTCCAAGCCTCAATTTATGGATTTGGTACTCATCAGTGTGGAGGAATTAATTTTCCTACTTGTTCATTTTGCATTTTCCCTATTTATTGTTATACTTTCTCCTGTTAGAGAAGTGTTTTCTCGTGCGAGAATGTGATCTCTCATGCTAGAAGACATTCTCTTGTGTGAAGTGTAGAGGAAGCTAATGTGTGATTTTACTCTCTCCTGCGTAAGACTTTGCACTTCCTCATGCACATGTGAAAAATCTCTTGCACGAACCATTGCAATAAAGTAGAGAGATTTTTTGTTTGTCCCAAAGAATTTTCTCATGTAAGAGGGTAGTTCCTCATGTGGCATGGTGCAAATTCTTGTGTGAAGATGTACTTCCTCATGTGGAAAATAGGGTTACCTCCACTATTTTTTGGGGAACACATTTTAGTATTTTGAGTACCCTTTAGAATTGCTTAATTTTCTAGGTTTTGATAGAGCAAAGATTTTATGTTCAGTTGTCATATTTCGTTCTCGTCTTTTAGTTTGAGTGTGTCAGTTTAGTAGTGGTGCTTGGAGATTCGTTGGTTGTCAGGATGGTTGGTTAAGTCTTCCGTTGCAATCTTTGTGATCCTTGTATGTTGATTATCGTGTGCATCCAAACTTTTTTAAGAAAAAAAAATCTTGGATTTTATTTATCCTTGATCCAAGATCTCCAGGCGGGGCATTGCATTTGGTATCAGAGCCCATGTTGCAACATTGGGATCTCTATGTTATGCTTCCACTAGGTTATTTCTTTCTATGCATATATTATTATCTTGTGTTTGCTATTTTGATATCTTGTTGCAGTTCATGCTTGTGACTCTTATGATTGTGGCAAATGATTATAACTTTATCCTATTTCTTCCATAGTGATGTCTCCTACACATATACCTGGTAGACAAGGTAGCAATTGAAAAAATAACCAAGACAAAGAACACCGAGAAGAAGAATGTTAGGTTGGTGGGGAAGAATAGGGTAATAATGATTAGGGTGACATTAGGGCACTAATGCCTTTATTGTAGATCATAGCTCTGTTGGGACCTCGAGTAGAGGAAAACCAATGTAACTAGGGCCAAGAAGAAGAATCTCATCATGGAGATTCCCACATGTCTAAGAATAGAGAGGAGGAGCATGAACGGTCTTGTACACCACCAAGTGGCAGAAGACACCATTGAGGTGGTAGGAACTGTGATGATGAGGATTCAATCCATTTGAATATTATGAAATCTCTTCAGTAGTCCAAACCATCATTCTATGATGGCAAGGGAGGTGGCCTTAGGGTAGAGACTTGGTTATTGGACATGGAGCATTGTTTTTCCATGTATCCATATGCAACCAATCTGAGGGCCTGTTGTGTAGTTATGTATTTAAGGGACCATGCATCTATTTGGTGGAATATAGAGGGGGAAAACATTTAGATCAACATCACAGATCTCACCTAGGAGATCTTTGAGGAAAGATTCAGAGAAAGATTTGTGTCTCCTCAGTTCAGAGAGGCTCATGTCAATGAGTTCCAAGAGATTAAACAAGGGAATATGTCACATATATCAATGGACAAGTACGAGATCAGATTCTTTGATCTTAGGCAATACTTATGCTATAATCATGATGAGATACTCCTTAACATTTTATCTAAAGTTTTAAGGATGCCCTTATTGGAGAGGTTCAGATGCATCAACCTAGGACCCTTATCCTTGCTATGAAGAAGGAAAAAATTGCAGAGAGTAATTTGGCTAGAGAGTTTAGTGGAAAATTAGGTTTGTAGAACCATAGTGCATAGATTTTAGGGCAAGATGCCTAGTTTACTTAGTCCTCAAGAAAGGGCCAAACCCAGTTAGTACCCTCTCAAGGTGGACATCATCATAGGAATCAAAAAGAGTTTTGATCAAAGCGTGGATAGTATTCAGGTGCCTTAGGAAAGAGAGGACATGACCAAAGTTGTGGCCAAAAGCCCCATCAAAATCATCCCACTCAAAGTAATCAACAAAAATCGAGCAAGGGAAGTGCTCCATATTCTAGTGTTGTTTACGGTGTGGATGGACCCAGTTCCATCTTTGTACGAGTGTGTTACTCTTTTGGATAGCTAGGACATAAAGTAGAAAATTGTCCTACTAAACCTTCTTCAACACCTAGTAGAGGTATAACTAGATTAGAACCTACTGTGGGAGATGAAGGTACAAGCCATCGAGTCTTTATGGTAGTTTATAATTGTCAAGTTGAGCATCAAGGTACCATAGTTGAGGCTATAGGTATGTTACATGGTATTTAATCTTCAATATTAATTGACCTAGGTGCTTCAGATTCTTTTATCTCACCATCTCTTGTTCAGTGATGTGGGCTAGCGACAACACAACAGTTCAATAGGTGGCAAGTTGAGTTAGCCACAAGATTCAAAGTGGTTGTAGACTCCTTGGCCAGTGGTTGTAGATAGAACTTGGGTACCTTCACCACCACAATGGATCTTCATATCCTAGAACTAGGATTGTACGAAATTCTATTGTTCATGAACTGGTTAGCTACCCATCAAGAGAATATAGATTGTCAATGTAAGTTAGTGCAATGTATTGATGACATAAGTGGGTAGGTCAAGCTGTTAGGGGTCCAAAGACTAGTCTCACTTTGGATGATCACAACTAATCAGCTAAAGTGGAGTGGGTAGAAGGGATGTCAAATTTTTTTTATCTTTTTCAATGATCTTGAGTAGGCTGAGATTTGTATGGTGACACTCAATGATCACCCACTCCTTCATGAGTATGCAGATGTGTTTGCTAGTTAGGTACCAGGTATGCCACCGTAGCCTAAAATTGATTTTTGTATCGATCTCATACCAAGAGCAGAGTCAATTTCATGAGCTCCTTACCACATGACTACTTAGGAGTTGAGTGAGCTCAGATTGTAGTTGGAAGAATTGTTGGCCAAGGGCCATATTCATCCTAGTGTATCCTCGTGGATTGTACTAGTCATCTTTGTGAAGAATAAAGATGGATCATCACATTTATGAATTGACTATTGCTAGTTGAATAAGGTAATGATGAAGAACTAGTACCCATTGCCAAGGATAGATGACTTGTTTGATTAGATAAAGGGAGCATGCGTGTTCTCAAAGATTGATCTTAAGTCAAGATACCATCAGCTTAGTATTCATGAGGCTGACATTCATCAGACAACTTTTCATTCACTATATGGGAATTATAAGTTCACAATTGTACCCTTTGGGTTAACTAATGAGTCATCAGTGTGCATGAGTGTGATGAATGGAGTATTTTGAACATACCTTGATCAGTGTTTCAATATATTCTTGGATGACATATTGATCTATTCTAAGACTATAGAGGGATATGAGGTCCATTTACACTAGGTATTGTAGTGCTTGAGAGATCATCAGTTGTATGGAAACTTGAGTAAATGTCGATTCTTCCATTTAGAGGTGAAGTATTTGGGGCATATCATCACTAATGATGGTATTGTAGTGGATCCAAAGAAAATTTGAGCTTTCATGGATTGGCCAGTACCGACTAATGTTTCAGAGGTTTGTAGTTTCATGGAATTGGTAGGTTATTACCATTGCTTCATGAAGGATCTTTCATGTGTATCTCACCCCATCACTTCTCTTCAATGGAAAGGGAAGAAGTATGTTTAGTCAGACAAGTGTGAGGTAACATTTATTGCTCTTAAAGAGTGTTTGACCAGTGCACTAGTCCTTGCAATGCCTAATCTTGTAGGCAATTTATTGTTTGCACGGATTCTTTGTTGGAAGGTGTGGGTGTGGTGTTGATTCAATATGGTCGAGTGATTTCATATGAGTCTAGAAAACTCAAGGACCATGAGATTAACTACCCCACTCATGATTTGGAACTTGTAGTCGTGGTGCATGCTCTTGTGTGCTAGAGGCATTACCTTTTGGGACATAGATTTGAGATGCATAGCATTCATCATAGCTTGCAACATATCTTTCCTCAGCCAAATTTGAATGGATGACAACATTGCTATATGGAGTTTGTGTGTGAATATGAATTTGGTATTCATTATATTAAAGGGAAAGAAAATGTCATCATGGATGCCTTGAGTAGGAGGTGACATGAGATATTAGTGTTGTCATTGGGAGTGGATTTGTGAGGTCATGTCTTGGAGGCCTTGCCTACTGACACTTGGTATAAAGAGGTGAGGGGAGGTTTTCAGGCTATTTGCTTGAGTCTAATGCACTGCTATAACACTTGGGGTATATTTATGTACTAGTGTCTGGTGATCTTTGTACCTTGGTTTTGTTGAAAGCGCATCATGCACCATATTCTACACATCCTGGCATCAAGAAGATGCATGGAAACCTTAAAAAATTGTACTTTTGGGTAGGGATGAGGCATTATTTTACTAATTTTGTTGCTTGATGTCTCAAGTGCAAGAGAGTGAAAGCAGAGTATTAGTATTTGGCAATTCTTTTGCAGCCACATACCATTCCAGAGTGGAAATGGGATACAATATCTATTGATTTTATCATGGAGTTGCCAATGTCATCATGATGACATGATTGTATCATGGTGATAGTGGAAAAGTTGTCCAAGGTAGCACATCTTCCACCCATGAGGACATCCTACATAGTTTCTTCTGTAGCACATATTTTCTTGGAAGATATTGTTTGATTGCTTGGGATCCCTTGTTGGATTATTTCAAATAGAGATCCAATGGTTATTTTATTAGTGTGGATGTCTCTCCAACATGCCTTGGGCATGCAACTCAATTTTAGTTTGGCTTATCACCTAGAGACCAATGGTAAAAAAGAGAGAGTAAAATAGGTTCTAGAAGACATGCATCACATGTATGTGATGGATTGACAGGTGAACTGGGAGGATTATTTATACCTTGTTGAATTTTCATACAATAATGGGTATCATAGTTCTCTTGGCATGTCACCTTTTAAGGCCTTGTATGGTAGATCATGTCGTACCCCTTTGAGTTGGGATCTTTTGGAGGATCATGTACTTATGGGTCCAGAGATGCTTCAGGATATGGAGCAATAGGTTATTCACATTAGAGAGCATTTGGTTACTGCTCAAGATAGTTAGAAGAAGTATGTAGATGGCCATATGTTGGATCATCAGTTTTCTGTTGGTGATAGGGTGTTTCTGAGAGTGCATTCAAGGAAGAGCCCCATTCATTATGAGAAAGGCTCTAAGTCGACGCCACATTATTTTGGACCATTTGAGATTGTTGAGAGGATTAGTCCTATTTCTTATTGATAAGCTTACTTGGGAGGAGTAAGCTTATGCCTAGTAGGGGAGGATGTAGTGCCTCTCATGTTTGCAATCTGTACATTATTATATGTTTACATTTGAGATGAACTAAGGGTCAAATGTTATACTTTGATTTCTAGTATTATAGATGTTAGATTACTATGTTGTTCAGTTGATCAAATTTGCATGATGATGCCATTTTGAGATGATAGTATGTTTTATGATGATATTTGGTTATCTGGTATTTGAACATATCTCTGATTATTTTGTATACTAGATTTAATGCTATGGTAATTTACTTCATTCTTGTTTTGTTATGCTTTATGTGAATGTGAGTGATGTAAATGAATCATTTTAGTATAATTAAATAAATGGTTAAATTAGGCTATTTAATGCATTTATTTCTTCAACTATGTTATTATATGCAATTACACTTGATCATGTGTTTTAGTGTGTAGGATTTACATCCTTGGTAGTGGAACATGGAGTTAGTGATTTAGCTATTCACATTTAACCAATGTCATCCTTGTATGGCTGACACATCTTTTAATTTTTTAGGTTAAACCTTCTAATGATTTAATAAATCTAAATTCATTTGAATTATGTGGTTAGACTCATGAGTGTGTCTATGTAGTTAGAGGTTCGCCTTGTCTCTAAAGTTTTCAAGGTTTTATGTGATTTTTCTTTAAGGGTTTTCGGGATTTATTTGATTTAACTTTAATTTTTGGTAGCTTTTCCATAGATTAATTCAATTTATGTGGAATAGCCTATTTCCATTTGGGTTAATTCAGGGTTTAACTAGGCTACTTGATTATTTACCCTAATCGATTATTCACTTGAAAAGTGAATAAGTATCCAAAGAGGAAATTTATTCCTCACTTCTTACCTTTGGAAATTAGAAATTTATGAGCTTTTTCAAAAATCCTCTTCTATAGAATTGCATTTCTGTTCATTGTGAGAGGTATGGGCATGGGATCTTTGTGAGATTGGTCTTGGACTTTGGTTTGCGACAATTTTTGGCAGCTTTCGCAGGATATTTATTTTATCTGGCTGATTCTCATTTTAACCCTTTTGGCTATCAGGTAGGGCTCTCCCTTTTTCATGTTCTAGTTTTGTTTCAACTTTTGTTTGTTGTAGTTGTATGTTATGAGGCTGAGAACTAGTATTCCCCTCCATTTTTGGTTGTTAATTCTGCCCAGTTGGATGGGTATGAATGTTTCCACAATTTTTGGGATAAGGGTTTGGGTTTTCACATTGTTATGCTGGTCATTTTTGCATACGATGTCTAAACCTAAATTTTATTGGATTTTTGTGGCTTTTGTGGCCTAAAACCAAATTGGTTTTATTTTCAAAGTTTTTTAGTTTTGAGGTTTTTACCTCGATTTGTGTGTCACCCAATTTTCTCAGTTTTTTTTGGCATAATGTTGGTCATGGACTTGGATCATCCATAGGATATCAATTAGGCCATTTTTGTACCTTTTTATTTCATTGGGATGTGTGCCAAATCCATCTTCTTGAGCTTGTATTTGGTTGAGAGTTATTTTCTTATGCTCTCATCTAGTCCTAGTTTTATGATCTTCGTGATGGTGGTGTGCCATACACGAGCACATGCGTGTGCATTTTTCTGGTGACTTGTAAGGCCTGAACTCCCATTTTTATTTTGGCGGAGTTATATTTATTTGAGGTTGTGTTGGGAATATGCATGCCTATGGGCACTCATTGGTTGATGAGTATGGGTAGGGTAGGGTAGCATGGAGTGAGCTTCTATCTCGCAACCTAGTGATTATTGTGCCCAGAGGGTTGGTGTGAAAAAGTTTTAAACAAGCAATAACTAAATAAATTAATTGGGTAATAAATTTAAAATAATTAAATGTTTTGAGCACTTGGTTAAGTCTTAAGACACAGAATAGTGTTCCTCCCCTAAGAGTGCGAGATGCTACTACTAGCTTAGGCCATGCGATGCCAAGCTATTTCCCCTCTAGGTGAGTCCCTACATAGTTGACCCATTTAGTATCTGACTAGGACTTGTTGTACGTACATTGTCTCATGATCTTGGTTTCAATCGTCTTTACTATCTGGCATGAGTGTTAGCCATGAAAATTTTCTTTATGTGTGTTTGTAGTTGGATCATTATCTCTATCAACACAATAGAAGTGGAGCTATGAGTTTCACGTGGTTGGGAGGCATAGTTACCTATACCACTATTTGAGATTGATGTACAAAGACAATCTATTATTCAAGTGTGATCGGTGTGTGTTGTTTCACTTGATACTTTAGGTTTCAGAGTATGTTATCTTGTGATCTATGCTTTTATGGGGATGCTCAGATATCGTGTTTAGATGATGTTAGTTAATTGAAACATTCTTTTATTATGATGTTAGCATATGGTTAGATGATGAGCTTTACTTAGTTGTAATATCTTCTACTTTATTCTTGTAGCATGATTATATGTTCTTGCTCTTATGATTTTATTGTGTTTTAGTAGTGACACCCTTGTAAGACAACTCTGACTATCCAATTGGTAGTTTGGGATGTTACATGTGAGGGATGGCTAGGCCTTTCGAGGTCTCATGACGCTATTATGGTTGAGAGGAATTGCACAAGAGTTTTGTTGTTGTTGTTCATTGTAATGTTGCTCTCAATATATTTTCCTTCTTGCTATGGTTTAAATGGTTAGTTTCTTTTCTATCTTGCTGCTCTTATGTTCGAGTGTCCAAGCCTTGATTTTTAGATTCGGTACTACCTGGTATGGAGGAATTGTTTTTCCTACTTGTTCTCTTTGCATTTTCCCTATTTTTTTAATACTTCCTCATGTTAGAGAAGTTTTTTCTAGCGCGAGAATGTGATCTCTCACACTAGAAGGTATTCTCTTGCTTGAAGAGCAAAGGAAGCTCATACAAGTTAGTACTCTCTCTCACATGAGACTTGGCACTTCCTCACACACACATGAGTAATCTCTTGCATGAACTTTGTTAGTAGAGTGAAGAGATGTTTTGGTTGTCCCAAAGAGTTTCCTCATGCAAGAGGGTAGTTCCTCACATGGCATAGCATACTTTCTCATGCAAGACTGTTGTTGTCCTTCCTCATGTAGAAAATAGGTGGTACCTCTACTATTTTTTGGGCAATATATTTTAGTTTTTTGAGTACCCTTTAGGATTGCTTATTTTTCTAGGTTTTGACAGATCGAAGATTTTATGTTCTGTTGTCATGTTTGGTTCTTTTCTTTCTATTTGAGCATGTCAGTTTGGTAGTGACACTCGGAGATTCATTGGTTGTTGGAATGGTTGGTTGAGTCTTCCATTATGATCTTTGTTATCCTTGTATGTTGATTTTTATGTGCATCCATACTTGTTTTAAAAAATATATATCTTGGCTTTCATTTATCCTTTTCCAAGGATCTTTGGGTGGAGCATTACACAGTTTATGAGAGAATCAAGATTTGTGGCCGACAAAGTTGAAATCTTGGAATAAGGAAAATGTATTGATGATAAGGATTTATGAGCTATATTATTTGATGCAAGGAAAGGATTAGTTGAGTGATCAAAGGCTAATATTTGAGTATATGTTTCTAGAAGTGTTGAGAAGAGAAGAAGACCAAGAATGTGGATGGATTCATTAAAAGTTTTGGATCTGATTTTAAACCCTAAGAACTTCGATTCTATTTAAGAAAAAAAAGGATCAAAGCTACCTATTTAAGGAGGTTTTTGATATATTTTGATTTTTCATATAAAATCCTTTTGATCAGGTTGATATAACATTCATTTGTAAATCCTTTTTCAAGGTAACATTCTAATAGAATGTTCTTAAGTCCTCTAACAAGGTCACTCCAAACAGGGTGATTAAATACTTTAACAAGGTCACACCTAATAGTGTGTTCTGTAAAATTTAATAGGGTTGGCTCCTAACAAATCTCACTTCATAAGAGTGGAAAAAGTGGTAGCATGTTACTAGTGGTTTTTCGCAAATTAGGATTCCATGTTAACTCCTAGTATCAAACATTGTGTGGATATTTTGTGTGTGTTTATGCTACTTACCATTTTAAAGTTTAAGTTTATTATTGACTATGATAATTTTATACAAGTCAACACATATCTAACATAGAGCTATAATGGAATGAATAAGTTGGATTATAGTCAACAATTTTAATCAGTGAATTATTGGGTTAAGTTTTTTGAAGTTTCAAGTGTTTGATTTATACATTTAGACCTGGGGATAACTTGTTAGAAATGTTTTAAAATAATTGAGAGGGGGGTGAATCAGTTATTCAAGGTCCAAATGTCCTAATTAAACTTATTCACTAGGTAAAGTAAGTCCATTAAATTATTCATTCATCCAAGCTTAAACATTCCTACTTAGCAAGTTATTATAAATCAACATGCAAGAGTAACACATGAAAGATCAACACATAACATAGTGGTTTACGTGGAAACCCAATTTAGGAAAAACCACTAGTAACATGCTACTCAATTCTCACTCTTCTGAAGTGATTCCCTATGAAAGGCCTACCCTATTAAGGGCTACAACACACTATTAAACGTGACCTGGTTAAAGGATTTAACCACCCTATTAGAAGTGGGTCTAGTTAGAGGAATTTAGAAAATTCACTTGAAATGCCACCCTGATAAAGGATTTACAAATTCCTATTAAACCAACCTAAGTCTATAGGATTTTACCCTAATTGATATAATTGTTAGAGAGTAACAACAAGGGCTTTTGACCTGATACAACTCACAACTTAACTTGTAGATTTCAGATCCCTGTTCAACTCTTCACAATTTTTTTGGCTTTTAGTCTCTGCAACTCTGATAACTTGTCCTCCTTTAAAGCTTTGTCTCCTTGAGTCATCATACTTGTCTCTTTGCTTTGTTCTTCCTTCTTCTCGATGCCTTCTCCTTGACACCCTTCAACCACTTTGCAATTTGGCACACTAGCAACTCTATCTTCTTGGCCTGTGACTTCCTAAATAGAAGTCTAGAATTACTTTTCCTGCTCGATTCTTCCCTCTTTTAATTTTTATTTGAATGGATTAGGTAGGATTCAATGAATCTAACCCATATCTTTTTCCTTATAGAAACATCATGAAGAATCCTCGTGAATTTTCCTAAAAATGGTTTATCTAAAATTTTATGCCTCCAACTCATCATGCTTATCCTCCATCTAGTTCACAAAATTCAAGGTAACAACCTTGTTGGCTCGGATTTGGAAAATCTTTGACTTTTCACATAATGCAACAAATCAATACTATTGAAATTGTGGTGCTTAGCACATACTATGTTACTCATCACCAGCTATGTTTTACTAATGCTCGGCACCTACTATGAACTTACTCAACATCCACTAAGTTTTTTGATGTTCCACACCTATTACTTGCTCGGCTCCTACTGTATCACTTGGCACACACTAGATTTTGGATCTTCTCAGCACTAATTGGAAATCTACTCGGCATGAACCAGCTTGCTTGACACTCACTAATGAAATTAGTTAAGCTTTGCAGACAACCTTATTACAACTTATTCCTCTAGTGTTTATAAGTGTGTCCAACATCTGTATCTTCAAGTATACTATCAATACATCATTTTACCATTGTCTTAACTGATCCTTGCACTTCACTAAAAAGCCATAACTCAACCTTTCCCTTAGGTACTTTTATTACATCTTGTTGATTAAATCCTCTTCATCAATCAACTAAGTAATAGTACTTGGATCTTATAAGAAATTGTCATTCTAGCAAATAATAGGTTTGACATCAATGACAAAAAAATGATTGAAAAAATTCTTTATCAACAATCTCCTTCTTTGCAATAGTCTTTCTTCTTCAATCATGATCTTTTCAATCACATTTCCAACAATCTCCCTCTTTGGCATTGATGACAAACCAAATTGATCAACCAAGTTATCAAAATGCTAACTAGGTTAAAATAGTAAATCAAATGCCAAAAAGAAATTGTGCTACCATTAGTTTTCACATCTCCATCTACTTGTCTAATTAGTTCTTGTATGACTCCCTCTTTTTTGTAGCTTACTACTTTTGATCAACTCTGCTCTTCTTAACTAGTATGACTCCCTCTTACATTTTGTTTCTTCCTTTGTATGCATTGATCAGTTTCTGCTATTTCTCCCTTTGTCTATTTGATCACTTTTTGCATTGATCAATTTCTAATATTTCTCCCTCTTTGACAACAATGCCAAAGACATACTATTTTAGCATCTTAGCATGCAAGTATAGCATCTTTTGGAACTTCCAATTTATCCCTCTATCACCTCTCTTGTGACTGATTTGGAACTTTTGCACTTTGATTACTTCAGGCAAAAAAATCCTAAAGTAAGTATCCTCTACATCACTTTGAATCATTTCAGCAATCAACTCATTTGATGCAGGGAAATCTTGTTGTTACTTAAGTATCCTTAGCTAGGGGTATCACCCCTAACTTGCCTCTAAGATACTCAAATGCATCTTTAGGTAATGCTTTTGTGAAGATGTCAGCAATTTGTTCCTTCAAGCTGTCATATTCCATCCTTGCTTGTCTTCCACTAATTCTCTTACACAGTGATACTTAATTGCAATATGCTTTGTTTTGGCGAGCATTACATGATTCTTTGATATGTTGATGGCACTTGTGTTATCACAATAAAGTATCATAGGTTCAGTTACCTCTTCCTTTATACCTTGCAACATATGTTTGATCCATACAATATTGGTGCAGTTGATAGTAATAGCAATATACTCAGCTTCTACTATGGACTGTGAGGTACAACTTTACTTTTTGCTAGTAAAAGTAACTAATCTTTTGCCTAAGAAAAGTGCTCCTCCACTGGTGCTCTTTCTGTCATCAATATTACCTCCCCAATTTGCATCAGTGTAGGCTTTTAACTCAAACTTTTCACTCCTTTTGTAATATAAGCCAAAGCCATTAGTTCTTTTTAAGTACCTCAATATTCTTTTTACTGCCATTAGATGATTTTTGATTGGGTTAGCAGAAAATCTTTCCACTATTCCAATAGCTAATGCAATGTCTAGTCTACTATGTACAACATACTACAACTTTCCAATCATTGATCTATACAATATCTGATTCACTTCTACTGATAGCTTATGTCCCATTACCATTGGTGTACTAACTGGTTTTGAATCTTCTAAGCTAAATGTCTTTACTATCTCCTTGATATTTTGATTGGGTTAAATATACCATTCTTTAGTTGATGTACTTGTAATCCAACAAAGAATTTGATTTCTCCAAACATTGACATCTCAAACTCATGTTTCATCTGATCAGAAAAATCTTTGCATAGGGCATCTTTTCCTCCAAATATTATGTCATCAACAAAGATCTCAAATATCAAAATCTCTTTACCTTTTTCTATCTTGATATACAGGTTGTTGTTATCATATGTTCTCTCAAATCCTATCTTCACAAGATATTTGTGTATTCTCTCATACCATGCTCTAAGTGCTTGCTTCAAACCATAGAGTGCTTTGTGTAGTTTAAAAACCATATCCTTGTTGTTGTCATCAACAAATCCCTCTGGTTGTTCTATGTAGACTTCCTCTTCTAGTATACCATTCAGAAAAGCAGACTTTACATCCATTTGGTAGACTTTGAAACCTTTGTAGGAATCATATGCAAGTAGTGTTCTTACTCCTTCCATTCTTGCAACATGGCAAGTGTTTCCCCATAGTCTAGTCCTTCTTCTTGTGCATAACCTTTGCAGACTAATCTAGCCTTATTTCTTGTGATCTCACCATTCTCATCTAGCTTGTTCCTAAACACCCATTTGGCAACAATCACATTCATATCAACTAGTCTTAGAACTAAAATCTAGGTTTTGTTCATCTTTATCTGATCTATTCCTTCTTCCATAGCTTTATACCAGTCATTGTCTTGTAGTGCAACTTTCACTATTTTAGGTTCAATCTTTCTCATCAGACATGATTCATTTCTTAGTCTATTCTTTGTCATTGGTCTAGCTTCCTTGTCACCAATGATTTGTTCTGTAGGGTGATGTGTTCTCATATACTTAGATAGTCTTGGTTCTATCCTTCTTTCCATGTTTGATCTTTCAGCTTCAGAGTCACTATGCACATCTCTTTCTGATATATCACCATCTCTCCCATATGTACTGACTTTAGAGTCAGAATGTGCATTATTTTCATTCTACAACTCGGCTTCTAAATGTAGCTCAACATTTACTGGCTGTGACTTGGATGATACTAAAACTTGTTGCTAAATCCTGACCTGATTGGCAACTTCTTCTTTAGTAGGCATTCCTTCATAGAAATATACAAAGGATCTATACTCTTCTAGTTTCTTAATTTCATCATCTTGAGCTTCTGCATGCTCATCAAAATTTATATTTGCACTCTCCACAATCTTGTTAATGTTAGTAGTCAAACACTTATATGCTTTTCTTCTAGTGGAGTATCCAAGAAATATGCCTTCATCACTCTTTGTAGCATCAAAATTGCCATTTCTAGTATCTTTAAGAATGTAGCATTTACAACCAAATACTTTGAAATGTTTTACATTGGGTGAGTGACAATACCATAATTCAAAAGGTGTTGCATTTGTGCCTTTCTTGACTTGTACTCGATTCAGGGTGTAGACTGTAGTACTAACAACTTCTCTCCAATACTTCAATGCAACATTCTTCTCCATAATTAATGTTCTAACACGATCTATCATTGATCTATTTCTTCTTTCTACAATGCCATTTTGTGGGGTACTTTGTGGTGCGGATGTTTTTCTTTTAATTCCTTTGTCATTGCAAAATGTCTCAAACTCTTTTGATGTGAACTCTCTTCCTCTATCTGATCTTAGGCACTTCAGACTCTTTCTTGTTTCTTTCTCAACCCTAGCCAAATGCCACTTAAACATTTGAAATGCATTAGATTTTTGTTTTAATAACATGGAAGTCATCATCCTAGAGTATTCATCTACAAACAACATTATGTATCTATCTCCTTGGTAGCTTTGGACTTGTATTGGCCCACATAAGTCTATATGGACTAACTCTTATACTTCTTTGGAGGTGTAAGTTTTGCTTTTAAAACTTGACTTGGTCATCTTTCTTAGTTGACATTGTTTGCACATTGTATTTTTAGGCTTCTTCAATTTTGGCAAACCCCTAACTTTCTTCATTTTGCTAATACTAATCAAATTATCAAAGTTAACATGACACAACCTTTTATGCCATAACCACACATCATCAGGTTTTACAATGATATAGGTTGCATCTTCCATATCTAGATAAAACAAATTACTCCTAGTTTATTCACCTTTTCCTATTAGATTTCCATCAGTGTCATAGATTTTGGCAGTTTTGTTTTCAAATTCTACTTTGCAACCTACATTGCCTAACTGTGATACACTCAGAAAATTGTAGTTCAATCCTTCAACATAATATGCATTGTCACATGAAATTTTCTCTGTAAGTTTAATAGAAAATTTACCTTTGATTTGATATGGAGCATCATTTCCAAATATAACACTATTTCCATCATATTGAGTAAAGTAATAAACTTACTTTTGTCTCCTGTCATATGATTTGAGCATCCATTGTCTATGATCCATTTGTCATTTTTGTTCACATAGGTTAATAGTGATGTTGCCTCATCTTTGTCTATTTCATCCTTCATGGCTACATAGACCACCTCATCATCATTATCATCAGAATCTTCTTCTTCAGTAATGTAGCACTTTTTGCCTTTGTCCTTGTAATCTCTACTATCATCTTCTCTTATGTTTTTGTACTTGTTTCCTTCTATGTAGTTCTTCTTCTGAGTGCATCTTGCAACAATATGTCCTACTTCATCGCAATTAAATAAAATGATAGGAAGCTTACCTTTGAATTTACCTTTGCCTCTTTGAAACCTTATGGCCAGTAATGCTTCCAATTGTTCCACATCTTCTTCATCTGTGCTATTGTCACTAGATGCATACTTTGTCTTCTTCTTCTTTGGTTTCACCTCCTCCATGTCTTTTAATCTCAGCTTGGCCTTGAAAGTAGATTCAAGATTCTCAGGCCTGTAGCTATCAAAGTTGGACAATTCAAATGCAGTAAGTCTTCCTACTATCCCTTCAAAAGTTAGTGCATTTCCTGGTACACATCTCAACTCCTAGACGGTTGAAACTCTAATAGCATAGATGGGGAGTAAGGTTCTTAAGAATTTTCTATTAATAGTGTCATCATCTAAATGACCACCTAAACTTCTTATTGTACTTACTACTTCTTCCATCCGAGAGGCATATTGAGCAGCATTCTAACCTTCTTCCATTTTCATGTCATCAAACTTTCGTTTGAGTCTTTCTCTTTTTTCTCTTTGAACATTCTGATCTCCTCCATAGATTTCAGTCAAGGTTTTCCACATTTTGAATGCAGAGTCACATCCTTTGATGCCATCAAATTAAACATAGTTGAGGGCAAAGGTAATCTCCAACATTGCCTGATTGTGCTCTTTCTTTTTCTTCATATGTTTTGCAGTGGGCACAATTGGAACAAAATATTCTACTTTAGTTGAGGTTTGTGCATAATCACTTATTGATCCTAGGTGTAGCTTCATTAGACTTTGCCATGCAGTGAAGTTATCTCTGTTAAGCTTGAGAACTTCTCTCTTGGACATCTTGATCTTTTCTGCTTCTAGTACCTTTAAACTAAATCAACAGATGGCTTTGATACCAATTGTTAGAAATGTTTTAAAATAAATAAAGGGCAGGGGGTGGGGGGTGTGAATCAATTATTCAAGGTCCAAATTTCCTAATAAAACTTTTTTAGTAGGTAAATTAAGTCAGTCAAATTATTCATGCATCTAAGCTTAAACATTCCTACTTAGCAAGTTACTGTAAATCAACATGCAAGAGTAACACCTGAAAGATCAACACATAACATAGTGATTTGTGTGGAAACCCAATTTGGGAAAAACCACTAGTAACATGCTACTCAATTCTCACTCTTTTGAAGTGATGCCCTATGAAAGGCCTGCCCTGTTAAAGGCTACAACACACTATTAAATGTGACTTGGTTAAAGGATTTAACCACCCTATTAGAAGTGAGTTTGGTTAGAGGAATTTAGAACATTCACTTGGAATGCCACCCTAATAAAGGATTTACAAATGGCTATTAAACCAGCCTAAGTCTATAGGATTTTACCCTAACTGATACAATTGTTAGAGAGTAACAAGAAGGGCTTTTGATGTGATATAACTCACAACTTAACTTCCAGATTTTAGATCTTTGTTTAGCTCTTCACAATTTGTCTGGCTTTCAGTCTTTGCAACTCTAATAACTTGTCCTCCTTTCAAGCTTTGTCTCCTTGAGTCATCATGCTTGATATACTAGTGCAATCTCTGCGTGACCACTTACCAAAGCGGAGTCTTTGTTCTCTGTTGTTCCTTCTTCTCAATGCCTTCTCCTTGACACCCTTCAACCACTTCACAATTTGGCACACCAAAAACTGTATGTTCTTGGCCTATGACTTCTTAAATAGAAGTCTAGAATTGCTTTTCTCACTCGATTCTTCCCTCTTTTAATTTCTATTCAAATGAATTAGGTAGGAATCAATGAATCTAACCCATATCTTGTTTCTTATAGAAACATCACGAAGAATCCTCCTGAATTTTCCTAAATATGGTTTATCTAAAATTCTATGCCTCTAGCTCATCATCCTTATCCTCCATCTGGTTCACAAAATTCAAGGTAACAACCTTGTTGGCTCAGATTTGGTGAATCTTTGACTTTTCACATAATGCAATAGCTTGACACTATTAAAATTTTGGTGCTTAGCACATACTATGTTATTCAACACCAACTACATTTTACTGATGCTCAACACCTACTATGGAGTTACTTGACATCTACTAAGTTTTTTGATGCTCGATACCTATTACTTGCTTAGCTCCTATTGTATCACTTGGCATACACTAGATTTTGCATCTGCCTGACACTAACTGAAAATTTTCTTGACATGAACTAGCTTGCTCAGCACTCACTCATGAACTTAGTTAAGCTTTGTAGACAACCTTGTTACAACTTATTCCTCCAGTGTTTCTAAGTGTGGCCAACATCTGTATCTTCAAGTATACTATCAATACATAGTTTTACCATTGTCTTAACTAATCCTTGCACTTCTTTACAAAACCATAGCTCAACCTTTCCCTTAGGTACTTTTGTTACATCTTGTTGATTAAATCCTCTTCATCAATCAACTAAGTGATAGTACTTGGATCTTATAAGCAATTGTCATTCTAGCGAATAAAAGGTTTGGCATTAGTGAGAAAATAATGATTGAACACATTCTTTATCAACAATCACCTTCTTTGCAATAGTCTTTCTTCTTCAATAATAATCTTTTCAATTAGATTTCCAACATAACTAATTTATGCCCCTCTCAGTCATTCCAAATAGAGAGTATATCTCATTATGGTATATAAACTCAACTCTTTAATGAATATTTGAAGGAACACATTCATAGCATGTAACCGAGGTCTACGCAAAAGAAGGCTATAATAAGAGGTCCAAGCATAATATGAATATGAGTATTCAAAATAACTAAATCTACTTTGATAGGTAATTTTTTGATAGCTAAAGTTTTCTTAGATGCATTATAAAAACCATGAATAAAGTTACTATAGGTTTAATATTTGAAAGAATACTTGTTGGAGGAGGATATTTATTATGTTCTTGATTTTGTCATTCCTTAACATTTAGAAAACTATTTTTTTTAGTATCCACATAAAGAGTGTATATCTCATTATGGTATATAAACTCAAATGTTTGATGAAGAGTTCAAGGAATAATAACTAATGTCTACCCAAAAGAAGGCTATAATAAGAGGTCTAAGAATAATATGAATATGAGTATTTAGAATAAATGGACCTACTTTAATATGTAATTTAATGATGCCTAAATTTTTCTTTGAAAGATTATCAAAACCATGAATAAATTTAATGTTAGGTTTAATATTTGAAATATTGACTTTAGTTGCTTTGATCATGTCCATACTATAAATATAAAGCCCAAATCAATTATCAACTAAGGTTAAATGAATAAGTTTACCATTGATTAGGAGAACTACCATAAGAGCATCATAGTGATCTTGAATCTCTTTAGGAGGTAAATCATCAAAAGTAAACACAATTTGAAGTGGGATTATGTATCATTCATTCATTGGAAAAAGGCATTGATGTTATCTTGAGTAGAAGATGGATTTGGAAGAGTGGTTAAAGATTTTTTCAAGGCTTCATGATATATAGGATATGTTTAAAGAAGTTCCCAAAGAGAAATATTCACAAGGATACTACATATTTGTGATACCAAATCATACCCCATTCCAAGATTTTGACAAAGATGAGGTGGAAGGGGAAGAATGGGTTGAGAATATGGAAGATAACTATAGGGTTGAGGATTATACCTTGTATGATATGTGTGAGACACCTTATGATAATCCTTAGAATAGTTAGATTCCCCTTAAAGAGTTATGGAAGTACAACCCTTAAGGCTAGTCTCTTAACTAAGTGGAGCTAACAAGTCTGTGAAATACTATATAGTAACTTCAATTAGTGATGAACTTGTAAGTCCTTTAGGGAAGGCAAATCTTTAGACAAGATCAAGGAGTGATAAGGTCTAGATGATCTTTATGTTAAACCCATCTAACAAGGTCAAACTAAAAAAGTGCATGAGATGAGGGTTCATTTTTCTCATGGTCAAAATGACAATCCCTTTGGAGGTTATATCTTTCGCCTTGATTATTATTGTTGTTAATTTTTGTATAGCTTCCACTAGTAGTTTATTGGAGTTTTCAATCCTTTCATTAATTTGTTCCATACAGTTTCTTAGTTCTTGGGATAGTTGTTCAACCATTATTTTGTAAACTTAACCAAGGATCCACAAATTGTCATGATTAGGCTTTGATACCATTGTAATTACCCTACTACTACACACTAAAATACCTTCAAATTTTTTTTGTGAGGATCATAATAATCATGAATTGCATTATACTATTCTACCCATTAATCTTAACCCTAAACCTTAAAGACATCTCTAGATCATGTTCCTTAACCTCAACTAGTCAACTATCCTTTCTACAATGCACCCTTTAAGGTTCACATATGCATATGTTGACACCATTAGAATATTCCATCCATTAAACTTCCTTAAGCATGTTGGTTAGATGGAGATAGTTCTCACATACCAACATTATAGAGATTGTACCCATTAAGTAGTGTTTGGCCAAATGGGTGTTACACTCATCTCTGATACCAACACTTTACATCCATCTTTGTTGTATCAACCAAATAGGTAGCTATACCCATCTCTGATATTAACACTAAGAGTTTTCTATTTAATTCATCGTATTAGCCATATAGGAGTGCACCCATCTTTTATACAAATACATGAAGTTACAATCTTCCCTTTATAAGGTAGTTGTTAATCCTTTCCATTATCAAGTTATTTCTTCTTATGATCCTTTAATAAAATAAAATATCATCATGTATTGAATTGTTTCATTTTATGATTACATACTAAATTCTTCTCATTTATGGTCCTTTAATAAATATTATTATTCTACATTATTTTAAATAAAAGATATTATTCAAAAACATACACTCACATATGTTTATAACTAATACCATATGTAAAAGGCTGCTAAATAACTATATCACTTACCTTTTGGGGATTGTGATATCAGTTTTGGTGGTTTGGCCTTTATGATATTGGCTAGATTTCTACCTCCCTTCAACAAAGATGACTCGTTGATATGTTATGGGTCAAGGAATGTTACATGTCACCACGGATTATTTTGATGGACCTTGCTATGTTGCGTTTAGAACCGATTTAGATTTTCCTGTCTTTCTCTTCGAGAGTGGAGTTTTGCGAATTAGACATCATGAATTATGATTGGATATTATATCTTATGTTGCCCTCACTATCTAGGATCTAATTGGCCATAAATATGTGTTTACCTAATTTCAACGTGACGTGACCCATGGCTATGTCACTTGGCATGGGTGATGTTGTATTTATTTACTATTTTATTTAATTAACTTTGACTATACTTTACTCAATTTATTTCTTCTTTTTTCATTAATAATAATGTTAGTACTTATTAAATAATGGTAGTATTTAATATTGTCTAATTACTTAAATCATATTTAAAGTTTCCTTTAAAAAGAATTCATATGTATACTATGTCATTTCTAATATTTAATGATAATTTTTATATTCTATTAAATGATGACATATGTTGTTTTCAATATATAATGATAATATATATATATATATATATATATATATATATATATATATATATATATATATATATATATATATATATATATATATATGAATTGAGATCCATTGCACTAAAAGCTAAGTTATATTTCTGATACTTGGTAATTTAAAAAAATAGCGAGATACTAATTTGAAGTAAATTGATTAGAAGATTGAATTGTGAAGTTGAATGTGACCATCAAGTTATTGCTAATGTCGTTTATGAAGTTTTAATAGTACTAAAGTATTTTGAAAGCGCTGTAGGATAATTAAATATAACTAATTCACCCCCCCTCTTAGTTATCTAACAATTGGTATTAGAGCTCAGTGCTTTCAGGAAGAAGTTTGAAGGAACTTGAGCTAAAGATTTGAAGATATATAAGAGAGAGGTACCAAAGTTGAACAAGGAAAAATTTATCCTCATAGAAAAATAGAATGAATCTATATCTATCCATAATTGGTGGCAATGCTACATATTAGTTGGATAATGAATACATTACACTACCCCTTCCTATGACCTTGGAACAAAGGGATGAAAAGAAATACCACAATAGTATGATGATTGAAAGTATATCTATCTTGAATGATCTTGAGTTTGATTATGTTAAGAAATGTGCTAATGCTAAACAAATATTGGACAAGTTGGCTATTGTACATGGTGGAGATCATAATGTACTAAGAGAAAAAGAAGAAAGTTTAAGAGGCACGTATGATGACATGAGAATGAAAGAAGGTGAGAATGTTGCACAATATGTGAACTGAATGAAAGAAGTTGTCAATGCTATCAAATCTACTGGAGGAGTCATTAGTGATTATGATATTGTAAGTAAAGTTCTCAATTTTTTTTTACCCATCAATGCTATAAAAGTTTTTGTAATTCAAGAAGTTAGAGCTATGCCTGGTAATGATTTGACACTTGATAATTTAGTTGGTTAGTTGACTATATTTGAGTTGAGAAATTATGACAACAATTTGGTTACACTTGCAAATTCTTTTAATTCTTCACTAACCATTGTAATACCCCAAAATTGGCACATTGCCATGCTAAACCAATTTTGGTCTATTTAATCAATCTTAATTCCTATTGTACTAGGCAATTTTGATTCTAATAATCACTACTTGACCTAAGTGTCAAATGCAGAGAATCCCTAATCTTCATTAACTACATTCTTTATTTAATTCCTAAGTATTGACTCAAATTAGCTACATTAAACCTATTAATTAAGTTTAATTTAATTATAAGTCCGCATACTATCTTTAGCTAATGTACAAGAGAATTAAATGTATTTGATTTAATTAAATATATCCTCATTTTAATATATTGAATTTAATTATTAAACTAATTGAGATTATGCATTTATGAGGTCATATTAGATTTTATTAAATTAAATATACTCTCCAAATTCTCTCTTCAGTTTAGAAATGGAAACTCTGAGTGAACTACAATTGGAAATGGAAATAACTTAGTTAACTCTTTCTCACACTCAGAAGTGGATCAGTTAACTTCATTTGCACAAGGAAGTTTCTATTCAAACTAAATCTCATTTCTAATCTTGACCATCCATCCAAATTGATCTTGATCATTGATCAATTTTGGAATTCTATTTAAGAGACTCCCAATTCCTCATTTTAGAGGTTGCAAATGAATTATATTGAACTTATGCTGAAATAATCACTCATTTTCTTACATTCATAGATTTGATCTTCTTGCATATTAATCTCATCTAGCTTAAATATGCCCTCATTTAGATTGATTATTCTTTCCTTTTCTTAGATTAAATATATGCATCTCATATAGCTTAATCTCACATTCTCATATAGATCAAATCATTCTAGACATCTGGTTTCTAGCTTCTTGGTCTAAGAGCAATTAGCAAAATCATTCTAGTTAGGAGGCAACATATTGACCTATTGGTTATTTTGGATGAAAAACCCCATGTTCATTCCAAAGTGATTCTTTAGATGAGGATCATGTTGAAGTGTGTGTAAATACAAAGGCCCACATTTCCCACTCACATTTCTAGCGCCCATCATGGGGATCAAAGAAAATTAAATTTTTTAGCCTCATTTCTTCTATTTTTTGCTTATTTTTGGCTTTTTTCTCGTACAAAAAAGTATTTTCTCACATCGAAAGTCATTTCCTCATGTGAGAAAATTCTAAATTTGCATTTCCTCACGTGGCTTAGTGTACTTCCTCATGTGATAAAATGCACAATTTACACTTCCTCGTGGGGTTCACTGCACTTTCTCATGTCATATGCTATGTTTCTTTACATGAGACTTGACACCAGTAAACTAAAAGTTTGCATTTTTACTTCATTTTCATGATTTCTTTGATTTGATGATTATTTTTGCAGCATTTTATTTGATGATATCTAACCTCTGATGCAACTTAATAGTGGTTTACAACTTGCTTGCCGAAGATACCTATTACAAGCTCTTAAACAATACTGACGATTTGATTACAGGATGCTTAGTCGAAGATACACATGTCAAACAATGAATTCAAACCCACTTAAACATCATGTCTTCTTTTACTTCTTTCTTACACAATTTTATAGGGCTTATGGACTTTGTAGGGCTCTAGACAAAGGAATAGGGGAATATGCTCTTTGCTACTTGGAAGTGATGACCAATAGTAAATCATAAACCTAGACAACTTTAGAAGATGGTACCCAAGAGAGGAAAGAAAGTTAGTGGTTCTCCTATATGAGTCTTTTTCATGAAGAGATAATGACTTCCTTTTAGAAAATCAAAATCTTGAGAAAAGAAAAGTTGGGATTGATAAGCGAACTCAGTGATGAACATGTTCTGCGTGTTTGGGTAAGGTGATGAGGTAGAGGAGTATGCTCTTTTCCCTTAGGGAAAATTAGAAACTTTGACCCTTAGATCCAAACCACCAATTTAAGTCAACCTTTAGATGGCTTGTCAGAGCAATCCAACCTCCAATAATGACCCAAGTGAGCACACACCTTTCATCGGTGATTCCAACTCACTATATTAAAGAAGCTTTGTAGAGTGAAAGACTCCAAAGACATGTTAATTTCTTCCTCTTGATTCTTGATATCGCATATCAAGAGGAGGCTCTATTTGTTGCACTGGGTGGCGCCACCCCTAGTCTTGCTAGTCAAGTGTGTGCACTTTTAGATGTTGGTGTGAGCTACTAGCCTTAACTTCATTTGAAAAGCCACCAAGGATTAATGTGAATGGAAGAAAACTAAAAACTTTTAGATAGTTGCTATTGGTTTTACCTCCGAAAGGGGGCATAATCTTTGTGCAAGGAGGGGGAAGAATCTCTTCTGTAGATACTCACCATAGGCATGTAGTTGGATGCTATAAGTTGGTATACACACTTGAACCCTACCCCAAGGGTGATCATTCAATATATATGTTATTGAGTCCTTGGAATATACCAAAAACATAGGCACCCTCTAGTGGGGTGATATGACTGTGTGAGGTGAACACATGCACATAAGTTGTGAGACAAGATTTTTCTTCCTTTACCATTTTTAGTTATGGCGATAAAGAGTGTCTTTGTGAGTCTTTAAACTTGTCCAAATTTTTCAAATAAGAAAACGGTCAAGACTCCCCCATCCTTCTAAGTTGCTTTGTACTCGGTTGGATTATTTGTGACTATAGCTTGCTTCCCATGTCTGAAAAATAACTATCTCTTGCAAATCAAAACAATGCCAAATATATTTAAAAAAATGTTCATATCTATCTAAAATTTATCAACACTATCCATCCTTTGTTCAGAAACTGCCAAAATGATTGAAAACCTCTTCAAATTTGGTCAAAACCTGTTAGTTCTGTCCTTTTCTCGCTTGTAGTTCTACAAACTTTGCATGAGAAACCTATTAGTTTGCACTTTCTCATGAGGTTTTCTACACTTCCTCGCACTATTGTTTGTGCATCTTCATATAAAACATTTCCAAAGCACTACCTTTTTTTAATCAAAACTTGTCTTTTCAGTCAAACTGTCAAATCCTCTCGTGGCTCTTTCCACGTTCTTGTGCGAGAAAATAGGTTCCAAATTGTTGTTCTAAAATATTGCCTAATTTACTAAGTTTTCTCATGTGGCTCTATGAAAATCTTCATGTGATCTTTGGTCCTTAGTCTGTCAAATTTTCTCTGCTAGGGTTGTTTTCTCACCTGGTTTTTTGTATTTCTTCACCTTGGAGTTATTTCCTCACATGAAAACTATCTGAATTTGTCCAAAACAACAAGCTATTCCAAGCTTCCTTGTCAAAACTAGATCTAAGTCTGGTCTGTGCCTATAAATATTACACCATTCCTTTGTCTACAATGAGTTTATTTTCTAAAACTTGGTTGTCACTACTTGAAACATAGTACATCAAAATGGCTAGCAATAAATACACCTAGTCCAACATTCCTAGTGAGGAAGAAGTAATTCTAATTGTAAATCTGAAGAAACAAATTAAAACAATAAGCACTCAACTTCAAATACTAAAAGAATAAGAAAACACATCATCGAGTAAACTCTCCTTGTGAAGTTATTCCAGTTCCTCTAAAGAAAACAAGCCATCAACTTCTTTTGATGTTGAAACCAAACCCTTGGAAAATAGTGCACCCAAGAAATCTAGAGGTATTTTTGAAAATAAACCTTGGAAATTTAAACCAAAGTGTGATTTCACACCTTTGGGAAAATCTTATGAATTAACCTTGGAGGAACGTCTTGAAGAAAAACTCATTGTTTTACCTAAGGTCACTTTGGTGGGAGTTTCCTTTATGAGTAACTATTGTGCTTATCATAGACATAATTTACATAAGACTTCACATTGTAAGGATCTAAAAAATAAGATCCAAGATCTCTTTGACAATGGCATAATTCAAAAATCTAAGCTCTCATCTACTAAAGATTCTACTCTCAAGAAGGATCAAAATCATGAAACCAAGTCTAGTAATGGTTTAAATGTGACACTTATCTCTTCCAACATACAATCATCTTCTAAAGTGTCTAATCTTTCCAATACAAATTCACCAAACAAAAAAATCATTACTCCCCTGTTAACTATGTGTGCCCTCAAGGACTACCTTGAAAAGAAACTCAAGCTAAAAAGTATTGGGATGCAAGACTTTTCACTACCTTCATGGATGATATGTATTCATGCCCTACTATGCCTATGAAGTCCACTCTAAGTAATTTTCCTTCTGAACTTCAAGAGCCTATTATGCAGACTCTAGGAATAGATTCGAATACAGATTCAAATACTCCCTCATCCTCAGAATTGTTTTGATCTCCAGAGAACTACCTAAATGATGAAGAAAAAAGTGTTGATCAAGGCCAAGCATCCTTCATCCCCTTTTAAATCTTCCACGATCTCATGCCTCCATCTCAAGAGCCACATAGTCCTCCATCTCCCATGTCCCACACCTCTGCTAAGAAAGATCAACATATTCCTTCCACCATCCCTAAGGATATTATTAAAGGCCAAGAGAAGGATACTTCTCCTATGCTTTGTAAAATTCCTTTTGAAGAGAAAAGTGTTGCCTCACCCTCTTGTTCTACCTTGCTACATTCACTTCAAAATCATGCTCAAGCTTTAAATACTCTTGTCAAGAGTGTTGTGCCTATAAAAGTTACTTGTGATTATATTACTAGCCTTTGTCACATTGCTCATTCTAAAGATGCTAATATTCCTACTCACTATCAATTCACATCCTCTAAATCTATCATTGGTCCCTATCCATCTAAGATAAAGCCTTCAAGTCTTCCATCCATATTGGGACCTTATGTTCCTCTATCTCCTACTTCTACTCTTAGCCCATTTTTGACTTCTCCTACCCTATTCCAAGATCAAAAAAGATACAGATCCTTGAATTCTCCATATGAACCATTCCATCTAAACTAATCATATTGAACACATTCATTAACAAGTCCCAAGTCTTTTGGAGGCAATTTGGATGATCAACTCAAACACAAATGCATGAATCCATCTTCCAAGGTTCAGCATGTCTCCTCTAATTGACATGTGAATTTAAGAAGGAAAATATTCAAAAGAGACGACAAAGTTCAACTATTCAAAGAGCTCAACCAAAGAAAGTATGGGTTCTTAAATCTGTTATTGAAGAAATATATTCCAAAGCATCTCCTAAAAAATCAAAGGCTATATGGATTCCCAAGTCTCTTTTCAAGGACTTCAATAGTAAAAACAAATAAAAGTTGACATTCAAGCTTCCAAAAGCTTCCATTCCATCTTCTTCCCAACATCTTCCTAAAAAGGTTTCAAAACCTTCCACTCCACCTTCCTCCAAAATGGCTCTATTTCCTCATATATCTAAGCCTTAAACTATTTTTGTCCATAATTTCCCCATCATTCCATCACCCTTCAAGGTGTGTGCCAATGTTGATCTTGCCTAATATCTTATCCACCCTCATGAAATCCTCTAAATCTTAAACCTACTTGCTATCCTTGCTCATTTTAGTCTTCCAAAACCAACAACCTTATCCTCCAACTACCTCTCACTTTCCTATTATTTCCCTTCCATTACCTTATCAACATCTTTGAGCATATCTTGCCATGACCTTGACTTATCATAACTTATTCTTCTTATAGGCGTGCTATCTAACTGGAGAAAGCTTGAGCTCTTTCTAAAAATAAAGGACAAGAAAAGATAAAGATAAAAGATGAAAAAGTGCCTTGGTAGAAAAAGTAAAGATAAATAAATTTTTCCTATGGTGAAAAGCACTTCTCGTGGCACCTTGGACAAGTACCATGATGAAAACCTAGCAAACAGGCATCGTGCATAATTCTTCTATCCTTGACACCCTATCATGATCTTGCTTATCCCTCATGTCATTCACTCATAACCTCCATAAAAAAATTTGCTATCCTATTCATTTAACCCTTTGGTCTTGATTAATGAAAGAAAGAAGAGAACTCAGTTCTTAGCAAACTCTTGACATGTCCATTCTCTTGGATTACTTACATTTCATGAAATCATGTCAATATCCTATGTGATATATTTCATTGCACCATGATCTTATATTGCTATATCCTATTCCCTAGCTTGGGTAATCTTATGGAGACTTTCCTTGAGGGTAACATTCACTACTCCACCTAGCATGGCCCATTTACTTCTTCTCCATCTTCTTTCATATTCATCTATTTGATCACAATCCTTACTAGATATTGGGGGAAAAGCCAATGTGATCCTTCTTGAGAGTTAGTAATCTAAAAATCCTAAAAAATCATTATCTTGGTGAAAACCTAGCAATAGGTTCCTTGGTAATACCAACAAAGTGAAAAATAAAAAAAATACAAAAAAATAAAAAAAGTTACAAAAAAGATACAAAACAAAATTGAAACACAAAAAAAGTGTTATTGATGAAAACCTGGAAAACATGCATCATGGTAGAAAAAAAAGAATCTCTGCCAAGAAGGTGAAAACCTAGTAAATAGGTGCCTCTTGTTTCAAATGCTACATCTCATAGTGCATCTTCTAGCTTTTGTATAGTTGCTTTCCTTCTTTAGTTTTCTTCTTTAGCTCATGCATCATGTATTGGATCTTGTCATAGACTTGGGGGAAACACCCTATAGTGTCATAGGAATCTCTCTTGTGTCAGTCACTAGTTGTTCTAACTGTATCTACCTACTATTGCTTGCGTCACTATTGAGATTCCTCTTGAAGAAAATCTCTCTTGCATTAGTCACCACTTGTTCTAATTGTGTTTGACTACTATTTCTTGTGTCACTATTGAGCTTCATCTTGAAGAAGATCTCTCTTGCATTCATCACCAGTTGTTCTAATTATGTCTACCTATTGTTGCTCATGTTAGTTATTGAGATTCCTCTCAAAGAAGATCTCTCTCGCATCAGTCACTTCTAACTATGTCTACCTACTATTGCTCAGTGTCCTACTAAGGTTCTTCTCAATGGAGATTCCTCTCTAACATCAGTCACCAGTTGTCTGAACTAAGTCTATCTATTGTTATCACTCTACTGAAGAGATTTCATTCACATATTTTCTGAAGATTAACACTTACGTTAGTCCTATAAAACATAAACTAAATTGAAGACATTCATACTGGTTTGAAATATGTTGAGCTTTTATTTAATATTTGTTTTTCTTTAGTCTTATCATGATCCTTTGAGAAACTCAATGATGTCTCTTTAGAGTAGAGAATCAAAGACTAGGGGCATGATCTATTCTTTGATTTCTTTTTGATGGTCTAGTTCCAATGATCTGAAGCATCCATATAAAAGGGGTGTTCACTATAAGAGCCTCTATCTCCTGTTGGATGGTTGTGTGTACCTCAACTCCTTTTATATGGATAAATTAGTGAGGTTGGTTCTTTTACTTACTTGTTTGAGTGAATTCTCTATGCTATAGTAAATACTAATAATCATCCTACTAAGTGAATGTACGGGTCACTGTGAGTATACTTAGTACAGTTTTGTCTTAGGTTACGAATGTAAGGGTCATTGTAGACAAAATATTTAATAAATACTTGGAATAAGAAAGATCTCTTGTGTGTCTAGTGCATTTGCATGCAAGAAACATTCTAGTCATCCTAACATTTATGCTCTGAAGCTTATGTTTGCTTGATATATCAAAAGGGACAAATGTTCTAGTCATTTTGGCTTCTTGTGCCTCGAATGTTTACATTTAATCCTGACAAAACTAGAACATGTGTCATATTCATATTTCCATCATTGCAATGTCAGTGGGAATTTTATGACATTTGTGAATTTAGCTAAACACTTAGTGATGATAATTTTATGAGCTCGATAACCTGACCTAGGGCTACATCTAGTGTAGGGTTGCATTGTATGAGCACATGGTTCGATCACTACTTTAGTTGTATCCTTTGACATGAGAGGTTGTCAGTTTCTTAAAAGTATCATGCTTATTCATGACTCCACAAATGATCAATTAATCAACCCCTAACTAATTTTGCTTCTCTGAACTCATTTTTGGGATCGAGTTTGAAATCTGACACACTTAAACAACTCAAAATTATATTTTAAAATTTTGGGACTGATGCAATCAAATGCTTGTGTAGTCCATTTTTCTGATACTTTGCAAATCTTGGAATATTTTCAAATCCAATTTTCTTCAAAATTTCCAATTTTTTTGGAAGAGTCAACTCTACTCAACTCAAGTTAGATCTGGTCAACTTTGGTCAAACTTGGTCTTTTCGACCTCAAAATCACTTTGAATCAACTTCAAATTTTCTTCAGATCCTTCAAATCTCTTCTATATCTTTCAATATCCTACTCTACATCACTAATCTGGTTTTTCATCTTTCCATTTTACTCTTGAAGGAGGCAGAATGATTACATCATTAAATCTTTCAAAACAAGCTTCAACTCAATCTGAATCTTATGTCCTTATCATTTAGGGCACCTAATCACTTGGGGCATCTTTTTCCCCTCTATTTGGCATCATATGTCATCTATTTTATCTTTCAATCAAATCATCAACCTTATAACAGTTCTTGTCAGAGTTTAATGGATGAGTATTGGGACAATCTAACCCTAACTCCTTGTTGGAAATGATTGAAAAGATCATGAAGGAAATTGTATATGGAATTGGTAAAAGAATGTTCTCAATCATTTTTTTGTCATTGATGTCAAACTTGCTGCTTGTAGGAATGACAATTGCTTAAGTGATCCTAATACTATCAATTAGTTGATTGACAAGGAGGAGGCAATCAATAAGATGTAACTAGAACACCTAGAGAAAGGTTGAAGTTATGATGTTGGAATGAAGTAGAAGGATTACTTGAGCTGTTGATGAAAAAGTGTATTGAGCGCATAATATAAGACATAGAGAATGGGCACATTGAAACATATCAAAGACGTAAGGTTTTAGCTAAGACATCTGTAAAGTCTAACTAAAGCTCATTAGAGAGAGGGATCCGAGTAAGCTAGTAGGTGCCAAATAGATTCCTAGTTGAATCCAAGCAAGTTCAACTTTAGATGCCGAGTAAAATCAAGTGTCGAGTAGATACAAGTGCTAAGCAGATACAAGTGCTGAGCAGATACAAGTGCCGAGCAAATACAAGTGCTGAGCAGAAATAGATGTCGAGCATTAGAAAACCAATAGTGCCGAGTAACATAGAAATGTCGAGCATCAGTAAACCAATAATGCCGAGTTGCTACATTATTTCAAAAATTGAAGATTCACCAGATCTAAGTTGACAAGGTTGTTATCTAGAAGTATGTGAATTAAATGGAAGATAAGAATGATGATCTGGTGGCACAAAACACTATGTAGAACGTTTATGAAGTTACAGTTGGACTCTAGATGAAGTTTTTAGATAAGATCAAGATATGGGGTAGATACATTGTATCCTACGTAATCCATTTGAAACCCTAAATTGGAGAGGGAGAATTGAGTGGAAAAGGAAAACCAAATTTTTATTTAAGGAGTCATAAGGTCATGAATCAATTAGAGAGAGGTGGTCGAGCCTAAAAGCATGAAGTGTTGAAGAAGGTGCTAAGGAGAAGAAAGCACAGAAACTCTGTTTGGATAGACGACCACAAGGATGATTGCATTGGCATGATGAGTAAGAAGACTCAAGGAGACGAAGCTTGAGAGGAAGAAAAGCTGTCAGAGCTGAAGTGATTAAAGCCGAGCAAAAGGATAGAACTGAAGTGAGATCTAAAATCTGCAAAGTATGTTGTAAGTTGTATCAGATCAAAAGCCATTATCATTACTCTCTTGCAATCGTAATAGTTAGTTTAAATCCTATGGACTTAGGTTGGTTTAATAGCCATGAGGTAAATCCTTTAATAGGGTGACATTCCAAGTGAATGTTCTAAAGTCCTTTGACCAAGCCCATTCCTAACAGTTTGGTGAAATCCTCTAACAAGGTCACATTTAATAGTGTGTTGTAAGCCTTTAATAGGGTATCACTTTAGAAGAGTGAGAATCAAGTAGCATGTTATTGGTGGTTTTTCCCAAATTGAGTTTCCACATAAATTATTGTGTCATGTGTTGATCTTGCATGTTTTATTGTTGCATATTGATTTACTGTAATTTGCTAGGATGATTATTTTAAGCTTGGATGGATGAAAAGTTTATGGGCTCACTATAATTTGAGAAAAATTATTATTAGGGCATTTGGACCTTGGATAATTGACTCACCCCCCCCTCTCAGTTATTCTAAAGAATTCTAACAATTGGTATCAGAGCCAAATTGCTGATTCAGTTTAAAGGGACTATAAGCAGAAAAGATCAAAATGCCTAAGAGAGAAGTTCCTAAGCTCAACAAAGACAACTTTGTTGCATGGAAAAGTTTGATGAAGCTACATCTTGGATCCATAGGAGATTATGCTCAAAATTCAATTGTTACTGAACATGTTGATCCAACTAGTACTCTTACTGCAGAATATATGAAAAACAAACAAGAACACAATCAGACAATGCTATAAATTGCCTCTACACTCAACTATGCTAAATTTGATGATATCAAAGGATGTGACATTGCATTCAAAATGTGGAAATCCCTATTAGACATCTATGGAGGATATCAGAATGTATAAAGAGCAAAAAAAGAAAGCCTTAGAGGAAAGTTTGATGATATGAAAATGGAGGAAAATGAGAATGCTGCTCAGTATGGCGCAAGAATAAAAGAAGTGGTAAGTGAAATAAGATGTTTGAGTGGTCAATTGGATGAAGATACTGTTAATAGTAAGTTCTTAAGAACCTTGCTCCCTATCTATTCTATTAGAGTATCAGCAATACAAGAGCTAAGATGTGTACTAGGAAACAATCTAAGTTTTGAAGGTATAGTGGGTAGACTCACTACATTTGAGTTATCTAACTTTGACAACTACAAACCTGAGAATGTTGAATTTTCTTTCAAGGCCAAGATATCACTAAAAGATGTTGAATAGGTGAAATCAAAGAAAGGAAGAAAACTAGCACTGATGAGGAAGATGTGGAAAAATTGGAAGCACTACTAGCTAGAAGATTTCACAGAGGTAAAGGAAAATTCAAAGGTAAGATTCCTATCATTTGTTTCAATTGCAATGAAGTAGGTCATATTGCTGCCAGGTGTACATAGAAAAAGGATTACAAGGAAGGCAACAAATACAAATTCAGAAGAGAAGATGACAAGAGAGATTACAAAGACAAAGGTAAGAAGTGTTATATTGTTGAAGAAAATTCTAATGATAATGATGATGAAGTTGTTTATGTAGCCATGAAGGACCAATCTGATGAAGAAGAGCCTACAACACTGGTAACATGTATGAACAAGAAAGACAGGTGGATCATAGACAATGGATGCTCACATCACATGATAGGAGACAAAAGTAAGTTTGTTAACTTTACTTAGTATGATGAAAATAGTGTTAAATTTGGTAATGATGCTCCATGTCAAATCAAAAGAAAAGGTTCCATTAAGCTCACAGAGAAAATTTCATGTGATAATGCATACTATGTTGAAGGATTAAACTACAATTTTTTGAGTGTCTCACAGTTAGGCAATGTAGGATGCAAAGTAGAATTGGGAAACAAAACTGCAAAATTCTATGATACTGATGGTAAATTCATAGGAAAAGAAGATCAAACAAGAAGTAATCTATTTTATCTTGATATGGATGATGTTTCTTGTTTAATTGCAAAATTTGATGATGAATGGTTATGGCATAGAAGGCTATGTCATGTCAACTTTGAAAATCTAGTCAATATCAGTAAAAATGAAGAAAGTCAGAGGTTTACTAAAATTCAAAAAGCCTGATAATATCATGTGCAAACAATGTCAGCTAGGAAAGATGACAGCATCAAGTTTCAAAATCAAAAACTATAAATCTAAAGAAGTACTTGAGTTAGTTCATATTGACTTATGTGGTCCAATGGAAGTACAAAGCAACAAAGGAGATAAATACATAATGTTGTTTGTTGATGATTATTCTAGGATGATGATTGTTATGTTCTTAAAACAAAAATCTGATGCTTTTCAAATGTTTAAGTGGTATGTGGCTAGAGTTGAAAAGGAAATAGGAAAGAGACTGAAATGCCTAAGATTAGATAGAGGTGGTGAATTCACATCAAATGAATTCGAGATATTTTGTAATGATAAAGGAATCAAAAGACAAACGTCAGCTCCTAGAACTCCCCCACAAAATAGAATTACTGAAAGAAGAAATAGATCTGTGATTGATTGTGCCAGAACATTAATGATGGAAAAGACTGTTGCTCCAAAATATTGGAGAGAAGCTATAAGTGTAGCCGTTCATACACTGAACCGAGTACAAGTCAAGAAAGGTACAAATTCAACACCTTTTGAATTATGGTATGGTCACTCACCCAATGTAAAACATTTCAAAGTATTTGGTTGCGAATGATTTATCCTTAAAGATGCTAGAAATGGATGCAGAGGATGACAACAGGAGCTGAAACTCCAAATCATTTACAAGCATGGTGATAGAGGGAGAAAACATGAGATGCAAAGATTATACTTCACATCATAAAGATGCTACATCTTTGGCATTTATGTCAAAGAGGGAGAAATATGCATAAACTTGATCAATACAAAGCAAGAGCAAGAGGGAGATATATATGAAAAAGGGAGATATATATGAAAGAGGGAGATATATGAGATTAGTAGTAAAGATGCAACAGCCATGAAGAGTATCAAACAACATATACAATCTTGGTGGTAACTAAGTTGATCAATTGATCAGTTTGGTTTGCCATCAATGCCAAAGAGGGAGATTGTTGGAAATGATTGAAAAGATCATGAAGGAAATTATATATGGAACTAGTAAAAGAATGTTCTCAATCATTGTTTTGTCATTGATGTCAAACTTGCTACTTGCAGGAATGACAATTGCTTAAGTGATCCTAATACTATCAATTAGTTGATTGACAAAGAGGAGAAAATCAATAAGATGTAACTAGAACACCTAGAGAAAGGTTGAAGTTATGATGTTGGAATGAAGTAGAAGGATCAGCTAAGCCATTGATGAAAAAGTGTATTGAACGCATACTATAAGACATAGAGAATGGGCACACTGAAACATATCAAAGATGTAAGGTTTTAGCTAAGACATCTATAAAGCCTAACTAAAGCTCATTAGAGAGAGGTAGCCAAGTAAGCTAGTAGGTGCCGAACAGATTCCTAGTTGAAGCCGAGCAAGTTAAACTTTAGATGCAGAGTGAACTTCAGATGCCGAGTAAAATTAGGTGTTGAGTAGATACAAGTGCCGAGAAGATACAAGTACCGAGCAAATACAAGCCGAGCAAATACAAGTGCCGAGCAAAAATAGATGCCGAGCATCAGAAAACCAATAGTGCCGAGTAACATAGAAATGTTGAGCATCAATAAACCAATAATGCCGAGTTGCTTCATTATTTTGAAAATCAAAGATTCGCTAGATCTAAGTTGACAAGGTTGTTATCTAGAAGTCTGTGAACTAAATGGAAGATAAGAATGATGAGCTGGTGGCACAGAACACCATGTAGAACATTTATGAAGATACAACTGGACTCTAGACATAGTTTTTAGATAAGATCAAGATATGGGGTAGATACATTGTATCCTACCTAATTCATTTGAAACCCTAAATTAGAGAGGGAGAATTGAATGAAAAAGGAAAACCAAATTTCTATTTAAGGAGTCATAAGGTCATGAAGCAATTAGAGAGAGGTGGTCGAGCATAAAAGCATGAAGTGCTAAAGAAGGTGCTAAGGAGAAGAAAGCACAGAAACTCTGTTTGGATAGACGACCACAAGGATGATTGCATTGGCATGATGAGTAAGAAGACTCAAGGAGATGAAGCTTGAGAGGAAGACAAGATGTCAGAGTTGAAGTGATTAAAGCCAAGCAAAAGGATATAACTGAAGTGAGATTTGAAATCTACAAAGTATGTTGTAAGTTGTATCAGATCAAAAAGCCATTATCGTTACTCTCTTGCAATTGTAACAGTTAGTTTAAATCCTATGGACTTAGGTTGGTTTAATAGCCATGAGGTAAATCCTTTAACCAGGTGACATTCCAAGTGAATGTTCTAAAGTCCTTTGACCAGGCCCATTCCTAATAGTTTGGTGAAATCCTCTAACGAGGTCACATTTAACAGTGTGTTGTAAGCCTTTAACAGGGAATCACTATAGAAGAGTGAGAATTAAGTAGGATGTTATTGGTGGTTTTTCCCAAATTGGGTTTCCACTTAAATTATTGTGTCATGTGTTGATCTTGTATGTTTTATTGCTACATATTGATTTACTGTAATTTGCTAGGATGATTATTTTAAGCTTAGATGGATGAAAAGTTTATGGGCTCACTATAATTTGAGAAAAAGTATTATTAGGGCATTTGGACCTTGGATAACTGATTCACCCCCCCTCCCAGTTATTCTAAAGAATTCTAACACTCCTAAGGATCAAGCCTTGTTCTAGGGATGATTCTATGGCTCATGATATATCTTTTTTATCTTTTATGGATTAGTATTTAGGAGTTCTATCTAGACTCTGGGGGATGAAGCTTCATTCTAGTGATAATTCCAAATTCTTGCTAAGGAGTAAGCTTTGTTCTGGAGATAATCCTAACTCTTGCTGAGAATTGAGCCTTATCCTAGGGACAATTCTAAACTCTCTCTTTCAATCACTATTCAATGGACATGGATTGAGACATTCTAACCCTAGTTCTTGAGGATTAAGCCTCATTCTAGGGATAATTCTATGATTCATGATTCATCTTGTCATCTTCTAATGGACATGTATTGAGATAGTCTAAGCCCGACTCTTGGGAATTGAGTCTCATTCTAGGAACAATTTTATGAAGTTTGATAATATTTGTTCTATCAATTTAGGTATCTAGGTGTTCTATCTAGATTCCCTAAGGTTAAGCTTCATTCTGAAGATAACCTTAAAAAGCTTATCAATTTTAGTGTCTAGGTGTTCTATCTAGATTCCCTAAGGTTAAGCTTCGTTCTAAGATAACCTTAAAAACCTTATCAATTTTGGCATCCAGGTGTTCTATTTCGACTCCCTAAGGTTAAGCTTCATTCTGAGGATAACCTTAAAAAGTTTATCAATTTTGGTATCTACTGTTCTATCTAGATTCCCTAAGGTTAAGTTTCATTCTGGAGATAACCTTAGAAAGCTTATCAATTGGTCTCCATATCATCAATTTTGTAACCAATCTCATTTCTTGATCTATGCTTCATTCTTCTAATTTTTTTGAATCAATGTGTTGCTCACACATTCATTCAAAGAGGGGCAAATGTAATACCCCAAAATTGGCACATTTCCATGCTAAACACATTCTAGTCTATTTAATCAATCTTTGGTCCTATTATACTAGGTAATTCTGATTCTAATAATCACTACTTGACCTAAGTGTCAAATGTAGAGAATCCCTAATTTGCATTAACTACATTCTTTATTTAATTTCTAAGTATTGACTCAAATTAGCTACAATAAACCTATTAATTAAGTTTAATTTAATTATAAATCTTCATACTTTAATTAAATTAAGATTACCTTTTAGCTAATGTATAAGGGAATTAAATGTATTTGGTCTAATTAAATATATCTACATTTTAATGTATTAAACTTAGTTATTCAATTAATTTATATTATGCATTTATGAGGTCATATTAAATTTTATTAAATTAAATATACTCTCCAAATTCTCTCTTTAGTTCAGAATTGGAAACTCTGTGTGAACTAGAATTGAAAATGGAATTAACTCAATTAACTCTTTCTCACACTCCGAAGTGGATCAGTTAACTTCATTTGCACAAGGAAGTTTCTATTCAAATTAAATCTCATTTCTAATCTTGATCATCCATCCAAATTGATCATGATGAGAAAGAAGTAGTTGAGATGGTGTATGTTTCTATCAAGGGAGATTGCAATGGAGAAAGGTACGAGAGTGAAAAGTCCCTTATTTTACATGTTAGAAAAAATGATACATGGATTATAGATAGTAGTTCTCACATCACATGACTGGTGACATAAGTTAGTTTGACACACTTGAATAAATTGATGATGGTGGAATTGTTAAGCTTATTCTATGTCTAGTGAAACGTAGATGATCACTAATGTTGAATGATGAAATAAGATGTGATGATGCATACTTGGTAAAAGGATAGAAGTATAATATTTTGAGTTTTTCTCTATCGAACAATTTAGTTACAAGCTGGAGTTTCATAATATAAAAGTCAAAATATTTGATTATGAAGAAAATTTGATTAGATCTAGAGTACAAAGAAAAGGTAATATATATTATCTTGATCCTACAATTGATACAATTTTTTTTCTTAAAGTTAAGGATGTATGGTTGTGGAATAAGAGGTAATGTCATGTAAATTTTGAGATTATGGTGAAGGTTAGTAAAAGAAAAGAGTAAAAGTCTTACCAAATTTGCATAAACCTAAGAATTCTATGTGCAAAGAATGTCGTCTCGATAAGATGAAAAAGTCAAGTTTTTCAAGAAAGTCACGCACTTCTAATGATATTTTGGAATTAGTGCATATTGATCTGTATGGACTAATGAGAGTGGAAAGTTATTATGATGACACATACTTCTTATTATTTGTCAATGATTACCCTAGGATAATTAATGTCATGTTTATAAAGCTAAAATCACATGGTTTTGATATGTTCAAATAATATAAGGCTAGAGTTGAGAAAGAAGATGGTAAATAATTGAAATGTCTAAGATTTGATGGAGGTGGTGACTTTATGTCTATTGTATTCACTAAATTTTGTGCTAAGAATGGTATTAAAAGATAATTATCTACACGGAGGAAACCTCAACAAAATGGGACTACTGAGAGAAGAAATAGATCAATTGTGGACTATGCAAGGACAATGTTGATTGAAAAAGATGTTGCACAAATTTTATAGAGAGAGGTCATAAGCATTGCAATCTATACTCTAGTTGAAGAAATGAATAATAAGACACATTATGAACTTTGGTATGGTCATACACCTAATGTGAGTTATTTCAAGATATTTGGAAGTAGTTGTAACATTCATAAGGATGCAAGGAATGGTATGCTTGATTCAAAGGAAGATGAAGATATTTTTCTTAGCTATTCATCTAAGAGAAACACATATAAATATTTGAACAAAACTACTATTATAATGATTGAAAGTGCAAATGTGAGGATTGATGAGTTTTCATTTAACTATGATGTGGAAAACAAGAAGGAACCTGAAGGTTACAACAAATCTATATATCTGTAAAAATATTTACCTGACACACTACCATAGTTCCAACAAAGAGCTACTAAGAAATAACATTCTTTACCCAAGTAGCATACAGTACAACACGAGTAATAAGCTAAACCCCAACTGAGTGAGAATAATGTTGAGAATCAAAGACTTGAACCTTTGTTATCCAAATATGCGAGAAAGAATCATTCACCTAAGTAAATCATTAGAGATAGGAGTGTTAGAGTAATGACAATAAGTAAGTTGAAAGACAATACCTATTTAATTATTGATTTTAAACCTAGAATAGTTAAGGTTGCACTTGAAAATGAGGATTGGAGAAATGCCATGAATGAAGATATTGATAAGATAGAGAATAAAAAACCATGTACATTAGTAACAAGATATGTAAACAATAATTTGATAGGAATAAAGTATATTTTCAGAAACAAGTTGAATGAAAATGGAGAAGTGGTGAGAAACAAGACAAGACTAGTTTGCTAAGATTATGCCCAATAAGAAGGAATTGACTATGGTGAGACTTTTAAATCTATGGTAATATTGGAAGGTGTAATAAAAATTTTAGTCTATGATACTTACAAGAAATTCAAAGTATATCAAATGAATGTCAAATCTGCATTTTTGAATGGAGTACTTGAAGAAGACATCTACATAAAACAACCAGAAGGATATGTGATCATAAGAACCTAGTTTGCAAGTTAAACAAGACACTATATGGACTAAAGAAAGATAAAAGAGCATGGTATGGAAGGTTATATTCTTGTTTGATTAATATTAGATTTTATAGAACAAGTGAAAATAATAATCCATATTTGAGAAGTGAATATGAGAATATGGTGTTGATTGCTGAAATTTTTGTGGATGATATTATTTTTCATGGAAATGATTTTATATGTAAGTCATTTTTGATCAAATGAATAAAGAATTTGAGATGTCAATGTTTGGTGAGATAAAAAACTTCATTGGTTTACAAGTTCATCAAATAGTGAATGGTATATATGTGAGTCAGTCTAAGTATGTAAAGGAAGCCTTGATTTCTTTTGGAATGGATGAGTCAAGACCAGTCAATACACCTATGTTGACTGGAGTGAAATTGTCAAAAGAAGATACTACTATTGAGGTGAATGAAACTCAATATAGATCAATTATTGGTACACTTCAATATGTTGTGTATAGTAGGCCAAATATTCCACATGCTATTGGAATTTTTACAAGATTTTCTTTTAGTCCTAAGGAAACACACATGACTATTTTCAAGAGTATATTTAGATATCATAAAGGGATTGACAATTTTGGATTATGGCATAAACAAGATGGTGAATTTACTCTTAAAGTCTTTACTGATGTTGATTGGGATGATAATATTGATAATAGAAATCACACAAGTGGTGGAGCTTTCCTTTTAGGAGAAATATTGTTAAGATGGTTGAGAAAGAAATAAAGTTGTATTTCAAAATCTACTATTAAAGATGAGTATGCTGCTATTGCAATCAATTGTTAAAATATTGTTTGGATTAAGCAATTTTTGCAAGGAATGCAAGAAGTGATAATTGAGCCTATTACTATTTGTTCTCATAACACTAGTGCACTAAATATATCAAATAATTTGGGGATGTTGTTAGATAATTGGGAGTGGTGGTGGGGGGGGGGGGGGGGGGGGGGGGGTGAATAAGTTATTTTTAGTTATCCCACAATCACTTCAAATAATTTCAGCACCAAAGAAACTTCATAATCATCATTAACATTCACTCAGTGTACTCATTCAACTCTCACATAACTCATTTAATCATTTTACTCATAATTTTTCATTTATAATTGAATGACAGTAACAAAACTTAGTTATTACTGAACATTAACTTATTTATTATTGAGTTGCAATAAAATGAAAATAATATGTAAAAAAAACTTGCAACATAGCAACATTCACACATATGACACCAAGGTTTTTAACATAGAAACCCTTTTAAGGGAAAAACCACCTCAGACCAACAACCCAAAAAATTTGCTCTTTTAAAGTGGGCTCTACTAGGAGCCAACCTTTTTAAAGGTTTAGATACACACTATTAATGTGACCTTATTAAAGGATTTGCACCAAAAGATCATCTAGACCTTATCACTCCTTGATCTTTTCTAAAGAGTGGCCTACTCTAAAGGACTTACAAATGTCACTAATTGATTTTACTATATAGGATTTCATAGACTTGTTAGGTCCACTCAATTAACAAGATTTTTTTGCTAAAATGATTAAAAAGTAACAATATAAATTAATTTTTTAGGTTTAGCACTACTTTACTTATTCAGATCTCCTTTCTACTTGGTCTCTTTCTGATCTCTATCCTATGACATCTTTACTTTGTTCTCTTGAATAACTAATTCACTCCTTCCCACTTTATTCATCTTTCAACTATGCTTGGTTCACTTAGCTCTTCTATCTTCTTCAATAGTTTCCAATTTCATCTCCTTCTTTAATATTCAATCAACATCCAACAAGCAACCAAAACAATTTCTCAACTACTCCTTAAATAGTAGTCTATGTGCTTCCAAATTCTTCCAATTATTTCCATTTAATCATGATTTCCGATTTTAGATTCATACCAAATGCATTGGCTCTACACACTAAAAAAATAGAACTTTCATAGAACTTTGTGTCCATCCTTATCCTTCTTAAATCTCCATCATCAGTTCTTGAATGTATTTTTCCAGTCTTTGATTTTGTAACAAATTTTGACTTGTTCCTTTGAACATCTTGAATATTCTAAATTCCATGAAAAGATGACCTTAGATTACATTTTTGCAATCTTTCTCTTCTTTCTATTACTCAGTGAACATAACATTTTCAGTCGGGTAATATAACACTAAGTTAACACTAAAATTTCTTGGGTAACATTGACATTCCAACTTTACCATGCCAAATTTTTGATGAACACTATAGTTAATCGACAAATACTATCTTTCTTCTTTAACCTTGTTACTTGGTATAGTTTTTGTAGCAAAATACATTATAATATTTTAGGATTGTAAAATAATTAAACTAAAATTACAGTATCACTATGAAACTCATTCAAGTTCCAACTGAATACCATACTTCTCAATTTTGTTTTCAACATGCTTTCTTCAAATCCTCTGCATCAATCGAATGATATAACACTGTAGAGAGTTAACATAACATCTAGCCAACTTAGACTTGTCATCAATGTCAACATAACAATTGATATGACTCTTTTACATACATTCATAGCATCATCAACTATATTATCACTTGGGGCTTACAATCTCCTCCTTTGGCATTGGTGACAACACATAACATATGATAAGCAAATGTATGCATTGACTACAATACTTGACTGTTCAGTTATTTGTCTTCATTCAAATTCTCAACAACAAATGTACTCAATTTGTATCTTCATAAACATCAAAATATCTTCAACATTTCTCCCCTTAGGATACGATTTATCTTTTTTTCAACAACAACATCATTTTGATATTCACCTTGATGTTACTCTCCTCCTTTTGGTATAGATTTGATATTCTCCCTTTTTATTGATTCTCTTGCCCTTTGACAATAATGCCAAAGGTCACTATAAGTTCCAATGTGAAACTTATAAAACCTTTTAGTAGTCCTTGTACCTTTTATTTACAGTGTACATCAATTTCATCACTATCTTCTTTACAACTTCACAAGTGTTCCTAAAGTGTGAACTCTTGCATCAACTCTACAAAGATATTTCTGTTCATCCATGAATTGATGCAACATGGATCTTCAACTAGTGAATTTTGGATAGGGGGAGGACCCCCAATTTACCTTTTAGATACTCAAAAGCATCCTTAGGAAATGAATTAGTAAACATGTCTGCAATTTGTTCTTTAGACTTCACATATTCAAGCCTTATTATTTCTCTTGTACTTTCTCCCTCAAATAATGATACTAGATTGATATATGCTTTGTTTATGCATGAATCACTACAATTTTTTATGTATGCACTAGAGTTATCATAGTAAATAGTAATAGGCTTTCTTATCCCTTCTTTCATACCTTCTAGTAATTTTTTAATCCATACAATATTTGAACAATTGATTTCAACACCAACATATTTAGCTTCAATAGTAGATTGCGAAATAAAACTCTGTTTCTTTCTTATCCATGGAATCAATCTTACTCTAAAAAGAAACCTCCACCACTTATTCTTTTTCTATCATCAGCATTACTAGGCCAATAAACATTTGTGTAGGCCTTAAGATTAAAGTTATCATGTTGTTTATACCATAGGCCAAAATTTTCACTTCCTTTTAGACATCTGAATAACCTCTTCACAAAAGCCATGTGTGTTTCCTTAGGATTAGATGAAAACCTTACAACTATACCAAAAACATGTACAATATCTAGTGTATTTTATACAACATACTATAACTTTCCAATAATAGATCTATATAACATTTCACTTACCTCTCAAGTAGTGTCTTCCTTTCATAATTTCACTCAAGTCACCATAGGTGTACTAACTAACTTAGAATAATCCATCCTAGATGTCTTCAAGATATTCTTCACATCTTTAGATTGAGTCACATCTATACCTTTCCTCATTTAATGAACTTACAATCCAATGAAAAAATTGGTCTCACCAAACATAGACATCTCAAATTCTATACTCATGATAAAAAAATGTCTAGCATAACATGTCATTTCCTCTAAATATAATTTCATCCATAAATATTGCAGCAATCAACACTATACTTTTATATTCACATTTAAAATATAGATTATTGTTCTCACTTGTTCTAGAAAATTTAATCTTAATAAAATAAGAATTTAGTCTTTCATACCATGCTCTTAGTTCTTATTTTATTCCATTCAATGCTTTGGTCAATTCGCAAACCATGTCCCTTTAATAAGGTTCAATGAATCCTTTAAGTTGTTTAATATTGGCTTCCTCTTAAAGTATTCCATTTAGAAATACATATTTCACATCCATTGGTTAAACTTTGAACTTTTTGTAGGTAGAATAGGCCAAAAATGTTCTTAGACCATATAGTCTTGGCACAGGTGCAAATTCTCTCCATAATCTATTCGATCTTCTTACAACCTTTGCAAACAAACCTTGCCTTGTTTCTTACCACTTCTGCATTTCCAATCATTTTTTTTTCTAAAAATCCATTTGATTCCAATCAAATTCTTGTCTATAGGTATTGGTACTTATGTCCATGTATTGTTATTCTCTATCTGATCAATCTCTTCATTCATATCATTTACCCAATCCTCATTTTTCAATACAACAATAATTGTTCTTGGTTTAAAATCAACTATCAAACAATTATTTTCTCTTAAATTACTTCTTGTTTGTACTCTAGTGCTTTTTTCATCAATGATTTTTTTAGAAGAATGATTCTTTCTCACATATTTTGCCAATATAGGTTTAGTTCTTTGATTTTTAACATTTTCTCCACTGGGTAGGCGTTCAAATTCTTGCTTGGGTAGTACTATTTGATGCTCGAGTAAGGTAATCTGTATCTTAGAAGATAATATCTAGTGCTTGGTGGTTCTCTATTGTAACTCGGGTAGTGTTTTTGGTGTCTCTTCATATACATACACAAACTTGATGCAATCTTTAAGTTCCTTCTTTTTTTCCATGTCATTCTTATCTGCAAACTCATCAATTCTCACATTTACACTTTCAATCATTTTGTTAGTAGATTTATTCAAACATTTATAAGCTTTTCTTTTAGATGAATAGCCAATGAATATATCTTCATCTGGTTCAAAATAAAATTAACCATTACTTGCATCCTTGTGAGTATAAAATCTACTTCCAAAGATTTTGAAATAAATTACATTTGGTGTATGACCATACCAGGGTTCATAGGGTGTCTTATTTGTTCCTTTCTTCAACCAAACTTGATTAAGTGTATAAATAGCAGTGCTAAATAATTCTTTCCAAAATATTTGAGAAACTTCTTTTTCAATCATCAATATCTTTTCACAATCTATAATTGATATTTTTCTTCTCTCAACAATACCTTTCTATTGTGGTTTCCTTGGTGTAGATAACTGTCTCTTAATAGACTTCTCAGCACAAAAGTTAATGAATTCAATAGACATAAACTCACCACCTCTATCATATCTTAAAAATTTCAATGATTTACTAGTTTCTTTCTCAACTCTATCTTTATGTTGTTTGAACAAATCAAAAACATGAGATTTCACCTTCATGAACATAATGGTCATCATTCTAGAATAGTCATCAACAAACAATATGAAAATATTTATCACCATAATAATTGTCCACACCTATTGGTTCGCATAAATCAGTATGCAATAATTCACCGATATCATTAGAAGAGTGTTTTTTACTTGAAAAACTAGATTTTTTCATCTTACCGAGCTAACATTCTTTACACATAGCATTCTCAAGATTTTACAAATTTGGTAAGCCTCTAACTCTTTTATTTCTATTGATCTTTACCATGTTCTCAAAGTTTACATGACACAATCTTTTATGGCATAAACATACATCCTCAACTTTAGAAAATAAGAACATCTCTCAATAGTAGGATCAAGATAAAATTAGTTACCTCTTGTTTTCATCCTAGTTCCATTTAGATAACCTTCATCATCATAGATCTTGACTTTTCTATTATGAAATTCCAACTTGTGACGTCAATTATTTAGTTGAGCAACACTCAAAAGATTATACTTTAGTCCTTGTACCTAGTATGTATCATCACATCTAATATTATCATTCAACATTAGTGATCCTCTCCCTTTTAATGAACATGGAATATCATTACCCAACTTAACAGTTCCACCATCATCAATTTTTTCAAATTTATAGAACTTACTTAGATCTCCAGTCATGTAATGTGAGTATCCACTATCTATAATCCATGAATCATTCTTGCTAACATGTGAGGTAAGAGTAGTTTCATTTTCATGTCTTTCTCCATTGGGATCTTCTTTGATTGCAACATATACCATCTTAGCTATTTCCCCTTTTCATCAGTTCTAGATGTGGTGTGCCCTTCTTAAGAAATGTAGCATGATTTATTCATTGACATAAAGGTCAATTTGTCTATCAATGACTCAACATTTAGTCAATTGGTTACATTGGTACTAAGCTCTATATTTGCTATCAAGCTTATCATTTAGTTGGCAGTGTTCACCAAGTGATTCAATTGTTCCCAAGCTAAGTAGTTAGAATATAGTGTCTACTGAGCACCTAAGTCATTTTGCAGTGTTTTCTTAGCTACATAATGTTTATTGTGCTTTAGAGACAAAGTTTAGTGCAAACCAAGCATAGTAGAGGCTACTGAGCTAGTTAGTAGAAGTTAAGAAGATCATAATGTTAACCAAGCTCTATAGTGTTAAACAAGTTCAACAGTGTCTACCAAGCCCATAGGGTTGACAAAGTAGATCTAGTGTTGACCAAGTCATGTAGTTTCAACCGAGTGATCCCGTTGCTACTAAGTTTCTTAGAGTTCATTAAGTCATACAGTGCTGACCAAGTTCAAGCTACTTGGAAGTGATTAGTATGGACCAAGCTTCAAAGTTCAATTGAGTTCCAAAGATTACCAAGTGTTGATAGTGTCTATCGTGTATCAAAACATCACTGAGTTTGTCTTCAAAAATTGGGTTATAACAGTTGGGGTGACCTTGTGAATTATAATGAAATTGGTATTGTAGCCAACTCAAGTAAGTTGTAGTTTGGATTGGTATATATGTAATACATTGCATCATATCCTAACAGTAAAATAGTAAAAAGAATACATGATAAAAAGAAGTACAAATTGAAGAAGGCTACAAGCAGTATAAGGGACAACAAAGATTTATCTATCATAGTTACTTGATTATTATAATGCAAGGAATCTCAACCAAAAAATTAGAGTTGCAGATCAGGGATCAACCACTAGTTCATCCTAACAAGTGCATTAGTCAAATCCTTAACAAGGTAGACTTAACAGTCTTTGCTAAATCTTTTAACCAAGTGCATATTTCAGTGTATGTTTGTAAATCCTTTAACAAGGTGGACCTCATAGTCCTTATTTCTCCTAATAGGGTAGATTATTAGAAGTGGTCAATTGTAAGCCTTAACAGGTTAACTTTGTACTGCAGTACTAAAGCTTGTGGGTATCATCCCCACCCTAGTTTTACTTTCTAATTGGAAGGTTTCTCGGTCATCATATCTTGTGCCAAAGTAATATGAATGTTTATTTTTATTTCATTCTTTCATGCATGCAATTAGATCAAAATATTATATAAAGGATTAATTGGTGAAGTTAGATAAAGTTTTACTAGTTCTTGATTCACCCCTCCCCTCTAAATAACCTTTCCTACCTTATATTTCCAACATTATTCCTCTTTTCTTTGTTATCCCTATTCTTCATGCACTTGTAATCTTTCTTATCATTTCTATCACTCTTACTTCTAATATGATATTTTGTATCAAAATGACCAACTTTATTACACTTTAAAAAAATTAGTGGCAGTTTACATTTGTATTTACCTTTACCTCTTGATAACCTTCCTGCATACAATAATTCAAATTCATCAAAATCATCCACATATTTAGATTCAATTTCATCCTTACTTTTCTATTCTTTCTTGGATTTTATAGGGGTTAGTAAATATTTAAAAGAACTTCAAATGTAGTCAACTGGTCAATTAAACTATCAAGTGTCAACACATTACCAAGCATATCAATCATTTCTTGAATTGCAAAAAATTCGATATCATAAATGGGAAAAAGAGTTCTAAGAACTTTACTTACAATTCTAGTGTCACTGATAACTCTTCCAACAACTTTGATTTCACTCACAACTTCTTTGATTTGGTTTATATACTGTACAACATTTTCACCTTCTTTTATCCTCATGTCATCATACTTTCCTCTTAGACTTTCACATTTAGCTCTTTGTACATTTGGATCTCCACCATGTACAAGTGCCAAATTTTCCTACATTTGTTTAACTTTTGTGCAGTTCTTGATATCATCAAACTCAACATCATTAAGTTTAGATGCAATCTCAATCACCAAACTATTGTGGTTCCTCTTTTTAGTCACTTTCTCCACTCACATAGGACTAGGAGGTGCAACATATTTATTGTTCAACCAGTGAGTAATATTATCTATAATTCTAAATAGATCTAACCTCATTCTATCTTCCCACAATGAGGAATTTTCCTTGTTAAACTATACTACCTCAAACTTATACATCTTGTGATCTTTAATAGCTCAAGTTTCATTAAACTTCTTTCTCCAACCACTGTTCTCTGATACCAATTAGTAGATAATGAAGAGGGGGAGTGATGAGGGGCCACACCACCCTTACAAACTCACAACCAAAACCACAACAATATGGAGACAAAGAGAAGACAAAATATTCCATAAGTCATCCATTAATACTTGAAATTCATTACAATATTATCTAAATAAGAGAACTCCAAATTCTTACAATATTAGAGAGCTTCCAAAAAGAAATCTTCCAAACCAAGATCTTCCAACAAGCTTGCACACCAAGAGCTTCTACACGAAAAGCTTACAAAAAAAGAGCTTGAAACCAAAGGGATTCACCAAGAAGAATTTCACAACTAATATCTTACACATTAAGATTGTTCACCTCCAAAGCTGATGCAGGAGCATCCTGGCCATCATGTTATCTCGTTGATTTTTTTGGTTTCTATCAAGTTACAAACATTGCCAAGTGCCAATAATTATTCATTATTGACTGAGTTGTAGGTTTTTGATGTTGTGTTAGTCTATTTCTTGATGTGTTATCCCATTTATTCTACTAGTATCGACCAAGGAATCTTTCATGTGCCAAGTTTGTCTGTAGTGAGTGTTTGTCAAGTCACAGTGTTTATCAAGTTGCAATGTTTGCTGAATGGAAATGTTTGCCAAGTTGTCTTTATTTAGTTTCTACTTTGAGCCAACCTTTTCTTTTACTTTTGTGATAGGCATTTAATATTTTTTGTGAGAGGACTTGGCTTATATATGCATTTAATAGGTAGACTTGTGGTCATCCAAGTATTTAAAGGGGTCTTGGATAGAGTCCTAGAGATTATTATTTGACAAGAGAGATGTACTAAAGCATGGAGAAGTCATTTAGTTTGAGGAGTCTTAGCATGGAGTAGCTTGAAGGTAGAATTTTGCATTAAAGTCTGGAGATTTGTTCTTCTTTGAAACATGTAGTCTTCTTTGTAATGGTCATAACTTGGAAGGTCATACAACCAGGTATGTCAGATGACTTCTTGATTCAAATATATGAAATAGTGTCTCTCTGGGTCTAAATCTCATTCCTCTTGTTCATTTTTCTACTGTGTGTTTGTTTACTAGTTTCTGGATCACCTCATTTTGGGGTACATCTAGATTCGTGCTACATCAGAGTTGTAGTGTTCATCAAGTTGTCTGTGTTTGGTTTCTAATTTGAGTGGACCTTTTCTTTTAATTTTGTGATAAGTATTTTGTAACGCCTCGCCAAGGGATCCAAAGAATTAACCTAGAGTTTCACTGAGTTTGGTAACATTTTTTTTTTTTTAAAATAACATGAAAGTAAATACCACATATAACTTGTACATAATAACGGAAGCAATAGCAATGTCCATCTAAAAGTAAACATAACATACATAACCGATTTCATTCTTTAAGAATCCCTTAATGTTGAATTACATCTAAATTAACTAACATACATGAATCCATCTAGTACAACATCCACATGAAATAATAATGATAAGTCCAATGTTCATACATTACATTTCCAAATGCTCAATCATCCACTGTACATGTCACAGGGTATGAAGGCTTAAAAGAATATACATATGTGAAATAAGGTACATCATCCTATCCATGATACATCAAAGACAATCACATGATACACATGATACATCACCATAGAATACATATACATCCATCATAAGATCAAACATAACTACCTAAGTGCACGGTTCCTCCCAACCGTTAATAGCATCATTAGACCATCGTGGGCCCTAGCCATCCCTCCGTGCGTAACATCCCAAATCACCGAAGAGATCATCGGTATTAACATAGTAGGAATGTCACTCCTAACATATACAACATCATATGTAAAAAGTAATCTAACATGCAAAATATAAGCATAAGATAACATCATCTAACATATGCTAATCATCAATGAAAGGATACATATCCACCATCACGAAGGACGCATCAGCCACGATGTCTCAATGAATCTGAAATGATAAGAGTGGAAAATACACTACCACCCGACTGCATGGTACCTAAGTGGTCCACTCCCACCGTGCTGAGGAGATAATATCAAGTCCCAAATAGGCTATCCATAACACATAGCAGAAATATCTATAGTCTAGGAATTCTAAAAGTATACTAACTCAAAGGTTCCAAACACGAAACTGACATCTACTTCCCAGAGGCACACAATGACTTGTAGGAACCTACTATGCAAGCGGGAAAGTGTCATCACAATTATCACGTACAAGTTACCCTGGCAGTTAGCTAAACTCCATGGGTCCATACTGATCTCATGCGGCCACTAGTATCCTCTCATACTGACAAGGCATACTATGGAATGCAAGGTCGCAACCATGCGTTCTCACTACTCCCATCCTAGCCTATACAAGCACTCAAGGAATGGGCGAGAACCAAAACTCTTATCTTTTTAGGTTCATTTAGTTAGTATTAGGTGTGAATGTTATCACTTATTCATCCAACTTACAATGAGTTACCCTGGCAGCCTCTTAGTGCCCCGACCCCCATTGTAAGCCACTTCCCGTCACTACATGCAGATATCCTACCCTAATGCTCATCGAATCATAAATCTCAAAATCACAAAAATAATCCATAATAAAATCATCAAATATGCATAAAAGTATCAAATCTCCATGAGCAAACATCCATAGAAAATCATGACCACAACAGCTCTCTATTGGCAACTGAAGCAACACTGATAATCAAAAGTATCCAATGGTTCTCAATAACCAAAATATATCTCAAACACACTGATCGAAGACTCCAAAAATGGTTGAGTCAAACATGTCACAACATGACATCATCAAGAATAAATCCACATTTCAATCTCATCATGGTGACTAGAAAATAACCAAGGATAACTGATCGATGACCAAAAATAATGGTTAAGTCAAGTGTCTCATAAATAAGAATTTCAACTATAACAATCAGTATTCACATCCAATACACAGAGCATTCCATCACATAACCATGGTTGCGTTTATAAAGATCGAGATTAAAAAATCACCATGGCATCACAATCACATAACCCCCAAGCCTCTGGTAGACGTCCTATACTGGTCAACACTAGTCAACCCAAAACCCAAAATAATAGCATAAAGAATACACAATGTAAACACATATTTTGGTTTTGCTAAGTTTTCAAATTTGAATTCAAAAGTCTCAGTTTACGTATTCCCAAATTAACATCAAGTGGAGAAATTTCACGTTTTATTTAACCCATGTATTCGTTTGATAGATAAAAGTTTCTCCATCAGACTCAATTTTCTAATTGATTTATATGACATTGTTTGAAAATTGACATTCTCAATGAATCAAAAACTTCGATTATATATTCTAATAATTAATCTTAATTAAAAACTAAGTTTAATTAAATTAATTGTTAATATCTCTTCATAATTGACAAGCTTAATAGCAATATTTTACTCATTAAAAAAAAGTGATCCATTAATTGAGAACTTTATAATAATCATTTATAATTAATAATATATACATATATACTTATATACATATACATATACATATACATATACATATACATACATACATACATATATATATATACATACATACATAAATATATATATATATATATATATATATATATATATATATATAATAACATTTAATAATTAATAACATTGCAACTTATTAAAAAAATGAAATTGAAATTCATATCCAAATTGTATATGAAATAATCGTTGCAAATATAATTTAAAACCAACACATATAACACAATGCAATTTAAAATCGCGCGGTGATTAAAGTGCCGCATTGCAGGTACATTGGAGTCGTAGGTACCCTGCGATCATGCAGGTACACTGCAGTCGCAGGTACCCTGCGATCACGCAGGCTTGCGGTGGGTGGGGTACGAAGTGCCCGCCTGCCCAACATTATATATATATATATATATATATATATATATATATATATATATATATATATATATATATATATATATATATATATATATATATATATATATATATTTTTTTTTTTTTTTAACAATCGCTTACGCGATTTCCATACAGTCTTTGCGATTTGGTTTTAACGTTTCTTAAATGTTTTCGCCCACGGTATGTAATCAATTTTTTTTTTTCTAACAAATATATATAAATATATACAGAATTAAAAATATCACAATATATGAACATATATACACATATATATATATATATTATTGCATATATATATGTATATATGTATGTATAAGAAAATTGACAATTTATGATTACAATTTCAATTTTTCATAATTCCTCCATAGATCTTTGATCTCCAAAATTTCCAACAATTAATCTAATGGGTTTGGCTATGAATCTCAACTCTAGACCCGTTTTCTCTTTTTTTTAAATCCATGCATATACAATTCTCAAATAAATTTAATTGCCCAAATTGAAAATGCATACAATAAAAATATGAAATTCCTCAAAAGACATATGGAAGACACGAAGAAGACAGGAATGCATGATGCGGAAATAGCATAAGAAAAATCACAAGAATCTACCTGAATTCTGATGCTAATTCACTCTTCCTCAAAAAACCCGCAGAGAAAGCTCCCTTCTTCAGAGTTCTTGAGTCCTCCAATGCTCCAATTGCTCTCCACCCTCTTCCTAAGCTTCTATGAATGCCTAAATATAAAGAGCTCTCAAGAAACCTTTGGAATGCTTTTTGAAACCGCTGAAAGGTGTCACCAACTAAGCATGGGTCTTTTCCAACCTTTTTGATGAGTCATAGAGTTGTAGACACCATGTGCTTAATTGATGCACTAACCCCCGTGTTGTTGACACATGAGAAATAGAAAAGTGTGTTAATTCCCATGCAAGCTTATAACTCCGATAATTTCTATTTAAATTTTATAACTTTCATTTTAATTTTTATAATTTTTTATTATTATTATTTTATTTTTTTACTTTATTATTATTTTAAAATTATTATTAATTTTAATTTCTAGTTTTCTTTTATTTAATTCCTTTTCCCCAATAATTTACATTTAATTAATTACAATCAAAATATCAAAGATCATGATATTTTGTTAAGTTTCTCAAATAAATAATTTATTTATTAAATCTATTTATTAAGACTTAATTAATGGAAAATTCACCATAGACCTCTAAGATAAAATATGAAAACCCATCATAGAACAAATCATACAAAATAAATCTAAAGGGTTAAAAATCACGAAATATGTCATTTGACACATTCGGTGGGTACTCAACTTTGATACTTGTCCTAACTCACTAGGACAAATAGTTTTTAGGTTTGGGATTTGGACTTGAGAATTTATCTCCCTTCTTTTATCATTGAGATAGTATAATAGGGTACGCTCATCCTGGCAATTTAGGGAAGTCGATACCCGGTACCTGCAACCTGCAGAAAAATCATGCATGTACATACAATATATAATGCTAAGCTAAGCAGATAATGGCAGAAAGTGGTGCATCATGTAGATCCTGACTAAGCAGGTGACTACGACTCCCTTCCTTAACCACATCAGAAATGCCATACAATAAGAAAACACACACACCATACACATGCAAGTATGGAGTAAGTAACCATAATAAAACACATGAGATAATAAACCATCTAACTAAGCATCATTAATAACTGAAAATGATGTAATGATCATCATACATACATGAAATGCAAAGTCTAAATGATCTCATCATATATGAACTAAACCCCTATCATAATCTCTGATAGTGTCAAAACAACACCACTAAACCATCAACATAAAACTAGTCTACATAGTCTGATAATAATAGCAAAAATAAGTTTAGAAAAGATGTGAACGAGGGTAGGCACTACATATTTAATATTAGTTGTGAGCCTACTTGTGGCTTATATATGCATTTAATGTAGGGGTTTATTTAGTTGGTAATTTGTAACAGGTTGACTTGTGGTCATGCAAGTATATAAAGGGGTCTTGGGTAGAGTCTTAGAGATTATTATTATTGGATGATGGAGATGTAGTAGGAGCCTTAGCGTGGAGTAGCTTGGAGGTAGAAGTTTACATTTGAGTCTAGAGATTTATTCTTCTTTAGATGTATTCTTCTTTGTAATAGTCGTAACCCTGAAGACTATACAGTCAGGCATGTTGGATGTAAACTTCTTGATTTAATATATGAAATATTGTCTATCCTCTTGTTCATTTTCCACTGTGTATTTGTTTGCTGATTTATGGATTACCTCATTTTTGGGTACATTCGGATCCTTACTGCATTAAAATCTCTATAGAAGAAGAGACCACACCTTTAGAGCTTGATTACAAATGCTCATATGCCTTGTTTATGTAGGCACTTACCACCCAAGATTTTACAAACACAACCAATGTGAGATAAAAGGTAAATACAACTACCTTACAAAAAATATTAAATTCCCACCCAAGTACAACTAAGCACCACAATGTGGCTAATTATAAAATTACATTTCCCTTGTCGATCACAACAAATACTAAATGCATGATTTAAGGAACTTTCCGCAAACTTCTAAAATGTGACCTACACACCTCGATAAATGAAATGACAACCATTTTAATTTATTTTTCTATTTTAAGCCACCCATGCACCTTGGTAAATGAAATACCTTTTTCCCCTTTTTTCCTTTACAAGAAATTATTATTCCTCTAATTTTCATCACTTCCTCTCTCTATTCACATTTTTTTTAATTTTAATTTTAATTTTTATCACACTCCCTTTATTTTTGTGATGGAAGATGCTCCTACATCAGACATCCATGGTATGAAAGATTTTGTGGATATGAATGCACAAAATGAAGCAGCTGATAATGCCATTTTCTTTCTTTCTCTTTCAACACCTCATTGGAACAAGTATCTGTTGTCAATATATTTCCTTCTTTCTTCTTTTCCAACACCTAGCTGGAAAAAGTTTTTGTTGTTGAAAGTACTCCTCCCTAATGAACTCTATCCAATTATAATTCTCATCCTCCTTTAATCTTGTTGAATTAAATACAATTGTAATAAACTCGACAACACCATACCAATCTTCCTTTGCATAGATCCTCATGCAAACCATCATTATTATCTTTCAAACTCATTTCATATTCAACATCCCATCATTCATAAACATTTACGTCTTTCACATATTCATCTTCACTTGCATCTTTCATGTCATCATTAATGCATGTAATTTCTTCACTTTCTTGATCTCCAATGAAGGCACTGTACCTCTCCCTCCATTGTTGCAATCTTCAAATCATCTTGATATACTTCAAGCTCACAAATATTGTCATCTTGATTCTCTTCCTCTTCTCTTTCATCTTCTTCATGTTAGTGTAGTTTTTTATTTTTCTTATTTTGCTAGGTTTTTCCTACACTTTTAATAATCTCGCTTAGGTTAATAAAGTATGTCTTATTAGGTGAATGGTTGTGAGGTGTCACCTTCCTACATGTGAGCATCAATTAGCTATCTTGGGAAGATACTTTGCTATCTTTAGTCCGATAGATGGTTGCTCCTCATTGGTTGGTGTTGCCACCTCCTCCCTCTTCCTAGCCTATATAAGCATGCTACCTGGCTTGTATTTGTATCTCTTGTTTTTGCATCCTCTTAATGCTATTTTGCTTCCAGCATTTGCATTGCTCTCTTGGAGACTAACTCTATGATGCTATTTTGATTTTGTATCATTTGCATTCATAGTTTATATATTTACTCTTTGCACTAGTTTTCTGGGTTATTAATCTTTTCAGATTCTAACATGGTATCAAAGCTTTTCTATGTGCAAGAGTAGATTTTAGTTTCCTTATTTGAGAGATTCGGGGGGGGAGCAAATAAACTTTATTGTAGTTTTTTGAAAAATGAAGTATGCTCTTCTCTTGCATCTTTGGATGATCCTGAGAATCATAAAAGTTTTGACAAAAACAGTTTTTCTCTGGGGTTTCAATCTCAAATCTGACAACCAACTTGCATATTTGGAGGTTTCAATCAGTTTTGCAGGTTCCAGCATGCCATTGATGGACTTAAGAAGCTGATCCAGCATTTGCATGTCATATTTTGGTTGCTGGGGTCATTTTTTGATATTTGGAGCTATTTTTTACTGTTGAAGGCGTCTGATTTACACTACGACAACATCTTCTGTACATCAGCAAGAAAAACGCTTTTTGAGTTTTGTTCACAGCCTCGAAAAACCATCTGGGTATCTTTTAGATTTTGCATTCAAGCTGTATATTTTTCAAAATCGAGCATGCAAAGCTACAGCCATACCCCTCTCCATTGGCAGTCGCAGATTTGAATGCAGTTTTCAAATGTCTCGTTCTTGCTCATACAGGCTCCGATTTTGATGATTCTTGTTATGAACTTGGCTATTTTTTTGTGCTCTATCCACTAGTGGAGTTGGTTTTTTATTTTCATGCACGAATTCTTCAAAAATTGTAGATTCTCAACCGTGACTATGCACAGTTCTCATTTTGGAAAAGTTAGAGGATCATAACTTTCTCATACGACCTCGTATCAAGGTGATTCTTTGTTTGAAAGTGCATGATTTTTTGAGTAGATCGCAATGGTACTATATGTTTCTTTGATTATTGTGCCCAAGTTTCACTTTTAGCATATGATCTTCATGAGGAGGCCCTGTCGGTTTTTCTTCCGTAACTTGAGCATACAGATGTATTTTCTCGATCCAAAAAATGCATGAAAAAGCTGGTTCTGAGATGGAGATGATGGTACAGGTGTTTTTGATTTTTGCTACAGTCTGGTTGCCTATTTTGGCAGTCAAAGCCAGATGTTCTATTTTGCCTTCCGGGAGCCATATCTCGCTCATTCGGACTCTTTTCTGGGCTCGCCAGATATCATTGGAAAGCTGGTTCTATGAGTTATTCAATTACAGAGATCTTTTATCTAGATTCTACTCTAGGTTCTTTCTCCTCTGAGTTTTGCACTTTCGCACTCTGGCGGATTACTTGGATTCTATAGGTCCTGGAATCTCTTCTTCTGTTCTTTTGGCTCACTCTTCTTTCTAACTTTTGAGCATTGTATGCTTCTATTTTGTTGCATTCCTTTTTGTGTAAACGCACTGAGATAAAGTGCCTGCTTTTGCATATCTGGGATCTTGTACACCTTGTGTTTGTTTGTACTCGCACTCAGTTATAAAGTGCCATGGGGGGTCATGATGTTTTTCCATTTTGTGCTCATCCACCTTTTTCAAGTGAATTTTTCTTCCACAACATTAGCCCATGCAGTGTGTCGGTGACACCGCCCTTTATCCTGTGCTTGTACTTCTATTGCACTATTGGTGTTCTTGATTCTTCTTCTTGCAGATGTTTTTGGCATTGCATTTCAGTGTTCCTGTCACCCCTCTCCCTGTTCAACATTATGGGGGGGTTCACTTGTTGTTCTATGCTTCTTTGGTTAATGGTTCGTGCCTTCTATTTCCATGGAGGTTCTATAGATCAGCATTTTGATAGAGTTTGCAGCTTCATGCTTCGGAGATGCTTCATGCTCTTTTTTGTTCCTCTCTTTGGGACATTTCCTAGATTGGAGGCTTAGTTTCCTTCATCTAGTTCTTTTTCTTGTATTGGGTACCAGATTAGGCCTTGTTGCCAGGACCCATTTCTACATCCACCTAAGCTTTGCTTATGGGGGGGTGTTAGTGTAGTTTTTTATTTTTCTTATTTTGCTAGGTTTTTCCTACACTTTTAATAATCTCGCTTAGGTTAATAAAGCATGTCTTATTAGGTGAATGGTTGTGAGGGGTCACCTTCCTATATGTGAGCATCAATTAGCTATCTTGGGAAGATACTTTGCTATCTGTAGTCTGATAGATGGTTGCTCCTCATTGGTTGGTGTTGCCACCTCCTCCCTCTTCCTAGCCTATATAAGCATGCTACCTGGCTTGTATTTGTATCTCTTGTTTTTGCATCCTCTTAATGCTATTTTGCTTCCAGCATTTGCATTACTCTCTTGGAGACTAACTCTATGATGCTATTTTGATTTTGTATCATTTGCATTCATAGTTTAGATATTTACTCTTTGCACTAGTTTTTTGGGTTATTATTCTTTTCAGATTCTAACACTTCAAGTTTAGGTTCACAAATATTTTCCTCTTCATCCTCTTTCTCTTTTTGTGTATTGCATGTGTGATACTCCATTGGATCGTCTTTCTTTTCTGCATCTAAAGAATTATCAACATCTCTTATTTGATGAAAGGAAACCTCTCTTTCAAAATTTTTCTTCTAACTCATTCATTCATTTCTTCAAATCCACAAATATTTCTTCTTGCATTCTCTTTCTAAATATCTCAAGTATAGGAATCCTCAGAGTTCATCTAATCACAAAAGTCATCTTATTTTTCTTCTCCATGCCCAAGTCTTCATAAGAAAAACTTTGTGCAATACACACACCTCATGCAAACTACCTCATAGCCGATGATCTATCTACACAAGCAAGAAATCATTCTTGAAAAACTTCACCTAACATAAGATCCTAGTGCAAACTGCCTCATATTTGGTGATATGTCAACATGCTCAGAAAGTCCCACTTTGATACCACTTGATGAGGGGCCACACCACCCTTACCAACTCATAATGAAAAACACAACAATATGGAGACAAAGAGAATGAAAAATACTTCATAAAGCATCCATTAATACTTGAAATTCATTACAATATTCTCCAAATAAGAGAACTCCAAATTCTTACAATATGAGAGAGCTTCCAACTAGCTTCCATACCAAGAGCTTCTACAAGAAGAGATTACAACCAAAGAGCTTGAAACCAAAAGGGTTCACCAAGAATAACTAAGATCTTACACATTAATATCATTCACTTCAAAAGCTTATGTGTTAATGGTTTTAAAGGGAGCACCCTTCATCAAGTGTTATCAAGGAGGGGGTTAAGGGGGGTGAATCAATTATGTTTAGTTATCCTATAGTCCCTACAAACAATTTCAGTACCAAACTATTGGAAATACAAATGGAAAATGTATACTTTTGAGAGGTGGGGTTGAATCAGAAGTACTAATCTCTAACCAATAAAACTTTTAACTTTGAAACAATGCATGCATTAACATATTGAAATAACATGTAAAGTAAAGGCATCCACATAAACACTTGACACTAAATATGATTATCCAGGAACCCTCCAATGAGAAGGTAAAACTGGGGTGGGAATGACACCCACAATTCTTCACTACTGCAACAATAAAGTTCACCTATTAAGGTTATATAATTTGGCCATTCTCATGATCTATCCTGTGAAAGGTTTGTTGTGTTAAAGGCTTACAAAGGATTGTTAGATCCCACCCTCTTAAAGGATTTTAACACCCTATTAAAAGTCTGCCTGGCTAAAGGACTTTAGAACACTCACTCGGAATGTCACCTTGTTAAAGGATTTCACTATGACTTGTTAAGTCAACCTTAGTACAAAGGATTTCATCCTACTAATACAATTTTTAGAAAGTACAGTAGTGTTGGGCATTTGTTTTGCACAGGTCAACGACAGGAATCCATTGCGTGATTCCTCTCTTGAAAAGCAAATCTTTTTAAGGATCCGCTCCAAGGTTCAGCATTTGTCTTGCAACATACCAAAATCCACTTAGTAGAAGATAAATGTGAGTGTTCACAAGGAGACATTTGCTGGTTTTAAAAACTCTTTTATCTTGAAATTGAAGTAAATCTATTCGTTGTGTAAAAATATCACACCAAAAGAACAATATTTTTTGTATTTTTTGTTTTTCAATGAATGCAACTGTAACAATGCAGCTACTATGAGATCCTATTCTAATAGGGGGTTAGTAAAGAAAATAACGAAACTAAAACCAAAATAACATGAAATCAAATGACTTGAAATTGAAATTCCTAAATAGACATAAGCTATAGAACACAACACACTACGAGCTAAACCTTCGAAGAAATCGATGGGAAACTAATGAAAACAAGAGCAACGCTTCCTAGAATCCATTGACACAAACATCGGTGAGAATCTTTAACAAATCAAATGATGTTTCACTCTTCATCAAATTGCAAGGCCATGAAAAGTGTGCTCATGCAAGACAAAAAGCTATGTAGACACAATCGGGTGATTTCTTCTCAAGCTCGTTACGTCAGTGGAATTCATATATCTATAGCAAACACTAGAACTAAAAGATTGGACATCTAGAAACAATGCAATAAACCTTTGGCTCAATCACAATCTCATGAATAGAATCCACAAAACAATGACACATTCAGGCAAGAATAACTACACTCTGAATGCTAGCACCAAAAGCATAACTTTATTGCATAATAACGGCAGCCCTTCTTACATTTTACAATGGGATATTTATAAGAAATCATGTCCTCAATTTGTGTTGAGAGTGAGAGATATACTCATGCAATAAAATGCTTTTAAAACATTAAAACAAACTAAATATATACAAACTGACAATCTGACTAGTGCTTAGAGGGACTCCATCCATATTTTATTCATTAATTGGATGCATGAGCCCTTTACATGTCAAAAACAAAGAAAGCATGAGAGAGAAAGTAGGACAAAGCCATCAGTCAAGGTGGAAGTGCATGGAGACACCAAAAGAAGAATCTACCACTTCACTAGGCATGTGTCAGAGTTAAAAAGCCATCAAAATGCACTCTCGATGCATGGAAAGTGCTATTTTTGGAACTGGCAATTAACTATCGGTGCACCTCTGAATTGCGAACCTATGGAGCTGCGGACGTATTTACTTATAGTGATATGGAGCTGTGGACCTTGACTCGGTCAATATCTCAAAATTTTACTAAGTGTCAAAATTGAAATTCTGGCATCTGGGTTTTGTTCATCTTTATTCCAAAGCTATGTTTGGATGTTTGCACTTGAATTTCTCTATAATATCAGTAATATTAGCAGCATATGGAAGATCCAAAGGCTCATAATTGTCTTTGAACTTCTATCTATAGTTGTCTACCTTAATTCGAGTCTCTGCAAAATCTTCGAGTTTGGTGTGCAACTCTAACAATGCTTCCTCTGTCTTGAAGGCTTGTCTGATGTCTTCATCACTGGATACTTCCTCTAAAGTCTTTCTAATTTTTTTTGCAACTACCTCAACTAGAAAAAGCTTCTGTCATTCTTCATCTTAAAAAATGTCCAAGCATGCATCACTATACAACTTTTCTGCTTCCAAAATTTTCTCTCGGGCTTGGTCCTTGAGCCTATGTATCTCATCATGCAATGTTTCCATCACTTTATTTCCATCTGAAATCTTTTCTATCCAATCATCTATCATGTCTAACTCCTCTCCAATATATACATCTATTAGAATGTGATACCTTTTCCCTTTTATGGCTTGTAGAGTTTTCAAATCCTTGCTCCATACCCGTACCTTATCCATGATGTGGAAGTCGTGCCTCAAAATTGCCACAATCTTATCCAAATTCTCTTGTGTAGTATGCAATAACTTCAGACTTCCTGTGATTATAGTGACACCCTTATCCTCAAGGTTGTCTCTCCAATCTTGACAAGCTCTCAAAAATGGATTGAGCTGTACACCTTTCCCTTCTCTAAGAATGGTATTCAAAGTCTCCTCAGGGCATTCAAAATCAAGAGGACCAATAACTTCAGCTAGATATCCCTTTAAGATTTCAACTTTCCTTTGAAGTGTTTTGATTTTAATCTCATCCTGTTCCATATGGGTGAGAACCTTCTTGACTCCCATAGTCATCATCTGTCAAGATCTATCTCATGTAGGCTTTCCTAACATGATATCTTTCACTTCATAGTCCTGAAGGCTAACATCTTCTTCATCTGTACCTTCTAGAGGGTGAGCCACTTGTGCAAATAAGTCTTAGTTTCATGCAATAGTAATGAACACAAATGACTTTGCATCATGTAATGGAGAGTCAGGCTTGTTCTAAATCTCCCCAATATCACAAATATCATCCTCTGAAGCACAAAATTGATGCTTGGAACTTCTCATTATCTCCTTTCAAAACCATCTTGGGATATGTCTTTCTATAACCTTGGCTCTAGATGATGAAGGGATGTGTTCAACTACCTCCTTCCCTCTATCGCTCTTGCTTGGAGTCTCCTATTGTAAGGATTCTTCTTCTATAGTTTCAATTTCTATAGATCCTGTATTTTGATCCTCAACTTCCTGAGAAGGTTGTTGTATACATTCTACTATCTGTGCCTCTTTTGATGGTTCATCAGTAACCCTTGGTTCTAGTTGCCCCTATAATGACGATTCCTTTTGAACATGTTCTTCTGAACTCAAAGGTGGAGGTGTTACTGAAACCTTATATACCATCATAACTTGAGGTGAAGATGGGGGAGTGAGATGAGGACCTTGTGTCTCGGGTGGTATCTGCATCCAATCCTACTATTTATTTTCATCTGTAGGGGTATCTCTGATTTGATCTCCAACTAATTCTATACCCACTAGCATGAAATCAAAATCTAGGATGAAGAGAACATCATCACCTAGCTCCCTTTGCTCATTCACCCATCATTTTACTTCTTCTTACGAAGAAGAGAGTTCTACCATTTTAGCTTGGGTGGGTGGTGGGGTATTTGTGACACACTTCCTTCTTTCCAATTCTATGGCTTTGGCCAGCCAAGTTCTCCTTTGTAGAGGCACTTGCTCCTCTTCATCTAACTCTATTTCCCACTCATCTGATTCTTCCTCGCGAATGGTTTTAGGAATAGATGGATTAGGAACTAATATTTTATGAACTCTTTGCCTCTTGTTCATTCTAACCTTGATCATCTTTTTTTTTTATGGAACCATAGGAGAAGTAGCCTCTTCATGCACTGGATGAATGGATTTATCTTGAATTTCTCCCTCTTCTTGTTGACTTGACAAAATAGGAGGCAATGGAAATTCAACCTGAATATGAGAAGCTCCACAATCTTGGGGCTCTTGGAGACTAGATTCTTGTCATTGGGAAGGGGCCTATTCTTCAACATGCTCTACTTGAAACCTCTGAGGAGAGCCTCTCTTCCTCTTTTCCTTCTTCTCTGGAGGGTGGTAGTATCTCACTAGACGATCTAGTTGGTAGACTATTTCTGGTCTGATAGGAGACCAGAGTGCAAAGATAGGAACTTTGACTTTCTTTCCCTTTCCCCTTTCTAGGCTAGCATGTACATGGAATATCACTGTATTCAGAATTGGATCAAATGGAAAGGGTTTCTTGATCCAACTCTTTGTCATTCTAATGACTTGTCTCGCTCAATGATTAATATCATCTCCTTCCTCTCTATCAATTACTACATTTAGAATGGGCCTCTTGCCAACTTTATCTATATTGAATAGGGGATCCAATAGCTCTTGCGAGTCCTGTAGCCTTATCTCATCTGGGTTTGTCAAATGGAGAGCCTTCTCTACTAAATACAAAGTCATTCTACAATAGTCTTTGATATGAACATCGTAGTCATTTGTGGCATTCATCCAATGATCTTCAATGGCATCCTCATGGTAGAACTCTTCTCCTACTAGCTTTTCCACTTTACCAACATTGTCAAAGAATGGCCGGGGAGAGTTATATTTTTTAGGAAGATAATTCTCCCATTCCCCCTCAAAAGTATGGATATCTTGCTTTCTCTTTACCTAGTATGCTCCTATTACAAAAGTCAAATCCCAACAAGGCCTCCGTTGTCTTTTGATCATCTCATACGCTGACTCAATCTGCTAGGATATTTCCATCAGAACCAACTTGTCACTTAGGTGCCTTAAGAGTTTCTTTGGATTGATGGATGCACCACCAACCCGAATGTATGTGAATGTCTAGAACTGGATGAAATATGCACTGAGAGTTGTGATTTGGGTCTTGGCTTTATTGAAAAACCTCTTCCCATAATCCCCTTCAATGAATCGAATGATGGCAAAGACGAAGGCATCGTTCACAATTTTGTACTCCTTTCTCTATGGTGAGAGCTTCTTCTTCACTAGCTAAGGATAAACTATATACGGCCATGCATTAGGGTCCTACATATTGCCCTTCCTATACAACCTAGGATAGTTGGTTGCCCTTGCTACAAGTATATACACCATGTAAGAAGTCATATAGAACTTCTTCTTGTCCTTTACTATCTGCAACTGGTCACAAAAGTTCTCACTAAGTGTGGTGGCCCAATTCAGTGGCATCTTTTCATGTCTAATGGTCTCAATGAAGTTGACCATGAATGGAGCGAGATGACCCACTATAGGAAATCCCATAACTCTACTCAGGAGAATGATTGAATATCCAATGTCATCCTTCATGTATCCTCGAGTCATATCCACTTTTCTAATTGTCTTCCCCCAAGGTGGCTTCTTAATGAAGTATAAGGAATATATGATGTTGATGGCCTCATGGTAATGCTCTTTACGCCACCTCTTAGCTACTTCATACGAAAGTCTGATAAACTGATTGACTCTGGGTAGACAAAAAACCCTCTCGATATTATCAGGTCATAGATCCAAGACAACTTCCCTAGTGACGCTCTTTACCACCCTTTCATGGGGAACAAAATGCTGAGATAGGGTCATAATCAATTCAGCTGACTACACGGTCCCGGGATGTGATGCTGCATTTACTAATCCAGAATGAATCGGGGTGGACCTCAAAGATGACCTTCCGGTTGGACTATTACAAAGTCTCAAGAACTCTCCCAAATTTGTGTGTTTGAGGTCCATGTCTTTCATCTTTGTGTACTCATCGTGTAACCGTGATTTCAGGGTTACGCCTTGGAACTTGTAAACAACTAGTTTTGCTGCTGATTTGGATGTGGATGCCATTTGATTATCATACCTGCTCATCATGGGAAAAAAAGAAAACCTGTTAAATCATTGGACATCGAAGAAGAAAAATGTAAAAATAGAAAAAAAAGAAAAAAAAAGTTCCCCTTAGGGACTTCTTTTAAAAAAAAAATTTTTGAAAAAAAAAATTTCTTATAAATTTTTTGAAAAAATAAATTTCGTATAAATTTTTTTTTTTTTTTAATAAAGTAGGCATGGGCGCTGCGTGCGCATGCACGGCTAGGTGCACCACATGTGGGCCCAAAAGGGTGCACGAAATGCATGTGCGTGCCACTCACATAGTGGTGCGGGCATCACATGCGTGCCCCAAAAGGGGCATGGCTGGGCGTTGTCGTACAGGTGTTGTACATGGGCCCAAAAGGCCACATGACACACCACACGAGCAATGCCCAACGGGAGCCCCGTGATGCACTATATAAGAGGGCACCGGGGAGGTGCAGTTTAGGCACCTGAAAGGCTACACAACTTGTTGTGCATGCCTAGAATGGCATTGCTTGCGACACTGCAATAGCATGTCACCCAAGCATAGTGTGCGCACACCTAAAAGGGCACTGCGCGCTACGTGCCACACGAGCACCCAAGAGGTCGTGCAACTCAACTAAAAAAAAGGGGGGAAGGGGGTGTAACCATATCTCTCCCTCCTTTCTCTCGTGTAAATGAGAAAAACAAGAAGGGGAGGGAGGGTTTATAACCCTCTCTCTCTTGTGTAAAGTGCACTACGCCTTGATGCATGCGAGCGCAAGATTTTTTTTTTGGGTTTTGAAATTTTTTGACTCTAAGACTGCTATCTATAATCAGATTTCTTCTCCTGACTCTCGAACTATGATTCCAAGAGTCAACAAAAGTTGGGGGGTCCCATTCCTATTGAGGAATGGGGTGTGTGTTGTGGACACCACAATAATTAGCCTCGAAAAAAGGAAGAAATGAATAAGGCATTTCTTCATCAGCAAATATTCTTTCGATGTGTGTGAAACACCAACCAAGCTTCGAACATCTCGAGCTTATTTTGAATGACTTCGTAGTGAAAACATCAAGACTTGAGATTTTTAGGTTCAGTGTGTGCAATTTTTATTTGTTCCCTTTGATGCCTTAGGATGTAGTTTATCCAAGTTTTCTTAAAGCTTGAAAGTGATCTTCCACTCCTTCTAGCTCATTCGTAGGAATCTCCATGAAGACTTTTATTAATCAATTAATTGACAAGATGAGAGAATCAGTTTGAGGGCTTTTGGCAGGATGTCACACTCTTTTAATTTCCTGGCTTTTTGAATAATTTCTCCATGTCATTTAGAATGTTACTTTTGAGGAAGCGATAGTTTGAATATAAGATATTCTATTTTGAGAACGTATCTTTTGCCATTTCAGATCTTTGGAATCCTTCAGCCTTAACACCGTATTCCCATTTTTAAAAAAATAATCTTTTGTATCTTAACTATGCTTAGATTGTGTAGTTGGGACATCAGTGTCATTTCTTGGATTCGATCTCTTTTCAATATCCCTCGTGTTCCTCTTTTAGAACTCTTTTAGAAAATCTCACACCAATCAATGATCTTAGCAATCTTTCGAGGAGACCCTTCCTGTTTGAACCAGTTGAAGTTTGGATCATCTCTCATCATCTTTGACTTGAATTAAACAACACCAAAAAATGATCAAATCTTAAAATTTTCAAAGTGTTGAGAACTTGTTAATCTAGAGTCCTGATTTCCTGACTAAAAATCCCTTATTTCCATAAGAAACATCTATTGCTCGGTTGGTATAAGACACACAATCATCCAAATGTTTTCACAAAGAAATACCTCTTCCTAAAATTGGGACCAAAGAGTGGTTAGTAAAATCTTGAGAAAAATCCCAAGTACACCTTACCCCCTAGGACTGACACAACTTTGAAAATGAAACACATAGCTAAAAGGAAACACACAACTAAAAGAAAACACACAACTTGAAAGCAAACACACTTGCAAAATAAACACACTTGCAGAAATGAAAATCTAATCTAGATGCAGAAATAAAATCTAACTAAATTTTTTTTAGGGTTCGAAATAATGTTTCTAAAATTGCCCATTTACGGGAAAAGGTAGAGATTCCCCCTGTAAGGAAGTTAGCCTAAAAGTTTTTTCGTCGAGAATTTTTGCAATCTAATATGGGCCCATCCAAAAGCGTTAAAACTTGGTATGGCTGCCTGGCTTTTCTTTTGCCTTATCCCATAGAAGAACAAGGTCAAAAATCCTGAAGGATTTTATCGTGGCCCTCTTGTCAAACCATCTCTTAACAACAACTTGATGTTTAGCCACATGCTCTAATGAAGTTGTTTGTTTCTCATCCATTTCTAGAAGATTCATCAATCAGATTTGTACTCTGTTAATGTCATCAACATACCCACTCATGAATTTTAAGATAGAAATCTTAAGATTTAGTGGGAATACTGATTCTTTCCCATAAACAAGTAGATATGGAGAAGTCCCCAAGGTGTTTTTAACTTTGACCCGATCTGTCCACAAGGCATATGTAAATTGTGTATGCCAATCCTTAGGATTCTCATTTAGTAATCATTTTATCATAGTGATTAAGTTCTTGTTTGTAGACTCTACTACCCCATTTCCTTGCGGGTAGTAATTTGAGGAGAATTTGATAATGACTTTGTTTTCAAACGCCCATTGTATCAAGAATGCAGATCCATTGTCATATACAAGAGCGAATGGCATTCTAAATCTAGTAACAATATGTTCTTCCAAAAAGTTAGTCACCACTTTAGTAGTGTAATTTCTGAAAGTCTCTACCTTCGTCCATCGTCTGTAGTAATCTGTAGCTATAAGAATGAATGTATGTCTAGTTGATGATGGTGGGTTTTTTGGACCAATGAAATCCAGTCCCCACTTTGCAAAAGGGTGCACCTCGTATACCAGTTGTAGTGGCATTTCTTGGTGCCTCTATTTGTTAGCACTAATTTGGCATTTATGAAAAGAACGCACATGTTCAAAAGTATCCTTGAATGTCGAGGGCCAAGAATAACCCAATCTTAAAATCATGTGAGTTGTTGCTTTTGCCAAACCATGTCTCGTACCATACTTGTCATGAAAATGTTCCAAGACATACTTAGCTTCTTCACATCATAATCATTTCAAATAAATCTCTTCGTAGTTCCTTTTATATAGCTTGTTATCGAGTAACTTATAAGACTCACATTTCATCTTAAGCCCCCTACATTGTGAACTATTCATCCATTTGGGGCATTGATCTTGTAAGAAATAATAGACAATATCCTGGTACCAAATATCTATCACCACACCTTGATTGATATCAACTTGTGATATAACCATCTTCTTTTGATCATCTTCATCTATTTCATCGTCAAATTTGAATTCCTTTTGCTTTCCATCTTGGTTATCAGCTATCATTTTTGACAACCCTTGGCCTCTGACTAATCTCATAGATTGAATTTCGAGATTGAATTCTTGAAGTATTACCATCCACTTTCCCCTTCTTTCACCAAGTTCATTTTGCATCAAAAGCATCTTTACTACTAGATTAGGTACAATTGCATACACCTTACTTTTGAGTATGTAGTGATGAAACTTCTTTACTACCTTGATTAACATAAAGGACTGTTTATCAAGATTTGAATATTTCAACTAGCATTCTTTAGAGGACAACTAATAAAAGCAATTGGTCACTCATCTTCCTTCTCTCTTTTTTGTGTCAAGATGCCTACACAAGAATGTTTAGAAGCAAAGGAATAGATCTTGAATGACAACTCGTAATTTGGACTTATCAAAATTAGGGCTATGGAAATGACAATCTTAATATCTTGGAGTGATTTCTTTATCTCTGGTACCCATTCTGTTTTATCCCCCTTTTTGAGTAAATCATTGAGGGGGAGGACTATCTTTGTGAAACTACTTATGAATTTGCGTACAAAATTTATCTTTCCAAAGAAAGATTTCAATTCCTTCCAAATGTGTGGAGGTGCTAACTTCAAAATAGACTCAACTCTATCTGGATCAATGGAAATTCTAACTTCAAAAATGACATGTCCCAGGAACTTCCCTTTAGTAACACTGAACAAAGATTTCTTGGGATTAAGTGATATGCCATACCTACGACATCTATTGAATACCTACCTTAGATTAGAAATATGAGTACTTCAATCTTTTGAAAAGATAGTCAAGTCATCCATGTAGATGACTATACACCTATTTATCAATCCTTTGAAAGCTTCATCCATTGCTTATTGAAATGTAGCTCCCACATTAATCAACCTAAAAGGCATCCTTCTGTAAGAAAATATTCCCCACTTGGTTGTGAAAGTAGTCTTTAGCCTATCTTCTTCGTTGACCATCAGTTGGTTATATCTTGAGTAATCATCCAAGAATGAAATCATCTTTGAACCATTAACAATTTGCAATACCTCATCTAGTGAGGGTAGAGGGTAGTTGTCCTTCTGAGAAGCTAAATTCAAGTTACAAAAGTCAAAACAAAGATGAATCTCTTTGGTCTTCTTCCGCACAGTAACCAAATTTGCCACCCATGTGGAATGACAGATAGGAAATATGATCTTAGCATCCATAAGTTTCTTAACTTCTTTCATAATTAGTGGTTTGATAATCAGATTTACTGGTTGTTGTCTTTGTCAAAAAGGTTTAGCATATGGTTTCAATGGGATCTCATGTGTGATAATCTCAGGATCATAAGTCTTTAACTCTTCATAGCTCCAAGAAATAACATCTTTATACTCGGTGAGCAATTTGAGCATGTCATCCCTTTCTTATTGATTGCATGTTTTTCCTATTTGCACCATTTTTGGTTCTTCATCAGTACCCACATTGTAGGAGTCACATTCTTTGATTTGTTTCTCTTGAGTTTCTCTTCTATTGAGTCTTGATTCATCGCAATCAAAGATGCGTTCAAGTTCAACCATTCCTTTTGGAATGGTGTTGGTTTTCAAATTAAGGATTCTGTCATCATTCTCAAGCTTGTCATCTTCAAGCTTGTCCTCAGGTGTATCATCAATCTCTTATCCTTGAAAATGGCAACTGCACATAATAAACTTGAGTATATGTTGATCATCTTGAAAGACCTAAAAGTTAGTGATATTATCGAGAATGGAAGGAACAAAAAATAATTCGATTGAGAATCTTTTTAGCTTTGTCTTTTCAACTAGTTGCAAAGCGCTAGCTGAAATAGCAAGGGCATTCGCTACCACATTCTTCCTTCTTAGAATGGATTTGATGTTTAGAGCTTCAAAGTCATCCATTATATCCCATACCCTTTTCCTATAAGCGATTATCTTTTTTCATTGCATAAGTATATGGATTTTACTTGTTGTATAACCAGTTGAGAATCCCGTTCAATTATAAGAGTGGTGACTCATTTTTCCAATGCAAAAAGAAGTGCTCGAAACAAAGCTTCATATTCTACACCATTGTTAGTACATATAAATTGCAATCAATATGAGGCATAGAAAGACCTACCTTTTGGGTTGATTAGTTCAATACCTACAGCGGCTCCTAATTTGCATCTGGAACCATCAAAGTGGAGTATCCAAACTGCATTTTCCTTGGGTTTTCTAACTTTGTGCTTATTTTTCCTTAACTTTTCTTTTACTTGAGCCTTGAATAACTATTTCTTGGGAACCCATTGTAACTTTTCTTGTGTAGGGCTTGATGAATCTCCTTCATATCCTATGGATAGAGGAAGTGTGTGTTTTTCTTACTTCTCATGAATTTCCCCTATTAGCTCTTTGATTTGTTCAACTTTAGGTTCAGGATGAATGACTACTAAAGTCCATCCTTTACCTTTGACATATCGTCTTCTTCTTTGAACCTTAATCATCCCTGGAGGAGGAGAAGATAAACCTCCACCATCTGATGAGGTATCACTGTATGATACATTTAAATCTTTACTTCCTTCTTTAGTTTGTTCAATAAGGTTGGATGAATTTACTAAATCTTGACTTTTAGTAATTTCATCTTTTGAGGTCTTAGTACTCTTGTTTTCCATCATTTGTGTCAATACCTTTTCTACTGCTTCTTGGCATACTAAACATTCAAACTCTAAATGACTAACTTTGTGCAATCGGCAAAATCTTCGAAGGAGGAGGATACTAGGGTTAGCTTCCTCTCCTAAACAATGTAGATTATTCACCATACTCTCTATGAATTGTGTCACGGTCTCAATTTTGGGTATCGACACCTTAGGTTCTTCATTTTGATCTTGAGATGTATTGTTTAAAACCATATTCAATACCATCACTTTGTATGAACCCAAATTCAATTGTAAGAATGCTATCTCATTCTGGGCATTGTAATTTGTGATCATTGTTTTTAGTTTGGGCTCAACATCTATCTTGATTTGATTGTTCAATCCTTTCCATGGCAACCATCATTAAGTGAAGTCAATAGAGAACCATCCTCTGAGACATTTTGTCCATTCTTTTCTCAAGAGTAATCCATATGTCTCCGGGATATCAACCGCATGAATGTCAATAATATCCTAGATTTGAGGATCAACTATTAACTGTATCTGCACATCTTTCAATACTCCAATGACTTTTACCTCTATTTTATCCAACTACATTACCACTCGGTTAGAGGGTTGAGGATTAACTCCTAGCTTTTGAGCTATTGATAATGGCATCACATTACATGAAGCTCCTAAATCAATAAGATAATTATGAAGATTCTTCCCATATATCCTTATGCTTAGCAAAAGTTGGGGTACCTCAACTTTGTCCTTGAACCTAGTGGGCATTGCTTTTGCAATATTTACTTGTTGCGGCACTGTCTTTTGAGTGACAACATTCATATTATGGGAAACCTTTGTATTATCCAATGTCTTCATGAGTGCTTATCTTTGTTGTGGAAAATTTTGCAACATGTCAAACATGGAAATATTGGCTTTCATTTTCTTCAAATCTTCTACTGCATTATACTTTTTAGTAGACCAAGTAGGGTTCTTTAGTATTGTTGGTACATTCACTTGATTCTGATACTATTGTCCTCCTTAGGCTAGCCTTACTAGTGGTGGATTTTTGTTTGCTCTAGGATCAGGTGGAGTTGGTTGCAAACTAGGAGGATTCCATCTATCAAGGGATCCTTTTTGTTTATGAGATTATATCTATTTTGATTATCATTTTGAAAGGAAAACATCTCATTGTGTTGAAGATCGGGTTCTTGACTAAATGGGAATGAGAATTCCTCACTTGCTTGTTGTTCTACTTGTACATTTTATGTACAATTGTAAGATTCTAATAACATTGCAGTGAATTGAATAGGAGGAGGATTATCATTTACTTGTGGGTTTTGATTCACCTCCTGATTACCATTATAGTACACACCATCATCGCTAGGCATATTTTGGCCATCATCATACTGATTGATATCAACATATTGAATGTTGTTGTTGTTATCAGAAAGAATGCTTCCATTATTTGGTTGAGTATTCTATTGTTGGTTTTGTCTTTGGAAGCCATTGTTGCAATCAAGAGGATTGAAATTGTTTCCTGCATTGTTGTTACTGTTATTGTTAAAGTTCCTATTGTAATTCTGACAAAAAATGTTGTTGTCGGGGCCAACATTATTTCTTTGGAAGTTTTTTTTTTGTCCTTGTGACAATCTAAGACATGTCAACTCATTGTTCATTTGTGACATGGTCTTCTTCATTTGACCAACTTCTGAAGGGAGATTGTTATTTGCTTGCATAGGAGCCATTGCTTTCTGTTCAAAGAAAGCTATTTTTGGGGGCTCATACCCTGGATATGTTCTCGCTTGAGTTTATGGAGTGGGTTCCTGCTATAATGGAACTGGGTTCATAGGTATGAATTGAATAGGCACAGTGGGTGCTCCCATAGGGTATGTTGGCATTGTAGGGATTTTTTGTGCCAAAAGAATCATTCCTCCCCCATTAGGATTAGCTTGCTTTGTGAACGTGATCACTTTTGCAAAGACTTTGTCCAATGTATCAATATTTGTTGTAGGAAGTCTTCTAAGAAAGATTGGAGTAACAGGGTCCATAGCATTCAAATAAATTTGGATGGTGGTTTCAACTAGTATTGTGTATGGTGTTTCCAACTTGTGGTAGGCCATATGAAAGCAATAGTTGAAGTGTGAAAATGTCTCTGCTGGGTCCCTTTTTATTGATATGAATTGTTGATGTATCATTGCTGGATTGATAAATGTTTTGAATTGTTCCAAGAACAATTTTTCAAAAGTTTCCCAATATCCAAAACATCTTTGTGGTAGGTTCATGTACCAACTAAAGGTAATTTCCCCCAAAGAGTAGGGAAATGAACGAAGAACCACATCCTCATTAGCAATTTTCTTTCGGTTGCAAATTTCCTTAAAAAAATTGACATCATCTTCGACGGTTCTTATTTCTCCATAAATGAACCTTAGAAAAAATTTCTTGGGATTCTTAGGGAGGTCATGGAGTGCACCTCTCATGTTAATGGGTGAATCAACTACGTTTGCGAAAAAGGCCATCAGAGGATTTTGTGGACCTAAAGGTGGCTGAGATGGAGTGGAAGAAGATGATGAAATATCAAATGGGAGTGGTTGAACTCAAGGTATTCCTCTATCACTATGTGGCTTATGAAAATGAGTAAGCTCTAGAAATTCTTGGGCACTTGGTGAAGATCTTAACGCTCATTGGAATGGGGATCTTGGATCAATATCCTCCAGCTTGTATCAATTCTGGAAAAAGAAAACTTCTGTAGAAATACACTTCCTCACTTCTTCTTAATTTTGCAAACCACAGAGTTTTGTGGACCTATGGTTCTATGAACCTGTGTACCTATAGATCTATGGACCTGCGGACCTATGTACCTACAGATTTGTGGACCTACAGACCTGCGTACCTATGGATCTACAGACCTGCATACCTGAATTTCTAAAAAATTTAGAAGTGATTTCTAAACTTTCACAGAGTGCAGATTATTGTAAGCGTGCAAGAATTCTGAAACTTTATCAAATCTTCATTGTTTCCAGTAGTAGGTTCTTTTTTTTTTAGGCAATCCTTCTAGCGCCACTTCTCTTGGGTGTTCATTTTGCACGAGGTCAACGACAGGAATCCATCACGTAATTTCTCTCTTGAAAAGCAAATATTTTTAAGGGTCTGCTCCAAGGTTCAGTATTTGTCTTGTGACGTACCAAAATCTTCTTAGTAGAAGATAAATGTGAGTGTTCACAAGGAGGCCTTTGCTGGTTCTAAAAACTCTTTTATCTCAGAATTGAAGTAAATCTGTTCATTGTCTTAAAATATCACACCAAAAGAACAATATTTTTTTTATTTTCTATTTTTCAATGAATGCAACTCTAACAATGCAGCTACTATGAGGTCCTATTCTAATAGGGGGTTAGTAAAGAAAATAATGAAACTGAAAGAAAAATAACATGAAATCAAATGACTTGAAAGTGAAATTCCTAAATGGACATAAGCTATAGAACACAACATGTTGCAAGTTAAACCTTCAAAGAAATTGGTGGGAAACCAATGAAAATAGGAGCAACGCTTCCTAGAATCCATTGATGCAATCATCGATGAGAATCTTTAACAAATTATATGATGTTTTACTCTTCATCAAATTGCAAGGCCATGGAAAGTGCGCTCATGCGAGACAAAAAGCTATGTAGACACAATCGGGTGATCTCTTCTCAAGCTCGTTACGTCAGCATAATTCATATATCTATAGCAAACACTAGAACTAAAAGATCGCACATCCAAAAACAATGCAATAAACCTTTGGCTCAATCTCAATTTAGTCCACCTTAATCCTTTTTTATCTAATATGAAATTGGTGTACCTTTGATCCTCTATTTTTCTAACTAATTCTGCAATTCTAACCTTCTTCTAAGTCACCTTGAAACTGATCAATTCACGCCTTTTATTTGCTTCAAATCTTTGCTAGCATCACCTCCTCACATAAATTCATTCATACTCTTCTCTCATACTAAATTATGGGGCTTCACCTCCCTTTAAAAAGACTTTGGTGGCTTAGGGTTAGGTATGAATCCTTGATTGAGATTCATCCATTTTTCCCACTCAATTCCTTCCTTTTTTCTAATTGGTTGCATGTTGATCGCATAGAAAATCCAAATAGATTTTATCTTGAAGATCTATCAATAAGTTGGCTCAAAAATAGTTTACATAGTTTTTTGTGCCATCACAAAAAATTAGGTCCATTCTGTGTTACTCGACACTTGTTAATACTGATGCTCGATACATACTATAATTCTATTTAGCTCGACACCTAAACTTTCTTGGCATATACTGTTCACTTGACACTTGAACTACTTGGGACTATCTATTTGTTTGGCACTTGAATGACTCTGTACATGAGTGACTCAACACTCATTACCACTTAGCATCTATACATATTATGCTTTGACATATGTTACTAGCTTGACATGAACTTAGTAAAAAACTTAAGTGCATTGACACTCAATTGTCAAAATGAATCTGAGATCAACAATCTCCCCCTTTGACATGAGTGACAAAAACGCTTAATGATACATGATGAATCTAATCTCCTCGAGTATAATGTACATCTAGTTTGGCATATATACAAAAGTTCAAAATTGTTCAAAATTTGGTAATGGACTATATACCTCAAAATTTTGTAACTCCCCTTGAGTTAATTTGTCTTTTCTGTATCCAAAATATATCTGAGTAGATTTGCCTCTTGTTGTTACTCTTTGTCTTCAAACATTCTAATATTTTGTATCTGATATTCCCTATCTCTACTTTTCTATTGTTTCCTACTTCCCCTTTTTGTTTTCTCTTCTCTTTTATTTTCCCTTTCACATGTCTTTGCCTTTGCATATTTGTCTACCCCTATCTCCTCCTTATGTTTACCTCCCCCTTTTCGACACTTATGTCAAAGGGTCTATACACCAAATGTGTATTTATCCAAAAAGTTCTTGTTAACTTCCATTGCAATCTTGAGAGTAGCATCCCAGTTGTCTATTGCAACATCTAAGGATTTGATTTGGATGGTTGTCTCTACTGCAAGGTGAACTAAGAAGTCCAAAGTTGAAAGATTAGGATCTTTCTTTAGCACTATTTCAGAATAGGCTAGTTCCTTCTATAGTATTTCCATGTGGGGGGTAAGGGAGGCTTGAATGTGGACTAGCTTGGCTCTTGTGTTAGCCTCTTTTGCTATTAATATAACTAGTTCCTTTTGTGTGTGAAGCACTGTATGAAAATGCTTCTCACCTTGAGTTGAGTTTTGAGGTAGTTGTGTGCTTGAAATCTTCAAATTCCTTTCTAAACTCAAAATACTATGGCCTGTCTCTTGTGTGAAGAGTGTGGGGTCACACAATTTTGTGTACAATGAGAATATATTCTCAAGTACCTTCTTCACTTTTTCAATCTTTGTAGCCAACTCTACTTGTGATAGTGCTATTTCACTAGATATCTTCTCATTTACCTTTCCTTGAAATTTTTTTTTAGACCATTCCATGAGTTTTACATTGGTTTCCTAGTCTTCATTTGTCACCTGTTCAACAATTTTTGAAAATTGTTCCAATATAGGCTTGGTTTCACCAGGTGTTTGCAAGCTGAAGGCATTTAAAAAGATGTCTTTTATGTCATGAAGTTCTTGCCTTTGCTTATACTCTTTCCTGAGTATATCTTGATTCTTCTTTCTTTCTAATGCCTCTTGCATGATAGTAATCTATTCTAAGTTCATGGTTGCATAGTCATATTTTGGTATAACAATTTCTTCATTTAGTGTTGGGTCTCCATAGTGAAGTACCCTTGCAAACTTTGTTGAGCTCAAGCCTAGTGCAAAAATCTGAAGTGGCATTGCATTAGTGCTAAGCTTCTAAAGAACTTTGGTAGGAGTGTCATTTGTTGGTAAATTAACCAATGTTTGTATGGCTTCCTGTTCCTTTTCTTTGGGTATGTCATTCTCTTTTTCTGATCTTCTTGGATCAATCATAATTATTCGTTGTTCACCTTGTGTTTATATAGTAGGTACAGAAGCATCTGTCTGTCCTACTTGTTCCTTTGTGGGCTCCTCTGCAGTCTTAGTTTGTAGTTCAATTATAACAAATTTTATTGTGGTGTCAATGTTTGCTGATGTATCTTCTGATGTTTGCACTTGAGGTTGACCACTAGTAGCTATAGGGATGGCAAAAGGTGGTTCTTTTGTATTCACTTTATGCCTAGTTATGTTCGCTACTGCTTTCTATAGCTCATCCACATTGACCAACACTAGATTATCACACAATTTATCTTGTAGTGTGGATTGGTCAAGGATCTTCTTTAGATCCTCTTTAGTTAGTGGATTAATGTTCTAAGCTGATCTATCAGGAACATCTTTTACTTTTATTGTGTTTGCAAGTGTTTTTGTGTCATGTGAAGGGCTTAATGGTGGAAATTATGTGTATTGCACACTCTATTCTATTTGTTGCTCCTTAGCTATTGCCACTTCATCTTCCTTTTATTGTGTCTCCTCCACTATGTTATCTCCCTTTTTTTTTCTTAGTTTCTCCTTCCTTATTATCATCCTTATCTTTTCCATTACCCCTCCCTTCTAATGGATCCTCTTCTCCTTCCTTAACAGTAGTCAAGCCATATATCAACTTCTACATTTGAGTGGATTTCTTTACATCATCTTCAATTTTGTTTTGAAGAATGTTGAATGCCCTGTACTTGGGTGTAGATTTGCTACCATGTTTCTTGTTTGCTTTAGTGATTTTCCCTTTTGATAGTTTTTGCAAAACTTGTGCCAATGTAAATTCTCTTATTTCCTTCTCCATATTTAGGCAATAATGCCATTTATTCTCAACAATTGAATATAGATCTTTGGGCATTGTATTATCAAATTCAAGAGGGGTGTTCTTGAATTTTTCCATCATGGCATACACTAATTCTTCTAACATATTCTTATCTTATCTACTTAATTTATTAAATTCAATATTTTTGAATCCTATTAAGTTTTCATTATCACAAATGTTTTCAATATCAAACTTGGGAACATGACTTACTATTCTGAATTGGCTTGTGTCTTCTGACTTGGTCCTTTCATCATTAGATTCTAGTTGTGCCACATATTTTCTCCTTAGTTTCTTCTACACAGGACCTTGTTGTTTAGTAGCCTTCTTCTTTTCCTTTACTTGCTCCTTGGCCTTTTGAGTGGTGGTCCTTGTGTTGGCTCTTGTAGCTAGAGTAGTAGGCTTTGCAAGGCTTGGTTTTGCAATTTTCTTTTCCTTTGGCTGAGTTGCAAGTTGTGTCTTAGCCTTTCTCTTCTTTGGTTCTTGTTTGACTAGTGCTTCCTTGGCTTGTTTCTCCTCAGCACCTTCTTCTTCTACATCTTCACCCATGCCTTGGGTTAGGGAAAGAGGTTCCTAGCCTTGCTCTTGTTCTTCCTCTTCTTCTTCTTCATCACCATCTTCATCATGCCTTCAGCTCCTTCACCAAACTTGGCTTTTAGCTTCCTCACCATTTTATCTTTCTTTTTAAGAGTTGAGGTTGTTTTTAAATCCATCTCAACTTTAGATTTCACAACATCATAGTTACCAAAGATTTTTGCTAACTTATCAACTTCTTCTGCAACTAGTGGGGTGATGGAAATTGAGGATTCATCAATGTTGATCTCATAACCTAAAGGCCTTAACCATCTAACTCTAGGCACTGCAACTTGGATGGAGATGTAGTCAATATCTACTAGAAGGAAAATGTCATTGTAGTATTTCTCCACTAGGGAAATAGGAATTCTTAGCCTCCGTTTCATAAATTGCTTGAAGTCTTCAAAGTAACTTTTTATTACTGACTCAAAATTTTCTCCCGTTTGTTCAATGTACTCATTTATTTGCATAGCCATAGACTCATTGGTCTTCCATCCCACTCTAAAAAAAAATGGTAATTCATTTTGAACATAGAATAATATACATACCAAGATTGAACCAAATTTGCATTGAGCACTTTTATATTTCCTTATTGCTCCTAGGTTCTTCATTATTTGCTGCAACTATAGCTCTACAAGATCATAAGTATGATATTTCTTCACAATCTTATATCCTACATCAATTTCTATATAAGGAGCACTATTTAGTAAGCTTGACTAATAGAATTTTTGTGATATAACCCTCCCTACAAATTCAAGAAGTGGACCTTTGATACTATCAATTGTCATTCTTCTCTTGTTCCACTTTGCCCTTGTATTTTGGTCTATCACCTCTTTAGAGTCACTCCTTAGGGTCTTGGGGCAATCTAGGGTTGTGTATCTTGTGACCCTATGTACAATTCTCTTTGACAGTTTGATGGGTCCATCTTCTAGCCATAAACAAAAGTTGTATATTCTGCTCAGGACAATTTTGATCTATTTAGTTTTGAAGACAATGAAGAAATCTAGGGCACAAGTTAGTCCCTTTCTCTCAACAATCTTGAACTCTTCTTTCAACTCCCCATTTTCACATAATTTATCATATGCCTGATGTATATCCATCTCTCCAATTCCCCCAACCTTGTAGTTATAATGTTTCCTTACATCTTGTACCATTACAACCTTGGGTGGAATAATAGATAATGCACTTGCTAGATCATTCTTGTAGGCCACTTCAGGTATGGCTCTAAAATCTAGTTGTTTTACCTCATTATTAACTAGTTGAACTTCAAATGGTTCTTTATCCTTAGGATTCTTAAAACTAGAGACCATTTTGCAAACTAGGGTTTCAACAAATATGTAAACTGCATAACTCAACACGTCAAGAATACTTTTAGATTGATGAAATGATACTTAATCATTGCTAGAATCCATGAAAATTCTTCAATCCTACTCAAAAATCATTTCTTTACTCTACTTTCTCTTTCTCTATGTTTTTAATGATGAAAAATTGAAAATTGACCTTATACCCTTCAAAACATCACATTTAATGCATGGTGCATATATAGTTGTAAACTTGGCTCCAATGCAATTTATGTTTTACTCAGCATCCATTGGTTTTCCCATCACTTAGCTACTATAAGAATTACCCTTACTCATCTTCTATAGAAATTTCCTTCACTCAAAAGCTACTACTAACTCAACTTCTACTAGCTTTGGCTGTCAGCTCAGCACACACTAGAATTTACTCAATAATTGAAGAGGAATTTTCACACTCAACAGTATGATGAAAACTTAAAGATTTAACCTTGGTTTTTCCTTGTTGACTTGCATCATTATTCATTCTAATTTATCCTTTTCAACACTAACTTATCTTGGAATTGATGTATGATGAAGCATTTAAATACTAGTCCCACATACCTCTTTTTGCTTAGTTTGTTGAGATGTGATCACTTGACCTATCAGATGAAGTGATCCCTTCATTTGATGAGCTGCATCCATCTTTCTTCCTCCATGTTTTGTTCATCTCTCCTCTAATGTGCTCAACATATACCTTGCCTTTTCCTTTGTTGAACTCCGAGTTAGGTGCCTTTTTCCTTTTTGGGCAATGCTTGTTGATGTGACCATTCTTCAAACAACTAAAGCATGTATTTTGACTCAACCATCTACTGTAGCTACCATTGAAGTGTGTTCTTATGAAATTCTCAAGGATGTATCCATACTCGTGACAATAATAACAACTTTGTCTTGTATTGTAATCCCAGTTATAGGAATTTTCATAGCTTCTTCCCTTTGTTGATTTATTTGATGACCATGTGGACTTGGATCTACATTCAAAGGCTCTGTGTCAAAACTTCTGATAATTGTAGTATCATCCTTCAAATTTTGGTGCATGCATGGTTCCAGTTCTACATTCATGTGCTTGATGACCTTGTTTGTTGCACTTGTGAAAATGAATCATTTTCTTTGGCTTAGCATTTTGACTAGCATTCTTTCTCCCACAAACATTAGCTATATGTCCTTTCTTTCCACAATGATGACAAGTACATTTAGAATTCTTACCTTTATTGTTTCTTTCCTCAATAGCTTTGGATCTTTCTCCTTCTTTAGTGCTTGTGTAGCCCAATCCTGATGTGTCTTTACTAGATCTAGGGGATTTCAGTAGTTGCTCAAAGTACTTGATGGCTTCATTTGGTTTTTTTAAACTTTCAACAAACTCCTTTTCTCTTTTCAAGTCATTCTACAATTTCTCATTCTACAACGTCAATGTAGTTATCTCAATGTCCTTGACATTCAGCTCATGATGGACATTCATCATTTGGCTTAGGGTGTCCAATTGCATGTTTGAGATCCTAGATAGCTCTACTGATTTTTCTTCCACTCTATTTGCCAAAATTCTTTTATCTTCTTTAATCATGGCCTTGTCTTCTATAGCTTTCTTCTTTTGTTCAGTCACCTCACATAGCAATATCGCTTTTGATTCTTGTTCCAACTTGAGATTTATGATCTCTTCAGCTTGTGCTCTATTCTTGTCCATGAGATTTGTAATTTTTGCATTGAATTCACAAGAGTTACCATCTATAAATAACTTTTTGGTTCCATTCTCTTTGTATTGTGTGTCATTTTCAGCCCTAGGAATCTCTTTCCTTCTCTTTACTGAACTTATCAATGCATCTCTAGCTTCATTTAGTTGTTTTAGTAAGAGATTTATCTCAATCTCCTAATTCTGAATGGTCTTTCCCAAATTGTAAACTCCCATCTCAAGATCTTTTCTCCAAGTTGTAGAGCTTCTCGTGATGAGAACCTAGCTCTGATACCAATTGTTCGAAATACAAATGGGAAATGTATACTTTTGAGAGGGGGGGTGAATCAGATGTACTAATCTCTAACCAATAAAATTTTTAACTTTATGCATGCATTAACATATTTCAATAACATGTAAATTAAATGCATCCACATAAACACTTGACACTAGATATGATTACCAAAAAACCCTCCAATAAGAAGGTAAAACTAGGGTGCGGATGACACTCAGAATTCTTCACTACTGCAGTAATAAAGTTCACCTGTTAATGTTACATAATTTGACCATTCTCATTATCTACTTTTTGAAAGGCCTGCCATGTTAAAGGCTTACAAAGGATTGTTAGATCCCACCCTATTAAAAGTGTGCCTAGCTAAAGGACTTTAGAACACTCGCTTGAAATGTCACCCTATTAAAGGATTTCGCTATGACTTGTTAAGTCAACCTTAGTACAAAGGATTTTATCCTGCTGATATAGTTGTTAGAAAGTACAATAGAGTGTTTGATTTGACTATTTATAGTCTAGTATTGCTAATTTCAGATATCAATGTAGTCCATCTTGATCCTTTCCAATTTGATATGAAATTGTTGTATCTTTGATCCTCTATTTTGCTAACTAATTCTACAATTCTGACCTTCTTCAAAGTCACCTTGAAACTGATCAATTCACCCCTTTCATTTCCTTCAAATTTTGCTAGCATTACCTCCTCACATACATTTATTCATACTCTTCTCTTGTACTAAATTATGGGGCTTTGTCTCCCTTTAAAATGACTTTGGTGGCTTAGGCTTAGGTATGAATCTACAATTGAGATTCATCCATTTTTCTCTCTCAATTCCTTCCATTTTTCTGATTGGTTGCATGTTGATCGCATAGGGAATCCAAATAGATTTGATCTTATCTTTAAAACTTCAAAATCTATCCATAAGTTATCTCAAAAATAGTTTTCTGTGCCATCACAAACAACTAGGTCCATTCTATATTACTTGACACTTGTTAATACTAATGCTGGACACATACTATAATTTTGTCTAGCTTAGCACCTAAACTTGCTCAGTATCTACTATTCACTTGACACTTAAATTGCTCGGCACTATCTATTTTCTCAGCACTTGATTGACTCGGCACTCATTACAACTCAATATCTATACATATTATACTTCTGCATATGTTACTAGTTGGCATGAACTTAGTAAAAAACTTAAGTGTGTTGACACTCAATTGTCAAAACCAATCTGAGATCAACATAAATAGACTTTATAATCATCATAAAAATTCACTCAATGTACTCATTCAACTTCTTAATTAACTCATTTAATCAATTTACTCCTAACTTTTCATTCTTTGTTATGTTATAACTAAATGATAGTAATCCAAATGAGCTATTATCGATTATTAATTTAGTTATTACTGAGTTGTACTAAAATAAAAATAACATGTAAAAAAACTTGCAATTTAATATTATTCATAGATTTGACATAGGGATTTTTAGTGTGGAAACCCCTTTAAGGGAAAAAAACACGTAGGATTGTCAACCCAAAATTTTCACTCTTTTGAAGTGAGCTTTGCTAGGAGACAACCTTGTTAAAGGTTTACGTACACATTGTTAATGTGACCTTATTAGAAGATTTACACCCAAAGATCATCTAGACCTTATCATGAAATACCTTTCATCTTAAAAGGCTCTTTTTATTGTAGGACCACTTAGATCTTTCTCTTCTACACATCATTGTTAGTCTCATAACTCAACATTCTCCTAATTAGCCTCAAATTAGTCTCTTCATCTAAAGTATAATCATCAACAAATCTTACTAAAGTTATCTCTTCTATTACTTCCTCTTTCTCAACCAATCCAAAGTCATCATCTTCATCATCACTATCATTCATGAATTATTTTAATCTTGTATAAAGTTTCTCATTATAAGAAATATAATCCTTAGAAATTCTTGACTTGTAAGGCATTCTAGTCTTCTTTACTCTCTTAGGACATTTGGATAAAAATGAAAAAAATCTTCCAACAAACAAAATTTTTCATACCTTCATCTCTCCTCTTATCTTCTTTTTTCCAAATTTTATAGTTAGCTCCACCAAAATTAGTACTTTCTTTTTTGAAATCACCTACCATTAATCTCCTTAAGAAGTTAAGCAATCTCTTCAAGGACCTGATTCTTTGATACCAATTGTTAGAAAGTAAAGTCCAACAAGAGAACTGAGGGGGTGGGGGGTGAGTCAATTATTTGATCAATACAAATTTTATCAAAATTATTAGAACTTAAATATTTGATCAATATCTAAAACAACCATAAAAAGATACACATACACAATTACACCAGATATGTTGACTAGGAAAATCCTTGATCAGAGGGAAAACCCCGATGCAGATGATATTTACAAAATATAGTACTAATATAAATTTCCTATTGAAAATAGATTGATACAAGTATGAATATGTGTTTCAATCATTTTTTTGTCACTGATATCAAACCTACTACTTGATGGTAAGACAATTTCTTAAATGATTTGAGTACTATCTTTTGTTTGGTTGATGAAGAGGATTTGATCAGATGAGGTAACATTAGCACCTAGAGGAAAGTTTGAGTTATGATATGGAAAAGAAGTACACGGATAAATTAAGATATTAATATTATAGTGCATTGATAATCTACTTAAGGTTACAAAGGATGGATATAGTGATTAAGTTTAGAAGAACAAGTTAAACCCAATATGTTTGCCAAGCTTAATAATATGTACAATAGGTGCTAAGAAAAGTTAGTGTAAGCCAAATAGAAAATTAGTTGGAGCTAAGAAAAGTAAATTTCAGTATAAGCTGAGGGATACAATGTAAGTCAAGTAAAGTTTAGTTGATGCCAAGTACTAGTAAACTTTAGTTCATGCTGAGTGTTTTGATAGTGCATCCTAAGCAATGCAGTATGTGTCAAGTGTTAGCATTATGAGAAAGATTGAGAATTCAATGAATCGTGTGGAAGATAAGCTTGATGAGCTAGTGGCACAAAATTCAAGATAAACTATTTTGAGGTGAATTCAAAGAGGATTGAAGGAGAATTTTCTAGAAGGGAATGGAATGAAATGATGGATAGATTCATTGAATCCTACCTAATCCAACTTAACCCTAAAATAGATGAAGGAGGATGAATGGAAAAAGATCTCAAGTTTATATTTATTGAGATGGCTAGTCAGAAGCAAAGGTTGTCATGCGTGAGAACCTAAGGAAGACAAGGAGTCAAGGGTATTGATTCATTCAATGACTTAAGAGAAGAGATTGCTATTGGCAAGAAAATCAAGAAGGATTAAGGGTATAAATTCTTGAAGGGTGAACAAGTTGTTAGAGCTGAAGTGTGTGAAAGCTAAGAAGAATGGAGGACTAAAACATAGATTTGGAATTTGCAAGTGTATTGTAAGTCGTTATCAAATCAAGCTTTACTGTTACTTTCTAATCATTGTACTAGTATGGGGTAAATCCTTTAGATTAAGGTTGACCTAACAGTCATTTGTAAATCTTTTAATTGGGTGACATTCCAAGTGAATGATCTAAAGTCCTCTAACAAGCCTCACTCCTAATAGGGTGATTGAAATGCTTTAACTAGGTCACATTTAAGAGTGTGCATTGCAACCTTTAATAGAGTTGGTCTTTCATTGGGCATCACTTTAGAAAAGTGAGAATGAGTACCATGTTACTGGTGGTTTTTTCCAAATTGGGTTTCCACATTAAATCACAGTGTTAAATGTGTTATTGAATTGTTTATGGTTCATTTTTACATTTCTACAAAGTTGACTTGATAGTAACCTATAGGTTTAAGTAATTGTATGATCTAATGGATGCATGCATGATGAAAATGTTTTATAAATATGGGTTCACTAAGATATGAAAAGTTTTATTTTTATATTTGGACCTTGGATAACTAATTCACCTCCCCTCTTAGTTATTCTAAAGAATTCCAACAATTGGTATCAAAGCCATCTACTTAAGAGGACTAGTTTTAAGGTACTAGAAGCAAAAGGATCAAGATGTCAAAAAGAGAGGTACCCAAGGTTAATAGAGATAACTTTCTTGCATAGAAAAATATGATGAAGCTACACCTAGGAGGTCTTGGAGATCATGCACAATCTACCATCACAATAGAGCATGTTGATCCTGCCAAAGCCCTAACTGTTAAAGATCTGAAAAAGAAGAAAGAACACAACTAGACAATGTTGAAGATTGCCTTTTCCCTAAGTTATGCTAAGTTTGATGATATCAAGGGTTGTGACAGTGCAAAGAAAATGTGGGATGCTCTTCAAACTATCTATGGAGGAGATAAAAATGTTCTAAGAGCCATATCTGAAAGTCTTAGAGGTAAGTTCAATGATATAAGAATGCAAGAAGGTGAGAATATTGCTCTAGGATAAAGGATGTTGTTAATACACTAAGGGGATCTACTAGTACAATAGATGATGAGACTGTACTAAGAAAATTTTTGAGAACACTGTTGCCCATTTATGCTATTAGAGTTTCTGCAATACAAGAATTGAGATGTATACTAGGTTCTAATCTAACTCTTGAAGGTCTGGTAGGTAGGCTCACTACTTTTGAGCTATCTAATTTTGATAATTTAAAACGTAAAAATATTGAATCTTCTTTTAAAGCCAAGATATCATTGAAGGAACCTAATGAAAAGAAGAAGAAAAAGGTAAAATATGTTTCCAGTGATAGTGAAACAGATGAGGATGATGTAAAACAAATTGAAGCACTGCTAGCAAGGAAATTTCATAGAGGTAAAAGGAAACTCAAAGGTAAATTACCTATCATGTGTTTCAATTGCAATGAAGTTGGTCATATTATTGCTAAATGTCCAAAGAAGAAGAATTATAGAGGTGGGGACAAGTACAAAAGTAGAAGAGATGAAGACAACAAAGATTACAAAGATAAAGGAAGGAAGTTTTGCTACATTGCTGAAGAAGAAACAAAAGATGGATCTAATGATCATGATGATGAATCAGTGTATGTTGCAATGAAGGATAAATCTGATGAGGATGAGGCAACTACACTAGTGTCTTGTGTGAACACGAATGATAGATTGATCATTGATAGTGGTTGTTCACATCACATGTCTAGAGATAAAAGTAAGTTCATTACCTTGAATTATGATGATGGAAATAGTGTAAGGTTTGGTAATGATGCACCCTATCTAATAAAAGGAAAAGGTTCTATCAAACTCACATAAAAGATTTCATGTGACAATTCTTATTATGTTGAAGGACTTAACTATAATTTGTTGAGTGTCTCATAATTGAATAACTAAGGTTGTAATGTTGAGTTGGAAAACAAGATTGCTAAGATATATAATACTAATGGAAAACTAGTTGGAAAAGGTGATCAAACTAGAGGTAATCTATTTTACCTTGATATGGATAATGCTACTTGTTTAGTTGTAGAATTTGATGATGTGTGGCTATGGCACAAGAGGTTATGTCATGTTAATTTTGATAACTTGGTTAGTATCAGTAACATGAGAAGAGTTAGAGGTTTTCCTAAGATGAAGAAACTTGACAATATAATTTGCAAACAATGTTAGTTAGGCAAAATGACAAAGTTAAGTTTTAAGACTAAGACTCATACCTCTAAAGGAATATTATAGATTTTTCATACTGACTTGTGTGGACCAATTGAAGTGAAAAGCTACAAAATAGATACGTACATTATGCTATTTGTTGATGATTATTTTAGAATAATGATAGTTATGTTTCTAAAATAGAAATACGATGCTTTCCAAATGTTTAAGTGGTATTTAGCAAGAGTTGAGAAGGAAATAGGTAAAAGTTTGAAATGTTTGAGATTTGACAGAGGAGTAGAATTTACATCAAATAAGTTGAAGGTGTTTTGTAATGATAGAGGAATCAAAAGACAAACATATGCTCCTAGGACCCCTCAACGAAATGGAATTCCTAAAAGAATGAATTTTTTTGTAATGGACTATGCTAGGATGCTCATAATGGAGAAAAATGTTGCCTTGAAATATTGGAGAGAAGATGTAAGTACTATTGACGATACCTTAAACCGTGTATAAGTCAAGAAAGGTACTCATTCAACACCTGTTGAACTATGGTATGGATACTCACCCAATGTAAAACATTTTAAGGTATTTGGAAGCAAGTGTTATATTCTCAAAGATTTCAAAAATGGTAAATTAGATGCAAAAAGTGAAGAAGATACATTCCTTGGCTATTCCATAAGAAGTAAATCTTATAATTGTTTAACTACTAAAACTAACAGAGTTGTGGAAAATGCAAATGTGAAATTTGATGAATATACAGTAGTACATGAGGCTGAACCTACAAAGGAACCAAAAAAATACAAATCATTTGTATACTTTTATGAAGGTATGCCTATGCATGAAGACTTTGTAAATCAATTTTAAAATCAACAAAAAGCTTCAGTGACTTTCGAGTCACATACTATGAATGCTGAGTTTCATTTAGGAATCGAGCTACATTCAGATATCGAGTTATAGATTTAAGTTGAGGCACATTTAGATTTTGAGATTACTGTACATGAAAGAGATGTTGAACTAGCTAACATAGATGTACGTAGTGATTCAAAATTTGAGAGACCAAATGAGGAAAATAGAGCATAACCAAGATTGTCTAAGTATGTCAAGAGACATCACCCTACTACACAAATCATTGGAGATAAATATGCTAGACTGATGACAAGGAACAAGTTAAGAAATGATACATGTTTGATGAGCATGAAATAACCTAAAATAGTGAAAGATGCCTTAAAAGATGTGGATTGGAGTAAAGCCATGAAAGAAGAGATTTAACAATTTGAGAAAAATAAGACATGGACTCTAGTTTCTAGAATAGAAGATAAAAATGTGATTGGCACCGAGTGGGTATATAGAAACAAGTTAGATGAAAATGGTGATCACAAGAAACAAGGAAATATTAGTTTGTAAAGGATATGCACAATAAGAAGGGAGAGATTATGGAGAAACATTTACTCTTGTTGCAAGATTTGAAGGAGTAAGAACTCTGCTTGCTTACTCTACATACAAAGGTTTTGAAGTTTATCAAATGGATGTTAAGTCTACATTTTTGAATGGTATATTGGAGGAAGAGGTTTATATAGAACAACGAGAAGGATTTTTTGATGATAACAAAAAAAACATGGTATGTAGAGTACATAAAACCTTATATGGTTTGAAGCAAGCACCAAGAGTGTAGTATGAGATGCTTCATAATTATCTTGTGAAGATTGGATTTGAAAGGACTAATGATATTAACAATATGTACTTGAAGACAGAGAAAGGAAAAGGTATTTTAATATCTAAATTTTGTTTTGATGATATCATATTTGGAGGTCAAGATACTTTATGTAAATCTTTTGCAAATGAAATGAAAAAAGAATTTGAGATGTCTATGTTTAGAGAGATCAAGTTCTTTGTGGGTTTGCAAGTAAATCAAATGATATATGGTATTTACATCACTTAGTCAAAGTATGTAAAGGAGACTAAAAACTTTTGGATTGGAAGATTCAAAACTAGTAAGCACACCTATGGTAAATTACCATAAATTGTCAAAGAATGATGGTTCACTTGAGGTGAATCAAACATTATACAGGTCTATGATTGAAAAATTGCAATATGTAGTACATAGCAAACCTGATATTAGATTATTTGTTGAGATAGTTGCTGGATTTTTTGCTAATCCTAGAAAGAATCATTTGATGGTAGTTAAGAGAATAATGAGATATCTAAAAGGAATAGAAGGCTATGATCTAAACTACAATAAAAATGAGAAATTTGGTTTGAGAGCCTACACTGATGTTGATTAGGCTAGAAATATTGATGACAAAAAGAGCACCAGTGGAGGGGCATTTTTCTTAGGAAAAAGGATGGTTACATGGAATAGCAAGAAAAAAAACCACATCTTTCAATCTACTACTGAAGCTGAATATGTTGCTATTGTAGTAAATTGTACAAACATTGTTTGGATCAAACAACTACTCAAAGGTATGAAAGAGGAAATCAATAAACCGGTGATACTTTATTGTGATAATAAAAATGTTATAAATATATCAAAGAATCATGTGATGCATACAAAGACTAAGCACATTATGATCAAGCATCATTACTTGAGAGAGTTAGTTCAAGAGAAAGAAGTGACGATGGAATATGTTAACACAAAAGAGAAAATAGTTGATATCTTCACAAAATAATTACCTAAGGATACTCATGAGTATCTAAGAGGTAAACTAGAGGTTATGCCCCTATCAAAGCCTATCTAAGAAGCATGAGAAGTGCCTTGCATCAAACAAGTTGATTGGTATATGTTACACATTAATGCAGTGGATTCTACTTTAGGAGCTGCCTAACATAATCAAAGAGTTGGAGTTACAAATCAGTCACAAGCTAGGTAACTAAGGGAGAAACTAAAAATGTTCATATCTGCATATCAAGATGACAAATCTTTGGAATTTTTGTCAAAGAGGGAGAAATCCTACTGAGGGAGAAATCCTAATCCTCTTAATCTTATTAAGGGAGAAATCCTAACTTTTGAGGGCAATATGAGATATTGTTTTCCAAGAAGGAGATAAAGTAAAGACTGAGAAAACATGGAATACCTAGTAAGAGGGAGTTAATGTCAAAGGAGATATAAGAAGTCCTTTTGAGGGAGTCACAAGGATGATTTGATTGATTATCTGTTGATCAGAACAAAAATTTGTAACCTATTTAGAAGATGAAAAGTTGCTGATAGAGGGATGGATTTCAAGACAAAGAACTATTTTCTTTTTGGTATTTTATTGGTTATATTAATTATGTTTGGTCAATTTGGTTTTCCATCAATGCTAAAGAGGGAGATTGTTGAAAACAAATTGATACAAGTATGAATATGTATTTCAATCATTGTTTTGTCACTGATGTCAAACTTGCTACTTGCTGGTAAGACAATTTTTTACATGAATTGAGTACTATAATTTGTTTGATTGATGAAGAGGAATTGATCAAATGAGGTAACAATAGTACATAGAGGAAAGGTTGAGTTATAATATGGAAAAGAAGTACAAGGATCAGTTAAGACAGTGATATTATAGTGCATTGATAATCTACTTAAGGTTGCAAAGGATGGATATGCTGATTAAGTTCAAAAGAACAAGTTAAATGAAGTATGTCTTCCAAGCTTAACAATCTGTATAGTACGTGCTAAGAAAAGTTAGTGTGAGCTGAGAAGAAAATCAGTTGGAGTTGAGAAAAGTCAATTTAAGTGTAAGTCGAGTAAAGTTTAGTTGATTTCAAGCACCAATAAACTTTAGTTCATGACGAGTGTTTTGATAGTGGATGTTGAGCAATGTAGTATGTGATGAGCATTAGAAGTGAGTAAATGCCAAGTGTCAACATTATGGGAACGATCAAGAATTTGATCAATCTGAGCCAACAAGTTTGATTTCTTGGATTGTGCAAACTGTGTGGAAGATAAGCTTGATGAACTGGTGGCACATAATTCATGATAAACCATTTTGAGGCAAATTCAAAGAGGATTGAAGCAGAAGTTTCTAGTAGGGAATGAAATGAAATGATTGGTAGATTCATTGAATCCTACCTAATCCAACCTAACCCTAAAATGGATGAAGGAGGATGAAAAAGAAAATATCTTAATTTTCTATTTATAGAGATGGTTGTTTGGAAGCAAAGGTTGTCATGTGCGAGAACCTAAGGAATACAACGAGTCTAGGGTATTTCTTCATTCAGTGACCTAAGAGAAGAAACCACTATTGGCAAACAAAGAAAGAAGGCTTAAGGGTATGAATTCTTGAAGGGTGAAAAACTGTCAGAGTTGAAGTGTGTGAAAGCCAACCATAATGGAGGACTGAAAGAAAGATCTAAAATTTGCAAGTGTGTTGTAAGTTGTTATTAGATCAAGTGTTACTGTTACTTTCTAATCATTGTATCAATCTATGGTAAATCATTTGGATTAAGGTCAACCTAATAGTCTATTGTAAATCCTTTAACTAGGTGACATTCTAAGTGAATGATCTAAATTCCTCTAATAAGGCTCACTCCTAACAAGGTTATTGAAATACTTTAACCAGGTCACATTTAACAATGTGTATTGTAGCCTTTAATAGGGTTGGTCTTTTATAGGGCATTACTTCAGAAGAGAGAGAATTAGTAGCATGTTACTGGTGGTTTTTCCCAAATTGGGTTTCCACATTAAATTATTTTGTCAAATATTTTATTGAATCTGTTATGTTTCATGTTTACATTTCTGCAAAGTTGATTTGACAGTAACCTACAAGTTCAATTAATTGTATGATCTAATGAATGGATGAATGATGAAACTATTTTATGAATATGGGTTCACTAAGCTATGAAAAGTTTTATTTGTGCATCTATACCATGGATAACCAATTCACCCCAAGCCCCACTATTTATTCTAAAGAACTCCAAGATTTCCCTTCTAGGATGATGAATTTTGTGTGGAACCAATAAAATACATTCAATACATATCAGTCCTTGTTAGGATACTTTGAATCCATGTGAGCATTTGTAGAAGGTAGATGGACCCACTGTCCAAACAACTTCAATGACAAGACTACCAAACTTACTGTCCAACTAGTCTCTATATTATTCCTTTCAAACTAATAGAAATGCAATTAATCTCAACAACTCAATACTTTCTTTGTTTTTCTACCATGCATCTACTGCATGAAAGCACTTCTTAGATCTCAATACCATATTTGCAAATTTTCATCACAATAATCCATTTGATCGCTTACTCATATTTACCAAATTCACATATCACTTTCTTGTTGCACTCTACACATTACATGACAAGGAAAATAACTTTCCTTTGTACCAAGTCCTCAAATTAATTCATTGAGTCATCCTTGATGTTGTTGGGATTACAAATGGGAAATGTATACTTCTGGGGGGGGTTGGGGGGTGAATCAGAAGTACTAAACTTTAACCTTTAAAAACTTTTAACTTTAAATCATTGCATGCATAAACATATAGAAATAACATGTAAAAAAAATGCATCAACACAAACACTTGACACTAGATATGATTACCCAGAAACCCTCCAATGAGAAGGTAAAATTTGGGTGGGGATGATACCAAAATTCTTCACTATTGGAACAATAAAGTTCACCTGTTAAGGTTACATGTTTTGACCATTCTCATGATCTACCTTGTGAAAGGCCTGCCCTGTTAAAGGCTCACAAAGGATTGTTAGATCCTACCATGTTAAAGGATTTTGACACCATGTCAAAAGTGTGCTTGGCTAAAGGACTTTAGAACATTCACTTGGAATGTCACCCTGTTAAAGGATTTATATAATGGCTGTTAAACCAACCTAAGTCCATAGCATTTCATTTTGCTGTAACAATTGTTAGAGAGTACAATAGAATGTTTGATTTGATACACTTACAATCTGATATTGCTGATTTTAGATCCCCATTTAGTTCATCTTGATCCTCTCTAATTTGATATGAAATTGTTGTAATCTTGACCCTTTGTTCTGCTAATTGATTCTACAATTCTGACCTGTTAGATTGTGGTGACTGATCAGGAAAGTACTGTACATACTTCATAAATATTATGGCGGACATGTTATAACCCTAAAGCGGTTTAACACTTGTATAAAAAGGGCTTAGGGTTGGGTATTTTTAGATGTGGTGATACGAAATTGGTTCTTGCGGCGGTATTGAGCTGTAAGGGATTACGGATTGTAATCAGGTTGTAATCACTGGATTGTAATAAGATCGGACTTGCTATTTGGTGGACGTAGCCCAAGGATTGGGTGAACCATGTTAAATCTTGGTGCCTTGTGTTTATTTCTGTGTGTTCTATTATTTTTTGTTATTGGTTATATTTGCATATAGTTTTTATTTCTGTCTGTGGTTTATCCTAACAAGTGGTATCAGAGCCTAGTTGTTTTTTTCAGTTATCCTCTGCAGGAAAGTCTCACGGTTAAGTGGGAGTCTCACGGTTGAGTGGGAGCAATGGAAGATGATGGTAAGCTGAGGGTTGATAGGTTTAATGGGCAGAACTTCTAGTTATGGAAGATGCAAATGGAAGACTATTTATATCAGAAGGATTTATGGAAGCCGTTGGAAGGAAAAGACAAGAATCAGGGAACTATGTCAGAGGCTGAATGGGATCTTTTGGACAGAAAGGCACTCGGAAGCATTCGGTTATGCTTCGCACCATCGGTGGCATTTAATATTACAAAAGCAAAGATGACAGAAGATTTGATGAAAACCCTAGCGACACTGTATGAAAAGCCCTCCACTTCAAATAAGGTATTTCTCATGAAGCATTTATTTAATATGAAAATGGCAGAAGGTGGATCTGTTGCAGATCATTTAAATGAGTTTAATACTATTACTAGTCAATTATCTTCTGTGGGTATCAATTTTGATGAAGAAATTAGGGCTCTCTTGATTTTGTGTTCTTTGCCTGAAAGTTGCAATGGCTTGGTAATGGCGGTGAGTAATTCTGTTCCTAGATCAAGTACCCTAAAATATGATGATGTGATCGGTGTTATTTTAAGTGAGGAAACTCGTAGAAAATCCTTAGGTGGATCTACATCAGGAAGTGCTTTAAATGCACAAAGTAGGGGTAGAACGACTGAAAGAGGAAGTAACTCTGGAAATCGTGGGAAATCAAGAGGAAAGTCAAAGGGGAGGAGGTCTCAATCGAGAGGACCAAATGATTGCTGGTACTGTGGGAAACCAAGGCACAAAAAGAAAGATTGCTGGACTCGAAAGAAAAATGAAGGAGATAAATCAGATGGAGACAAACAGGCAAATGTGGTAAGTAATAAATTCGAAGAGGATGCTTTGCTTCTGTCTTTAGAGAGTGTTGATGATTCATGGGTTTTAGATTCTGGTGCTTCTTTTCATGCTACACCTCACAGAGGTTATTTCATTGATTATGTCCAAGGGGATTTTGGGCTTGTTTATTTGGGGGATAATGAACCCTGTCAGATTGTTCGAAAGGGAAAAATTAAGATTAAGTTGAAGAATGGGAATCATTGGCTACTACATGAGGTAAGACATGTTCCAAAGCTGAGTATGAATTTAATTTCAGTAGGGCAACTCGGTGATGAGGGTTGTGTAATTACTTTTAATGATAAAAATTGGAAGGTTTCAAAAGGTTCCCTTGTAGTAGCAAAAGGTGTGAAAGTAGGCACCTTATATCTTTGTACAAGTCATATTGTTCCTTCTACTTTGATTGTTTCAGAGAAAAATGAATATTCAGGAACAATTACTGCAGTTGAGCAGGGAGAACAAATAGCTGCTGTAGATTCTGATACAGCGTTGTGGCACAATAGACTTGGGCACATGAGTGAGAAAGGTATGAAAGTACTTCATTCAAGGAAAGTTTTACCAGGTCTAAAATGTGTGAATATGGATTTCTGTGAAAGTTGTATGTATGGAAAACAAAAGAGAGTGAGTTTTGTAAAGATAGGGAAGGAAAACAAAAAGGAGAAATTAGAGCTTGTGCATACAGATGTATGGGGACCGGCTTAGGTATCTTCCCTTGGTGGCTCCCATTATTATGTTACATTTATTGATGATGCAACTAGAAAAGTATGGGTTTATTTCTTTAGACAGAAATTTGATGTGTTTCAAACTTTTAAGAAATGGAAATGCTTGGTTGAAAATTAGACTGGTAAGAAATTAAAATGTCTCAGATCTGATAATGGTGGTGAGTATTGCAGTCATGAATTTGAAGATTATTGCTCCACTAATGGTATTCGTAGACAAAAAATTGTTCGAAGGACTCCACAGGAAAATGGACTGGCTGAACGCATGAACAGGACTATAATGGAGTGCACAAGGAGCATGAGGTTGCATGCTGGGTTGCCCTTACACATGTGGGCGGAGGCTGTCAATACTGCAGTATATTTGATTAATAGAGGTCCCTCTACTCCTTTGGGCTGTGGTATTCTAGAGGAAGCATGGACTGGTAAGAAGGTGAGTTATTCTTTTCTCAAGACCTTCGGTTGTGAAGCTTTTGCTCATATAGACTCTGAAAATAGAACCAAGCTAGAAGCTAAATCAAAGAAATGTGTCTTTGTTGGATATGGCATTAATGAATTTGGCTATAGGCTTTGGGATTTTGAAAATCATAAAATTATAAGAAGCCGGGATGTCATATTCAATGAAAAAGTGTTGTACAAAGATCTGTTGCAGCAACATGAGAAGAAAGAAGATGATTATGTAGTGTTGGATGATACTCCAAAAGCTAATGTTCCAGCCATTCCTCATGATGTGCAACAACTGCAACAACAAATACCACACACACCAGTGAATGTTAGACGGTCAACAAGGCCAATTAGACCTCCACAAAGGTTTTCTCCCTCTTTGTATTCTATTTTACTTACTGATGTTGGTGAACCTGAAAGTTATGATGAAGCTGTGCAGGTGGATACTAAGATTCAGTGGGAGTCTGCAATGAAAGATGAAATGGACTCTTTGCTGAAAAATAAGACATGGGATTTGTGCAAGTTGCCTGCAGGTAAAAAGGCTTTATAGAATAAATGGGTTTACAGGTTGAAAGAAGAGGAAGGAGGTAAGAAAAGATTTAAGGCCAGGTTAGTCGTAAAACGATTTGCACAGAAAAAGGGAATTGATTTTGATGAGATATTTTCTCCTGTTGTTAAAATGACTTCTATTCGTACTGTTTTAAGTCTTGTGGCTACTGAAGATTTGCATTTAGAGTAGATGGATGTTAAAACAGCCTTTCTTCATGGTGATTTGGATGAAGAAATATATATGGCTCAGCCACAGGGTTTTGAGGTCAAAGGTAAGGAGAACTTAGTGTGCAAATTGAAGAAAAGTTTATATGGCCTGAAGCAAGCACCTCGGCAATGGTATCTAAAATTTGACAGTTTTATGCATGAGCATGGATATAACAAGTGTCATTCAGATTACTGTGTTTATTTTAAGAGGTTGGATGATGATACCTACATTATTTTATGTCTATATGTTGATGATATGCTTATAGCTGGGTCTAACATGCATCATATTAAGGGGCTAAAATGCCAGTTAGCACATGCATTTGCTATGAAGGATTTGGGGGCAGCAAAACAAATCCTTGGTATGAAGATTTGCAGAGATAGGAAGAATAGAACATTGACGCTATCTCAAGCTGATTATGTTGAGAAGGTGTTGCAACGTTTCTCTATGGAGAATGCTAAAGCTGTCAGCACACCTTTACCTGGTCATTTGAAATTGACTAAGGAGATGTGTCCCAAGACACAGGAAGAGGAGGATAAGATGTCCAAGGTACCCTATGCTTTAGCTGTAGGAAGTTTGATGTATGCTATGGTATGCACTAGGCTAGATATTGCACATGCAGTGGGAGTCGTTAGCAGGTATATGAGTCATCCAGGTTTTGAGCATTGGAATGCTGTCAAGTGGATTCTCAGATATTTGAGAGGAACATCCAATAAGTGTTTACACTTTGGGGGCTCTACTACTAATTTACAGGGCTATGTTGACTCAGATTTGGCTGGGGATATTGATACCAGGCAGAGTACTACAGGTTATGTCTTTACTGTTGGTGGGGCAGCCGTGAGCTGGGTTTCTAGGCTACAGAAGATTAATGCTCTCTCCACTACAGCGACAAAGTATGTTGCTGCTACAGAGGCAGCCAAAGAGATGATATGGCTTCAGTTCTTCTTGGAAGAATTGGGACATCCTCAGAAGGATAATTATTTGTTCACAGATAGTCAGAGTGCCATTCATCTTGCTAAGAATTCAGCTCTGCATTCTAAGACCAAACACATACAGTTGCGGTACCATTTCATTCGGTCAGTTTTGGAGGATGGACAGTTAAAGCTGGAGAAGATACATACCAATGAAAATCCACTAGATATGTTGACAAAGGTTGTCACAAGGGAGAATCTGAACTCCTCTTCAACTTCAGTTGGTCTTTTAGACTAAATGTGAATAAAAGAACAACAGCGTCCAGGGTGGTTTGATCCAGTGGGAGCCCCATGCGGTAGTTGTATTGCTACAGGATCAGTCTCCAAGTGGGAGATTGTTGTTTATTGTGGAGCCTGATTAGTCCCCAAGTGGGAGATTGTTAGATTGTGGTGACTGATCAGGAAAGTACTGTACATACTTCATAAATAGTGGCCGACATGTTATAACCCTAAAGCGGTTTAACACTTGTATAAAAAGGGCTTAGGGTTGGGTATTTTTTAGATGTGGTGATACGAAATTGGTTCTTGTGGCGGTATTGAGCTGTAAGGGATTACAGATTGTAATCAGGTTGTAATCACTGGATTGTAATAAGATCGGACTTGCTGTTTGGTGGACGTAGCCCAGGGATTGGGTGAACCACGTTAAATCTTGGTGCCTTGTGTTTATTTCTGTGTGTTCTATTATTTTTTGTTATTGGTTATATTTGCATATAGTTTTTATTTCTGTCTGTGGTTTATCCTAACATGACCTTCTTCTAAGTCACCTTCAACTTGATCAATTCACCCCTTTCACTTTTTTCAAATCTTTGCTAGCATTATCTCCTCGCATGCATTCTCTCTTACACTCTTATGAAATACAGGGCTTCATCTCTCCTTTAATAAGATTTCATGACTTAAGGTTAGATATGAATCTAATTGGTTGCATGTAGATTACATGTAGATTACGTAGGGAATCAAATAGTTTCAATCTTATCTTTAAAGCTTTGAGATCTATCTATATGTCGACTCACAAATGCTTTACATCTTAGTTTGTGAAGGCACAAACTCTTATGTTGATTCCATGTTTCTCGACACTTCCTAATTACTAATGCTTGGCTCTTACTAAAATACTATCTTGCTCAACACCTGAACATGCTCAACATCTATTGTTCACTCGGCACTTGAAACTTGCTCGGCTCTGTCTATCTGCTCAACACTTACTATTTACTCAGCACATGAGTGACTTGGCACTCATTGCAACTCAACATCTAGATTATACTCGACATATGTTACTTAGCTTGACATGAACTTGGATAATTTCTTAAGTGTGTTGACATGCAATTGTCAAAACCAATCTGAGATCAACAATCTCCCCCTTTGACATGAGTGTCAAAAACACTTAACTATGCATGATGAGTCTATCTCCCTTATGTATAATACAATTATAGTTTGGCATATATACAAAACTTCAAAACTATTCAAAATTTTGCGAAGGAATATATACCTCAAAATTTTGTGTCTCCCTGTAAGTTGATGTACCTTTTACTCCTTTGAGTGGATTTTCCCTATGTTGATACTCTTTGTCTGATATAGTCTGATATACTCTATTTTTTCTTTTTTGCCTTGCACTTCCCCTTTGTTTGCTTTTCTTGTTTTGGCTCCCCCTTTCATTTTGGCTCCCCTTGCAAATTCAGTCTCCTTCTTGCCTTTTGATTTATCTCTTTATATCCCCCTTTTTACAATTTCTCCCCCTTTTTTGATACTTATGTCAAAGGATCTAAATGTTGACTGAGTATTTTTCCAAGAAGGTCTTGTTTATTTCTATCACAATTCTCAGAGTAGCATCCCAATTTTGTATTGCAACTTCTAGGGATTTAATTTGTATTGTTGTCTATGCTACAAGGTGAACCAAGCCATCTAATGTTGAAAGATTATGATCTTTCTTTAATACATTTTTTGCATAGTCTAGCTCCTTTCGTAGAATCTCCATGTGAGGGGTTAGGGTGGCTTGTATTTAAACTAATTTGGCTCAAGTATTAGCCTCTTCTTTTTTCAATACAACTAGTTCCTTCTGTGTGTGAAGCATTGTATGAAAGTGCTTCTCACTTTGAGCTGGATCTTTTGGAAATTGTATGCCTAATACTTTCAGGTTTCTTTCCAAGCTGATTATTCTTTGGCTAGTTTCTTGTGTGAAGATTGAAGGATCACACAATTTTGTGTACAATGAGAATATATTCTCAAGTATTGTCTTCACCTTCTCAATTTTATTTGCTAGCTCTACCTATGATAGTGTTATTTCACTAGATATCCTTTCATTGACCTTTTCTTAAAATTTCTTCTTTGACCATTCCATAACTTTAAATTAGCATCCTGGTCCTCATTTGAGTTGGAATGTTCAAATGGGAAGAGTAATTTTAGAGGGGGGGGGGGGGGGGGGGGCGGGGGGGGCGGGGGGAGGGGGGGGGGGGGCGTGGGGGGGGGGGGGTTGTGAATCAGAAGTACACAAATTTTATCCTTTCAAACCCTTAATAACATATAACTAAAAAAACAATTTGCATGCATGTAAATATATATACAAACATGAAATAAAAGCATGCATCAACACATAACACAAGGATTTGGTAACCTAGAAAACCTCCAGGAATAAAAAGGTAAAATTGGGGTGGGGATGACACCCACAAAAATAACTACAGAAATGAGTTCAACCACTTCTGATGGTTTTCCCTGTTAAAGGCTACAACACACTATTAAATGTGACCTGTTGAAAGGATTTACAAACACTTTACATGAAGTGTCACCCTGTTAAAGGATTTACACAAGGTTTTTAAACACACCTAATAGATAGGATTTTCTTGACCTTTTCCAAAGGCTCTCCTCCTATCTGTTAAGCTAACCTATCACCATAGGATTTCAACCTCTAATACAATTGTGAGAGAGTATTGGAACTTTTAACCCGATTGAATACAATCTCAAATTACTGGGTTCAGGCACTTGATCTGCTCGTCCTCTTTTGATCATTGCTTGATCTGATCTCTAAATATATCCCCTATTCTATTTTGATCAGTTGGATGTATAAATATTGTCCTCACCACTAAGTCTTTTCTCTTCACATTGAAATTTTTCTATAATCTCCCCTTATACTATTTTCATCCACTACACACAATGGTCCATTAATTCTCCTCATAAAGAGTGTGAATACTTATGGTTAGGTATGGATCTACAATCCATATTGAATCTCAAATTCCTGCTTGTACTTTGCATTTTTCTTATTGGTTGCATGCAGATTGCATAGGGAATATGAATGATTCATCCTTATCCTTTTTCTCTTTCAAAATTTCTCTAAGTCGGCTCCAAAATGGTTTACATCTTAGTTTTTGCAAATACAAACTCTTATGTTGATCCTGTGTTGCTTGGCACATGAAGTATTACTGATGCTTAGCACATACTATTTTTGGATTGCTCGACATGAACTATAATTTTTGGTTTTCTTGACACTTGTTATATCTTGTATTGCTTAGCATATGTTGTTCTAAATTGCTTGGCATTTGAATTATTCTATTACTTGGCACATGAATAATTATAGATCACTTGGCACATACTATATTGTGATCTACTCCGCACTAATTGTGACTTGACACCTATTGAAATTTTAACTCAACATCTATTGTGTACTTGACATACATAGTGAAAATGGTTAAGTATGTTGACACTCATTTGTCAATACTATTTATTTGACCAACAATCTCCCCCTTTGACATGAGTGTCAAAAACACTTAACTAAGCATTAGTGGTCCTATCCTTATTGAGTACATTCTTCACTTAGTCAACTTATGTGCAAAATTTCAAAAATTGTGAGTAGCGATATACCTTATGACTCCCCCTAAGTTGATTATGCCTTTGAAATTGAAATTCTGTACCAATGTGCCTGATCCTCTTTGTCCTTTGACCTGTTTCTACATTCTAAGCCTGTATTCTATATCTCATTTGTGTGATGTCCTTGTATTCCATATGATTACCAAAATTTTACATCTTTGCTTCACTTCTTTATTCCTTGTCTCCCCCTTTTTGGGTAATTACAATCATTCCAGTTTATTCTCAAAATGAATGAAAGAATGGAGTAAAAGAATGTAATTAAAATCATCAAAAATTTTCAAAATGTGGTAATTACCCATAGTATCTACATATCTCCTCCTTTACTTATTACTCCCCCTATAATATATATATCTCCCCTTTTTTGACATTGATGTCAAAGGATTCTATGGAGTAATACCATGTTTAGCCAAAAATGAGCTATTAACCTTCAGGAGTATCTTTAGAGCTACATCCCAGTTGTTTAATGCAATATCCAATGACTTGTGTTGGAGTGCAAGCTTTGATGCTAGGTCTACAAGTCCTTCATGTGTTAAAATATTGGGATCTTTCTTCAAAACTATCTCTGCATACATCTGCTCCTTGTGAAGTATCTCCAAGTGAGGAGTGATGGAGGATTGAATTTGCATTAACTTGGATTTTACATTAGCCTCCTCTACTATTAATACAATTAGTTCCCTTTGAGTTGGATTGGTAGGAAGTTGCATGCTAGAAATCTTTAGATTTCTCTCCAAGCTCAATATTTTCTGGTTGATCTCTTGTGTGAAATTGGAAAAATCACACAATTTATTGTAAAGGGAGAATATATTTCCAAGTACAATTTTGCCTCTATCTAATTTCTTAGCTAGGTCAACTTGTCCCAAAATGATATCATTTGATATCTTCTTATTGACCTTAGCTTAGAATTTCTTCTCTAACCATTCCTTTAGTTTACCGTTGGTGTCATGGTCCTCATTTGATACTTGATCAACTATATCTAATAGATGCTCTATAATTGGTCTTGATTCATCTAGATACTGTAGGCTGAAGGCATCCATGAATATGTCCTTGATTTCATTTAATGCTTGCCTATATTTATAATCCTTTCTAAGTGCCTCTTGTTTCCTTCTTCTATCCAATGCACTTTGTATCTCATTCATCTTTTCTTCTATGAGAGTGTTGGATTCATAGTAGGGTATCTTTATTTCTTCATCAAGCTTAGGAATTCCATAATGAATTGTCTTGGCTACCCTAGTTGAGCTCAAGCCTGGTGTTCTAATTTGCAATTCTAGCATTTCAGTGCTCGGTTGCTGAAGAGTTTTTGTAGGGGTTCCTATTTTGAGTAGTTCAACAAAAGTTTGTATTGCAGATTCCTCCTTATCTTTTGTGTCTTCTTTCTCTTCAATTTGTTTCTCTTTTGCTATCATTCTAGCTAAGGGTGTACCTAATGATTGTACTGATTTTCCTTTATCATCCCCTGATGTCGCACTCGGCTCCTGAAGTGCTTGTGTGATTGCTTTTGGTGGAGATGGAGGTGGAAGGAGTAGAAGTCTAGTAGATTGTGTGGTCATAGGTGGTTCTTGTGTTTGCACCTTGACTTCCTTTGATTTTACTACTGCCTTTTGCAACTCATCAACACTTACCAATATTTGGCTTGAACATAGTCTAGCTACTTGTGTTGATTGGTCAAGGATCTTTGCTAGATCTTCTGTAGTTAATGGATTAATGTTTTGACCTAAAGTGTCAACAAGATCCTTTATCTTGATAATCTCTATAGGTGTGATGGTAGAATGAGGAGGGCTAGGAGGTGGTAGTTGTGTGTCCTGCACACTCTATTCTTATTGCTCATATGTCCCCTTTTCCTCTTCTTTACTCATTTTCTCCTCCTTTTCTTCTTCATCCTTCTTTTCTTCCTCCACTTTCTTCTCTTCTAGCTTCTTCTCCTCTACCTTCTTTCTTTTTGCTTCTTTTATTTCCTTTGTTTTGGCATTTTCTTCTACCTTGTATTCTTCATCAAATACATCATCAATTTTCTTGTAAATAATCTTCCATACTTTTGTGGTTTTGCTCACAACCTCTTCAATTTTATTTTGTAAATTTCTAAATGCCCTACATTTGGGAGTGAATCTACTATTGTGCCTTTTGGTTGCATTTTTTATTTGACTTTTAGTCAAATTAGGCAACATCCTTTCTAAGGTAGAATCCCTTATTTACTTCTCAGTTTGTAGACAAAAATGCCATTTATCCTCTACAATCTTATATAATTCCTTTGGCAATGAGCTATCCAATTCAATAGGTGTATGTTTATATTTTTCCATCATACTATAGAAAAATTTCTCTATTTTATTCTACTCATCCTTTGTGAGGTTATTAAAATTTACATTCTTCAAGGCATTCATGTCTCTATTCCTAATCTTAGCACATAATTTGTCAATTGAAGACTTAGGTGGACAACTTACCACTTTAAATTGACTGTTGTCTTCTAATTCTTTCCTTTCTTCATCTGAATCAGGTTGAGCCACAAATTTTCTTCTTTTCTTTGGCTCTTCTTCAGTCTTCTTAGTGGATTCCTTCCTCTTTGATGCCTCTTCCTTTGCCTTTTGTGTAGTAGCTCTTGTAGTAGCTCTAGTAGTGGGCTTCTTAGGTGCAGGCTTTGCAACTTTTGTTGGCTTGGGCTAAGGAGCAAGTGGTTCTTTTGCCTTTCTTTTGGTGACCTTAGTTTGGATGGATGTTTCCTTGGCTTGTTCTTCCTTGTCACTCTCATCCTCATCTTCACCTATGCCTTGAGTTAACTAAAGTGGCCCTTGCTCTGGCTCATCCTCATCTTTCTCATTGTCATCCTCTTCTTCATCATCACTTATTTCCTCTACTTCTGCAATACCTATCTCTCCAATATCGACCCCAAATTTCTTCTTAAGTTTTTTTTTAAATCTTGTCCTTCTTCTTGACTACTATTGTTATCTTGAGTTCTATAACCACCCTTGGTTTGACAAAATCATATGTCCCAAAGTGCTTTGCAGTTTTATCAATTTCCTGCAAGCAACGTTGTAATAACTGTTGAAGCTTGATCCACATCAAGCTCATAACCTAGTGGCCTAAGCCATATGACTCTAGGGATGATTTCTTGTATGTAAGTATAGTCAATATCCACTAGAAAGAAAATTTCCTTTTCATGCTTCTCAACCAGTGAGATTAATATCCTCACTCTTTGTTTCATGGACTTCTTGAAGTCCTCAAAATAGCTAGTCATTTGGGCATCAAAGTTTTCACCCATTTGATCAATGAAACCATTTATTTGATCAAAAATAGTCTTATTTGGATCCCATCTCACCTTTCCTATTGAGGGGAGTTCTTTCATAATATATAAAAACATGCATATCAAAACTGAACCAAATTTTCATTCAGCCCCTTTTGATTTCCTTATGGCTCCCAAGTTTTCATTGATTTGCTTCATCATCAACTCTACAAGATCATAAGTATGATCCTTTTTCACTAGCTTATATGCAACATCCACTGGTATGTAGGGTACACTATTTAACCTGCTGGATTGGTGAAATTTGTGAGATATAATCCTTATAGAAAAATTTAGTCAGGGGTCTTTGATGGTTTCAATTTTCATACCCTCATTGTTCCACTTGGCACCAGTGTTTTTCTCAATTTCCTCCCTCTTATCACTTCTTAGGGTCTTGGACTAATCTAGGGTTGGAATACCAGTAACCTTATGTACAGTTTTCTTTGTGAACTTTACTGGCCCTATTTCTAACCAAAAAGCTCCATCATGGATTTTGCTCAACACAATATGTATCCATTCTATTTTAAAGACAATAGGGAAAACTAGGGTTTTGGTTAGAACCTTCATCTCAACTGTGGAGAACTCATCTTTAAGTTTCCCATTTTCACAAAGTTTATCAAATGCATTGAAAATCTCTAAATCTCCTATTGCTCCTATCTTACAGTTATAGCATTTGTGTACATCCTAAATCATTACTACTTTATCAAGAATCATGGATAGGGCACCAGCGAGATCATTTCTGTAGGCAACCTCTGGGATTGGCTTGTACTCAGGTTATTTAACTTCATTGCTAACTAATTGAATTTCCAAATCTTCATTTCCCTTTGCAGACTTACAATTAGATGTGATTTTTAACCAAACTAGGGTTTACTATTTAAACAAACTTTTTAAATTGCATAACTCGGCACTTGAATGAAATACCTGGTAAATTGATGAAACGAAGTTGGGTTGTTGTTGAATCTCTATAAATCACTTTTTGATCGCTGTGAAATCACTCAATCACTCTTCTCATCTTTTCTCTTTGTTCGAATGATAAAAAAATGATCAATTTTCCCTTTTATTAGGCTTGAAACCTAGCATTTATTGTGTTTGTGCTTCTTAGTTGTCACTTGGCTTCCAAAGGATTTTTTAACTCAACATCAATTATATTTCATTTACTCGACAATTACTATCTCGTTTCACTCGATATCTATTGATCTTGTTAATTGCTCGATAGCCATTATCAAGTCTTAGTTGATAGCTACTAAACTATTCAACTCGACATGTACTGGATTTTTACTAGGAAACCAAAGGTATCTTGACATCATCTTCCAACTTTTATCTTGACATCTTATCTTATGCTAATTTCTTCTTTGCAATGCTCCTATGTTCTTTTGGGCTGATGTATGATACATCTTTATATGTATCAGCCCCATGTGCCTTTCTAGTGCTTAATTTGAAGAGGTGTGATCACTTGACCTCTTGAGTGAAGTGATCTCTCCATTTGATGTGCTACATTAATTTTTCTTCTACCATGTCTTCTTCATATCTTCCCTGATGTGTTCCATGTTAACTTTTTCGTTGCCCTTGTTACCTTTAGTCTTGGGTGCTTTGACCTTTGTTGGATAGTTCCTGCTAACATGTCTAGTCTTCAAGCAACTAAAACAAGTAGTTTGATTTAACCATCTATTTTAGTTTCACTTAAAATGTGTCCTTATGCAATTTTAAGGTACATGACCATATTCCTGATAGTAGTGACAACATTTCCTTGTATTGTAGTCAAAATTGTTGTGATGTGCATGATTGATACCTCTTACAAGCTAATTAGCTGTCTATATAGGCTTTGATCTGCATTCAAATGCTCTATGTCCATATTTTTTGTAGTTGTAGTAGTGACCCTCAAATTTTGGTGTCCTCATGGTCTTGGTTCTACAATCTTGTGTTAAATGTGCTTTCTTTTTACACTTGTGACAGAAATTTGCATTTGTAGGCTTATCATGCTAATGACTATTCTTTCTTCTACACACATTAGAGGCATGTCCCTTTTTACCACATAAATGACAAGTAGGTTTAGTGTTCTTACCTTTGTTGCTTCTTTCTTCTGTAGCCTTGGATGATTCTCCTTGTTCAGTGCTAATGTAGCCAAGTCCTGTAGTGTTCATTACTAGCCCTTGCCGATTTGTACAATTGCTCAAAGTACTTGATGGCCTCATTAGGTTTGCTGTAATTTTCTACTATTTCCTTTTCTCTCTTCAATTCATTCTACAATTGTTCATTTTGTATCTTCAAGGTGGAGATCTCAATATACTTCATGTTTAGCTCATGATGAGCATTCATCATCTCGCTTAAGGTCTCTAACTGCATGTTTGAAATATTTTCAAATTCAGTTGTCTTCTCTTCCAACCTATTGATGAGATTCCTCTTGTCATCATCTACCATGGCCTTGTCTTCAATATATCTTTTCTTTTGTTTAGTCACTTCACAAAGAATTATGGCTTGTGATTCTTGTTCAAGCTTGAGTAATCTGATTTCTTCAGGTTGTGCTCTATTTTTATCCATTAATTCTACTATTGCTGCATCAAATTCCTTGGAATCTCCATTGTAAAACACTTGTGAGGTGTCAATATCCTTTTAGTGTATGTCATTTTTAGCTATGGCTATCTCCTTTCTTCTTTCCAAGGATTTTCTTAGTTCCTCCCTAGCTTCCTTTACTTTGTATAGAGCTAGTTTCACATCAATCACTTGATTATCAATGATCTTCCCAAGTTTGAAAACTTCCATCTTCTGATCTTTTCCTCCAAGTTGTTAGCTTCTTCTTGAGAGAACTTAGCTCTAATACCAACTGTTGGAATGTTCAAATGGGAAGAGTACTTCTGAGAGGGGGGGTTGAATCAGAAGTACACTATTTTTATCCTTTCAAACCCTTAATAACATATAACTGAAAAAATAATTTGCATGCATGTAAACATATAAACAAACATGAAGTGAAAACATGCATCAACACATAACACAAGGATTTGGTAGCCTAGAAACCCTCTAGGAATAAGAAGGTAAAATTTGGGTGGGGATGACACCCACAAAAATCACTATAGCAATGAGTTCAACCACTTCTAATGGTTTGTCCTATTAAAGGCCTACCCTGTTAAAGGCTACAATACACTGTTAAATGTGACCTGTTGAAATGAATTTAAAAACACTTTACATGAAGTTTCACCCTGTTAAAGGATTTACACAAGGTTGTTAAACCCACCTAATACATAGGATTTTCTTGACCTTTTCCAAAGGCTCTCCTCCTAGCTGTTAAGCTAACCTATCACCATAGGATTTCAACCTCTAATACAATTGTGAGAGAGCATTGGAACTTTTAACCTGATTGAATACAATCTCAAATTACTAGGTTTAGGCACTTTATCTACTCGTCCTCTTCTGATCCATGCTTGATCTGATCTTTAAATATGTCCCTTGTTTTTTTCTGATCAACTGGATGTATAAATGTTTCCCTTTCTACTAAGTCTTTTCTCTTCACATTGAAATTTTTCTATAATCTCCCCTTATACTATTTTCTTCCACTACACATAATGGTGCATTCATTCTCCTCATAAAGAGTGCAAAGACTTGGGGTAAGGTATGGATCTACGATCCATATTGAATCTGAAATTTCTGCTCATACTTTGAATTTTTCTTTTTTGTTACATGCCTTCACCATTTTTTTGATTGGTTGCATGCAGATTGCATAGGGAATGTGAATGACTCATCCTTATCCTTTTTCTCTTTCAAAATTTCTCTAAGTCAGCTCTAAAAATAGTTTACATCTTAGCTTGTGCAAATACAAACTCTTATGTTGATCCTACATTTCTCAATATATAAAGTATTATTGATGGTCGACACATTCTATTTCTAGATTTCTCAGCATCAACTATGATTTCTAGTTTTCTTGGCTCTTGTTATATCCTATATTGCTTGGCATATGATGTTTTGAATTGCTCAACATCTAAATGATACTATTACTTAGCACATGAACAATTCCGGATCACTTAGCACATACTATATTGTGATCTACTCGGCACTAACTATGACTTGACACCTATTGAAATTCTAGCTCGGCATCTATTATGTACTCGACATACATAGTGAAAATGGTTAAGTTTGTTGACACTCATTTGTCACTTGCTCAACAATATTGCCCAACAATTTGTCACTTGCTCAACAATATCTGACAATTGTTCTAATATGTTATTTGCTTCATTAGTTGGTTGCAAGCTGAAGGCATCTAAGAAGATGTCCTTAATCTCATGTAATGCTTGCTTTTTCTAATACTCATTTTTGAGTATCTCTTACTTCTTCTTCCTTTCCAATGCCTCCTACGTGATGTTTATCTGTTCAAGTGTAATGTTTTCATAGTCATATTTTGGAATGACTATTTCCTCATCTAATGTAGGGCCTCCATAATGAAGTACCCTTGCAACTTTTTTGGAGCTCAAGCCTAGTGCTGAGATTTGGAGTGGCATAACATCAATGCTCAACTTCTGAGGTATTCTTATATGAGTCCCAGTAGTTGGTAGATTGACCAAAGTTTGAATTCTCATTCCTTTTCTTTTCTAATCTCCTTCTCCTCTAATTTGTCTTTATCAATAACAATTATTTGTGGTGGTGCACCTTATACTTGTGCTTTACGAATAGAACTATCAATTTGTCCTATTTGTTCCCTTACTAATTCCTCGACAATTATAGCAACTTTAGCTGAGGAATCAACCTTAGTTGATGAATCTTTTGATGCTTGCTCTTGAGCTTGTCCACTTGTAGTTGTAGGGATGGCATGGGATGTTTCTTGTGTGGCTAACTTGTCCCTAGTTAGGTCAGCTACTAGTTTCTGCAACACATCTACACTGACCAATATTGAGTTGTCACACAATTTTTCTTGTAAAGTTTATTGGTCAAGGATCTTTTTAAGATCATTTGCAGCCAATGAATTGATGTTCTCACTAGAGTTTTTAGGAACATCCTTTACTTTTACTATGTTTTTAGGTGTAGAGGTTTCATGTGGATGGCTCAAAGGTGGTAGTTGAGTGTCTAATACATTATGTTCTGCTTGTTTCTCCTTACTTGTTGCCACTTCATCTTTGCTCTATTATGTCTCCTCCACTGTGTTATCTCCTTTTTCTTTCTCTACTTCTCCTTCTATGTCATTCTCTTCCTCTTCTTCATTATTTCTTCCCCCAAAGGGATCTTCCTCTCCTTTAATAGTAGTTAGCCCATATATTAGCTTTCTTCTTTTGTTTAATCACCTCACATAGTAGTATTGCTTGTGATTCTTGCTCCAACTTGAGATTTCTGATCTCCTCAACTTGTGCTCTATTCTTCTCCATGGGATCTGCAATTGTTGCATCAAATTCACAAGAGTTACCATGTGTAAATAACTTTGTGGTTTCAATCTCCTTGTATTGAGTTTCATTTTCTACTATGGAAATCTCTTTCCTTCTCTTTAGCGAGCTTCTCAAGGAATCTCTAGCTTCATCCAGTTGTTGTAGTAGGTGATGTATCTCAATCTCTTAATTTCCAATGGTCTTTCCCAACTTGTAAAATTCCATCTCAAGATCTCTTTCCCCAAGTTGTAATGCTTCTCCTAATGAGAACTTGGCTCTAATAGCAATTGTTGGGATTACAAATGGGAAATGTATACTTTTGAGAGAGGGGAGGGTGGGGGGGTGTTGGTGTATCAGAAGTACTAAAATTTAACCTTTAAAAATATTTAACTTTAAAACATTGCATGCATAAACATATAGAAATAACATATAAAGAAAATGCATCCACACAAACACTTGACACTAGATATGATTACTAAGAAACCCTCCAATGAGAAAGTAAAATTGGGGTGGGGATGACACTCACAATTCTTCACTACTACAGCAATAAAGTTCACCTATTAACGTTACATGTTTTGGCCATTCTCATGATCTTCCCTGTGAAAGGCCTACCCTATTAAAAGCTTACAAAGGATTGTTAGATCCTACCCTGTTAAACAATTCTAACACCCTGTCAAAAGTGTGCCTAGCTAAAGGACTTTAGAACATTCACTTCGAATGTCACCCTATTAAAATATTTATACAATGGTTGTTAAACCAATCTAAGTCCATAGAATTTCATTTTGTTGTAACAATTGTTAGAGAGTACAATAGAATGTTTGATCTAATACAGTTACAATCTGCCATTGCTGATTTCATATCCCCATGTAGTTCATCTCGATCCTTTCTAATCTGATATGAAATTGTTGTAATCTTGATCCTTTGTTTTACTAATTGATTCTACAATTTTGACCTTCTTCTAAGTCACCTTCAACTTGATCAATTCACCCCTTTCACTTTCTTCAAATCTTTACTAGCATTATCTCCTTGCATACATTCTCTCTTACACTCTTATGAAACATAGGGCTTCGTCTCTCCTTTAAAAATATTTCATGACTTAGGGTTAGGTATGAATCTACAATGGAGATTCATCCAATTTTCTCACTCAATTCCTTCCATTTTTATAATTTTTTGCATGTAGATTAAATAAGGAATAAAATAGATTAGATCTTATCTTTAAAGCTTTGAGATCTATCTATATGTCAGCTCAAAAATGGTTTACATCTTAGTTTTTGAAAGCACAAACTCTTATGTTGATTCTATGTTGCTTGGTACTTGCTAGTTATTGATGTTCGACTCTTACTAAAATTTTGTCTTGCTCGGTACCTAAACATGCTCAACATCTATTGTTCACTTGACACTCGAAACTTGCTCAGCTCTATCTATTTGCTTGGAACTTACTATTTACTTGGCACATGAGTGACTTGGCACTCATTACATCTCGACATCTATATTATACTCGGCATATGTTACTTAGCTTGGCATGAACTTGGAGAATTTCTTAAGTGTGTTGACACTCAATTGTTAAAACCAATATGAGATCAACAGATACTTTCCCAATTAATTATAATATGACCTTATTAAGATAACATGTCATATTACATCTTTCTTATAATTATATAATATTGCTAGCTCACAGTAATTAAAACTTCTCACATGTGTGACCTCAGACTTTGCATACTTGCTAACATCATCATCAGACTATCTTCTTCCTTTTTCTAACTTCACTTAATCATATTCTATTCCTATTAGGAGATATAACCCAATTACTAGAAACCACTTCTCAAGCACTCTATCTACAAACTATCTTCTATAAATCATAAATAACTGCTAACAATCTTTGACTTTTTATATGCTTTCTTGACCACTGAATCGGGACACACTATAGAACATGTCCCTAACTACACTTGATCTTATCTTCAATATTTGATCCATATAGCCTCAATCTCTATCTGCTACTTTGCCAATCTTCTCAGTATATTGACATTAATGACAAACATAGTCATGAATGCAACACATAGTCATTCTAACTTTCTCTCCACTACTATATAAATTCTAGAATATTCCCCTATAGGAATATCATTAGCATTCATGCTAACACAAACTCACGTAATAAATATTTACTATTCTTAAACTTACTTCTTGTCATAGCTCATGAATCTTTGCTTCCAATGATTTGGTCTAGAGTATGATTCCTTCATACATACTTTTCTAGGATATGTTCATATCTTCTTTCTTCTTATTGTGGCTCACTTGGTTCTTTTCTCTTCTTCTTCTTCTTCTTCTTTAGGTATTGATGGCTACAACTTGGCTTTCTCTATCTAAGGGTTGATAATCTGTTATTGTAACTTGAATCCTATGGGTTGATGCTTGATAGTCTATTGATGATTGGTAGGACTCTTCTATTGAACCTTGATAGTGCTTGGATATTGATGCTCAGAAGACTCTTTCTATCATTCAAGTAAAGTTCTATGTTCACCTTCTTAAGCATAGACAAAATTCATGCAGTCTTCATGTTCTTTCTTACATTCTTCTTCATTATTTTCTGCAAATTCATCAACTCTAACATTTTCACTTTCCACAATTTTGTTAGTGTTAGAATTCAAAAACTTGTAAGCTTTTCTTTTGGTGGCATAATCTAGAAATATCCCTTCATCAATCTTTGCATAAAGTTTTCCTTTTCTTGAATCTTTCAATATATAACACATTCTTCCATACCAAAGTTCAAAAGGTGTTTTGTTTGTACCTTTCTTCACTTGAATTTAGTTTAGAGTATAGACTGTAATACTTATAGCTTCTCTCTAGTACTTTGGTGAAATATTCTTATGTATCATTAGTGTTCTTGCACAACCCATGATTGATATATTCCTTCTTTCAACTATACCATTTCGTGGTTGAGTCCTAGGTGTACTCATTTGTCTCTTGATTCCTTTGTCATTGCAGAATATGTTGAACTAATATAATATGAATTCACCCCCTTTATCTAATCTAAAACACTTTAGAATCTTTCCAATTTCCTTTCCAACTCAAGCCAAACACCACTTAAATTTTTTTAATGCGTCATATTTTTCTTTAAGAAACATCACAATCATCATTCTAGAAAAATCATCCAGAAATAGGATGATATTTTTGTCACCATAATAGCTTTTCCCTCCAATAGGACCACATAAATCAATATGAACCAATTCCAAAATATTATCAGAAGGATAGGTCTTTCTCTTGAAACTAGACTTTATCATTTTACCATTAGAAATTGTTGTCATATTACTTTATTAGGTTTGCCTAATCTTGTTAACCCTCTAACTCTTTTCATCTTACTAATGCTTACCAAATTGTCAAAGTTCACATGACATAGCCTCTTATGCCACTATCAAACATCCGCAACATCTATCTTCAGATAGGTCTAGATAGAAGAAGTTACCTCTTGTTTTCTCTTAATGTCCAATTAGTCACTAGTAGCATCATAGATCTTGTGAATGGTTTAGATCTTTACGAATCTAATAATATTTATGTTATATTGATATTTTTTTAAATGCAGATCCCAAACTCTTATAAATATAAGAGTAGGAGACTTTTCTCTATGATTAATCATTATTAGTTAATATATATTAACAATATAAATCACAATATAACATATGTATTTTATATATATATATATATATATATATATATATATATATGTAATATAATATAATATAATATAATATATATATGTAGTATATATATCAATATTGTATCTTAAGATTAAATTAATCTAACTATAGCTATAATCTTAACACTCCCTCTTAGCTAGGCAGGATTTGTTATGGAATACAATATGCTCTACAGCATATGGAGATATATCATCTCAAAATGATATTCCTGGAATGACATATTTATGGATATCAACATAAATTCATCAACACACACACACACACAAACATATATTACATATAAAATTGCTTCAATTCAATACTCCCTCTTTAAAAAGGAGAAAAATTAAAGAAATTGTAATTCAAAATTTGAACATTACCTTAAGTGTGGTCTAAGATAGATTTAAGCTATGGTGTCTGGCAAGATCCATCCTAAAGAACCATAAAAAAATGATTTTCATGGTGTTTAGAAAATTCTGGCTCGAAGAACCATGATGAGTTAATTATCAAGGTGTCTATAAAAATCTGACCTCAAGAACCATGATAAGTTGGTTATTAAGGTGTTCAACAAAATTTGGCCCAAAGAATCAAGATAATACATGCTCCAACACATTTTGGTGTTAAGAGATATGTCAACTATTGATAAGATCATCACCTTACAATAGTTACCTTTTATTCATTACCATAACTTCCAGCACTTTGGGACAACAACTTAATGTAGTCTCTTATGATAACAAGTCTAGCTATTGATAATATTGTCACCTTTAAATATCTCCCCTCAATATATACATCAACAAAAGATCATTACCTTTCATGAAATAACCACAATAGAATCATGTAGTAACTCACATGATATCCACCATGAACCAAGTGAGTGGGTGGACTCACCATAGCTGCTACTAGAGGGTGGATCAAGGGTTTTTTTCCTTAGACTTCTCTCTCATAGAAGAGAGCACATTAGACATAATTTCATTTAAAAATTCTCCTTATAGATAATACATCATCCAAAAATGATTTCACCTCAAAACTCTCCCTCTAAACATTGATCCTAGGAAGTTAGATACTCTAGTTACTTCCTCAGAAGCTCTCTTCACCCAAGGATGCCTATCGAACTCACTCTAAATTTGATATAAATATTTTTATTTTCTAGTGATAAGTCAATGATTCCTTGGGATGCAATTATGTAGTCACACATGTATTTTTGGACCCCCTTTGAGTATCAATCTTCTAAGTTCTTGCATTGCCTTCAAAGAAGTGTCATACTCCCTCTTAATGTAGAAGAATCTAATAATCTTAATCATTAAAGATGTTTGCTTCAAAAGCCTAATTTTATCTATCTTGATCATCAAGGTCTTTGTAGCTACTATCATTCTACACAAAATCTAGTAGCATGTGTAAAATACCAACTTTCTTTTCCTGCAAGAATATCCTCATACATAAAGAAAATAAATAAAGAAAAAGCATTCTTCTACTATGTACATAATTACAAATAGGAGAGAGACTAAAATAAGTAGATGAATTTAAAAGAGAAGAATACTTATCTACGCATGAGGGTTAAGAAGTTACTTTTTAGATTATTTGAGAATGAAACATCTCCCCTCTAAAGATGGTGGGAATGAAACATTTTTTATTAAAGTGGAAATGAAACATTGGTTATTCCTCTCCCCCCACCCAACCCACAATGTAAAATTCCCACTCATTCTATTTCAAGCTATTGATTCTAATCTCATTTCATTTTGAAACTTGGCGATTCTAATGATGACCAAAACATGGAGTTTTAGTAGTTACATTACTACATGAGCTTCCACTCTCCCTTTGATACTCAAGTTCTAACTTATTCTTTCTTTGTCCAATGATTCCTGTAGTGGATTAGGTGACTCCAATGATGTGTGAATCAATATGCTTCAGTAAGAATGTAATGAGATCTATTTTGACCTCCATTCGAAGACCAAGAACATGTTTTTTGACGATTTCAATCAATTTTGTTCTCCAAGATCCCTACATCATTTTCTTCATAGTATTTATTTCTTAACTTGTCTTCATTTTTTTTGTTTGTGAGGGTTGTAAGGATGAGGAATATCTTTCTCATCATTTTTATAATTAGATGTATCCTCTCAGTGACAATTGGTTCTCATTTAATTTAATGAATTTTTGAACTTTGATTGAGGATTTGACTTAGAATTTTTTTCTTGTATATCCCTGAATTAAATTACAACCTATATATTGAATAAGAGTTTTTGCATAGAACTCTTGTTTCAATCCTTCTTTTTTGGTTCCTTTAATAGCAACACTCATAATAACACCAATGATTCCAGTTATGTGTAGTTGTTAGTATGGTGGTTTTCTTGATGATACAAAGATCAATACGAGTTTATTGAGGTTATCCATCATATACATACAAAAATGTAATATGTAAGGTCTTGTGATATAAAGAAGACTCATATTATTTATTCCAAAAGAGTTTTTGTTGAGCTAAAGCCCAATATATAAATTTTCTTGGATATAGATACATGTATATGTTGCTTTATGATACTATGAAAAATGAACAAGTCTTACATGTTGTCTATTTGGTTCTTTGTATGCCTCCACATGACTACTATCATGGATAGTTCTATCCAAAATATATTGTTAACTATACCACTCAAAAGTTGTGACTAGCTATAATTATTATTTCTTCATCGTTCTTCAAACATATCAATTTACCTATCATTACCATCTTGATGGTGATCATATTTTCATAGTATTCACCCTCTTAGAATCATAATTTTTCTATTCTGGATAATATCAATTTCTCATCATCATCATCATGATGGATGCTATCTTTGACCTATGTATCCCTTGGCTCTACATCTAGCTAATATGTGTTTGAATAAATCCTTCATGATGTAATACACCCATATCTTACAAGGTCTATTGAATCAACATTTGATAGCATATTGATGACATTGAATTCATAGGAGTTGGGTAATACATAGTATTTGATGTTGTGTTGAACTTCAAGAATGAAATTTTTGTCTACAGTTGACTGTATATGTATTTCCTTCTCATTCATTCTATGAAGAGGGTCTATGCTTGATGTCCTCCTTTGTTGATGACAATCTAATCATCTTTTTTATTATTTGATTATCATTCTTTCTTGTATGTTTGTTCTTTTCTTATGTTGTTTCCTCATTGTAGACCTTATATGTTATGAATATTTGTTTAGGCTTTGCCTATCTTTCTCCCAGAACTATGTTATACCACACAATAGGCCTAGGCCAAATTTATTCCTTAATGCTCTAATGTAATTTCACAAACATGATTCTTATCCACAATAGGTAAGCATTTAACTACATTAAGATCTTCCTCATCAATCTTAGTAAGCTTGACAATGCAAAGCAATCAAAGAAAGACTTTCACATCAACTCTTTGATGGTACAATTATTTTATGTTTTCTAACCAAGTGGTGAGAAAGGAACTTTGAGAGGCTCCTAAACTTTCTATCACTTATGGCTTTCATAAATAGGATGATTTTGTAGAAAATAATTCCATGTGATTATACCCATCCACATTCTTTGTTCACAAATTCATATGATTGTATCCAACCACACTCTTTTGTTTCAGTCTTTAAGACGAATTCATATAGCCTCTTTGAATCATAGGTTTAGATTATCTTACTCTCCTTTATCATAGAAAACCCTATGCTTCAACCATTTGATGAAAATTTAATTCTTCCAAATAAACAAATAATATACCTTTTATTCTCTTACTCCACACCTCATTTCCTATGACTTTACACACACACACACACACACACACACACACACAGAGAGAGTCTCATTTTACTATAGTTAACAAATTGTTGTCTAAACCAATACTTAAGATGTGGAACTTTGTTTGGAAAGGAGACATTTATTGAATTTAATGCTCACCATGTCAGATAAAATAGTTTCATTCCTTTCCAGATAAATCTATTACTTATTTATCAGCTTGACACATAATAGAAAAATAATATACATGCCTGACACACTTTTCTCTTCTTTTCAATTCTTTACATTATAAGAAAATTCCTTATTTCATCATTACATCAGAGTTTCACACTTGTGTCTTTATTTGATATATTGAATAGCATGCAAACACATTTGGTATGAGAATATGTCTTCATACTCAATATATTTCAAATTATCCATGTGTCAAAATTGTCAATACATTTCAAGAGATATTAACTTGCTAGGGTGCAAGTCTGATAAAAGAAAAGTATCAACCTATCTAGGTGTGTGTCTGTGAAAGAAAGTTTAAAACTTGTTTCATTTTATATACATATTTGATGTGATGTATTCATGACAACATGATTACTTTAGTCAAAACATGCACAAATAATGACAGAATAAGGAATGCCTACAACAAAGCCCTTTCCATTCCCATCTAATTCAGGAGTAGTCTATGTTCCCTTAGTTTCTTATTAATCTTTCTCTTTCTGTTTTCTATCTCCTTTTCTACATTTATAGTTTGGCCCTGATACCATGTTAAAGGTTCGGATCTCTACAAATATAATAATATTGCTATTATAATAGATGTTTTTAAAAATACAGATCCAAAACTCTTATTTATATAAGAGTAGGAGACATGTCTCTACAATTAATCATTAATTGTTAATATATATTAACAATATAAATTGCAATATAATATATGTATTATAATATATATATGTATAATATATTATATATATAATATAATGAAATATATAATATTATATATACATAGTATATATATCAACATTGTATCTTAAGATTAAATCAATTTGATTGTAGCTGTAAGCTTAACAGATCTTTGGCTTATTGATTTAGAATTCAAATCACTAGCTTGCACTATTCAACTATACCACACTCAATAGATTGTACTTAAGTTCATTGACCCAATATGCATTGTCACATTTGATCTTATCATTGAGTATAATTGATCATTTACCTTTCACATAACATGGTTCATCGTTTCCAAAATTAACACTACTTCCATTATAATTTTCTATCTTCTCAAACTTACTTGTATCACCAATCATATGATATGAACAACCAGTATCAATCATCCATTTAACATTCTTACTCAAATGTGAAATTGATGTAGTTTTCTCATCTTCATTAGACTCATCTTTCATTGCAACATAAATAACTTCTTCATCACAATATCTAGAATCACTACTAGGACCATCTTCTTCAACAATTTAGTAAAAATTCCTACCTTTTTCTTTGTAGTCTTTGTTACCTTGGATGTCTCTATTGCCTCTTGTTCCTCGGTATTTAAAGTCCTTCCTTTCATCCTTCTCTTCTCTATCAAGAAACCTTCCATCAATATGGCCAACTTTGTACATGTAAAATATATTATAAGGAGTTTACCTTGTGTTTTCATTTTCCTCTTAGTAACCTTCTAGCCAATAATCCTTCAAGTTCATCAAGGTCATCATTTGATTCACTATCACTTTCTACATGTTTACTCTTATGCTTTAGTCTAGATCCATAAAGGGTTTATTGATATTTAAAATAAGATTTAGGAGGTGCATAATTATCAAAATTTGATAGTTCAAATACAACGAGTCCACCAACTAGACTATCTAGGGTCAAATCATTACCAGATGTAAATATCAAATCTTGTATTGTAGAAACTCTAATAGCATAAACATGAAGTAAAGTTTTCAATACCTTTCTTATCATAGTCCTCACTATATTTTTGTCTCCTCCATGGATTTTTGCCTACTTGTCCCAAATTTTCTTTTTAGTAGTGTATTCCTTTACATCATCAAAATAAAAATAGCTTAGGGTTTCTACTGGTTCAACCATCATTTGGTTGTGCTCTTGCTTCTCTTTCATTTTTTCAACTATCATATGTCTTGGTATCTAAATTTATTCATTGTCTAGGTATTATGATGTAGAATCTCCAATACCAGATAAGTGCAATCTCATCAAGTGTTTCCATACTGGGAATTTCTCCTTGTTCAACTTGGGTATCTCTCTCTTGTGCTTCTTGATCTCTAGCTATAAGTCCCTTCAATCTTTCCTTACAAGCACCAATGTTCTAATACCAATTGTTAGAATGATTAGAATAATTGAGAGGGGAGAGGGGGTGAATCCGTCATCCTTGGGTCCAAATGTACCAATTTCAATTTTTAACAACTTCAAATAACTCAATCCAAAACATAAACCCACTTGGTCAATATGTCATCTTAACAGGAAAAGAAAACTTGTTCATATAGTTACTCAACTCTCTGTTTTAGTGTATGTTGACTAACAGTAACATAAAATAGTAAATAACATGCAAACAACATTTATACACCCATAACACTTTGAGACCAATATTTATTGTGGAAACCTAATTTGGAAAAAAACCACCAACTAAGATGCTACCACTTTTTCACTCTTTTGAAGTGAGTTTGGTTAAGAGCTAACCCTGCTAAAGGTTACAAAAAAACACTTAGGTGTGACCCTATTAAATAATTTAATCACCCTATTAGGAGTGGCCTTGTTAGAGGGCTTTGAAAATTCATGTAGAATGTCACCTTGATTAAAGGATTTACAAAAATGACTATTAGGTCAACTTAATTAAATGATATTGACTGCCATAATGGTTAGAGAGTAACAACAGGTTTGATTTTTAAAACACAACTCACTTTGCAAATTCAGATCTCCTTTCAGCTCATTTTTTGATTCATTAACTGGACTCCATTAACATCTCCATCACTAATCTTCTTGGAAACTCTTCAAGCAATCACACTTCACCAATCTCTTTACTTCTCTTATGTTACTCTTTTATTTACAAGTTCTCCTTAAGATCACCAATCAACAAGGAACCAATATTATAAAATATCTCTTATTCCTCCTTAAATAGGCAAATTTGATCTTTTTCTGCTTAAACATCACCGTAGATCTTAAGGTTAGGTCAGATTCATCAAATCCTTCCATCATTTTGTTCTCCTACTCCTTTCTAGAAAATTCTCATCTAATCCTTGCCATATATTGGTTAGCAAACTCTCATCATGCATTAAATATGCCAACTCATCAATCCTCATCATTATAATGCTTTAACTGATCCAATAATTCAGCTATGTCAACCTCAAATCTCAAATACTTCATAAATTGTCAACTTATTATAGCTCAAAAATATATAAGTTCTTCTTCTAGGTCAATACTGTGTGACTTGGTCATCACTGATTTGTCTCACTCAACATTCAATATCTTGCTCGGTTGATACTGATGCTCAATCAATACTAATATTTCCTTTTTAAACTTGCTCCCCCATAACTATCACTTTGCTTTTATTGTTTGTTTGACTTCTTCTTAAGTTCCTTAATCTTTAGCTTCATTGACTGATCACATTTTACGAGGCTTTGATTGTGTTCAATTCAACACTTCCATAATTCATAAGATGATTGAACAATACATCATCTTTGCAAACAACAATTTATCAAATGCCCATTGTAATTCCATGATTCTTAACTTCTTTGTCAACAACTTGACTAGCGCACCTTGCTATCTCCTCTTTTCAAATCATTTTCATCAATCAACATATATGACACTCTACACTATTAGTAAATGTCTCTCTAGTAGGTTTGACATCAATGACAACATAAAAATTGTTCTATTTATAATTTCCAACAATACTAACCTTTAAATTGTTATCAAAGATGATATGATAAAACCTCTTATACCATAATAGATTGTCATCCAGTTTAGAAACTAAACATGTCATTTCATTCAGGTTCAACTAAAATAAATTACCTCTTATTCGTGTACTAGTACCAATCAATGTACCATCTTTATCCTTGATAATACAAGTCTTCTCTATAAACTACAACTAATATCACTTGTCAACAAGTTGTCTAATACTCAAACAATTATGTTTTAGTGCATCCACAACGTGAACATCTTCAGTGTTAGTCTTTCCAAGAGTAAAAGATCCATTTCCTTTTATGTGGCATGCTACATTATTTCCTTCATAACTATTGAATTCAGCAAATTTTTTCATATCTCAAGTCATATGATGAGAAGAATCACTATATGTAATCCATTCAGTTATTTTCTTCTCAATTTGTGATACTAATATGTATTCTTCTTATTCTTCTTTAATATAAAAAATCTTATCTCATCATCCTCATAATCACTTTATTCTAATAAATTTTCAATTTTAAAATAGATTTCATCACCCTAATTAACAAAGAAGCAATCCTTAGGTATTGATCTTGACTTGTAAGGTTTCCTAGACTTGAACTTCTTTACTCTCTTAGGACATTTAGAAGAATAATGACCAAGTTCTTTATATTTACAAAAAAAAATAATTTTGTTACCTTTAGGTTCTCTCTTCATAAGTAGGCCAAGTCCTTCACCAATCTTCTTATCTTCTTCTTCTTTTGTTTCTTGGTTACTACTAGAATTGTCTCCACTCATACTCACACTTCTTGTCAATGTAGCTCTGTCTCTTTGTATGCTGAAGGAAGTTTTCGCTCTAGGAAATTCTCCATTTTTAAAAATCTATAATTTATATTTTTACATCCTTGCAAGAAGAGTCACTCTGATAAAGTCAAGTGTGCAAGAAATAACTTGATCAATCATTTGTGCTCTCTCATGAAAAGAAGGTTTCAAGGTCTTCAAGATTTTTCATACAACTTCTTTTTCTGTCTTTTCACCTCCACAAATTTTGTTTCTAACAATAATTTATGATATGCTACCAAAATAAGCTATTATAATTTAATCTTCCTGTATTTTAGCATCTTCAAACATACATATCCAACTTTGCAATATAGACTTCTTAGTGTATTCATCACCTTCAATATCCTTTTTAAAGTTATCCAAATTTCATTAGCAAGTCTTAAAGATTTTACCTCTCTATATTTAATTTGAGGAAGAGCTATCAATAGTGCTTCTATAGCACTCATATTCTACATGAATAGATCTTTTTCACTTTGTTCAGAAGAGTCAATTTAATCTTCTCCTATCACAACCTATTGAAAATAGATTGATACAAGTATGATAAATGTGTTTCAATCATTGTTTTGCCACTAAGGTCAAACCTACTATTTTTCTGGTAGGACAACTACTTATATCATTTAAGTAATATTACCTATTTGATTAATGAAGAAGATTTGATCAAAAGATGTAACAATAGCACCTAGAGGAAAGGTTAAGTTATGATATAAAAGGAAGTACAAGAATCAACTAAGATAGTGATATCATAGTACATTGATAATCTACTTAAGGTTGCAAAGGTTGGTTACACTAAGAAAGTTCTAAAGAACAAGTTAAACTGAGTTTTTCTACTAAGTTTCACCGAATGAATTGTAGGTGCCGAGCAAAGTTAGTGCAAGCCAAGTAGAAAATCAGTGAAAGTTGAGTAAAAGATTCATTTTAGTGTGTGCTAAGCAAAAACGTGGATGCTAAGTAAAGTTTAGGTGATGTTGAGCACCATTAAACTTTAGTTCATGCTGAGTTATTTATAGAGGATGTCAAGCAATGCAATATGTACCAAGCATCAGAAGCAAGTTAATGTCGAGTGTTAGCATTGTTAGAAATATCATGAATTCGATGGATTTGAACTGACAAGTGTTTTTTCTTAGATTTTGTGAAACGAGTGGAAGATAAGATTGATGAGTTAGTGGCACAAAATTCATGGTAAATTATTTTGAGGTGAATTCAAAGAGGATTAAAGGATAATTTTCTAGAAGTGATATGGAATGAGGGGTAGATTCATTGAATCCTACCTAATCTATCCTAACCATAAATTGAATGATAGAGAATGAACAAGAATAGATCTTAATTCTCTATTTATAGGGATGGCTGGTCAGAAGCAAGGGTTGTCATGTGTGAGAATCTAAGGAAGACAAGAAGTCAAGGGTGTTGCTTCATCAAGTGACCTAAGTGAAGAGTCTACATTGGCATGCTAAGCAAGAAGGCTTAAGGGTTTTAATGCTTTAAGGGTGAACAAGCTGTCAGAGCTGAAATGTGTGAAAGTCAAGTAGAATGGAGAACTAAAATAGAGATCTATAATCTGCAAATGGAGTTGTAAGTTGTTATCATAATAAGCCTTATTGTTGGTCTCTAATAATTGTATTAGTCTAGGGTAAATCCCTTGGATTATGGTTGACCTAAAAATCATTTTAAAATCCTTTAATCAAGTGACATTCCAAGTGAATGGTCTAAGTCCTCTAAAAAGGCTCACTCCTAACAGGGTGATCGAAATCCTTTAACATGGTCACATTTAATAGTGTGTATTGCAACCTTTAATAGGGTTGGCCTTTCACAGGGCATCACTTCAAAAGAGTGAAAAAGAGTAGCATGTTACTTGTGATTTTTTCTCAAATTGGGTTTCCATGTAAATCATTGTGTCAAATGTGTTGTTGAATCTTTTATGTTTTATGTTTACATTTCTACAAGTTTTAAGTAATTACATAATCTTATGGATGCATGTATGATGATTAATGTTTTATGGGTGCACTAAGCTATGAAAAGTTTTATTTATACATCTAGACCTTGGAAAAATGATATTCTCACCCCCCCGCCCCCCCCCCCCCCCAAATTTATTCTAAAGAATTCCAACAATTGGTATTAGAGCCATTTGCTTAACATGACTAATTTGAAGGTACTAAAAGCACAAAGATCAAGATGTCAAAAAGAGATTTACCTAAGCTCAATAGAGATTAAAATTCTACATGGAAAAATTTGATGAAGCTACACCTTGGAGGACTTGGAGATCATGTGCAATCTACCATTACTACTAAGCATGTTGATCCTGTTGGAGCCTTAACTGTTGAGGATATGAAAAAGAAGAAAGAACACAACCAGGCAATGCTAGAGATTGCCTCTGCCCTAATTTATGCTAAATTTGATGATATCAAAAGTCTTGATAGTGCAAAGAAAATGTGGGATGCCTTAACCAATATTTATGGATGAGAAACTAATTTACTAAGAGCCAAAGTTGAAAGTCTCAGAGGTAAGTTTGATGATATAAGAATGCAAGAAGGTGAAAATATTTCTCAAGGATAAAAGATGTTGTTAATGCAATAAGAGGACCTACTGGTACAATAGGTGATGATATTGTTCTAAGAAATTCTTTAAGAACACTACTACCTATATATGCTATTAGATTTTTTGCAATACAAGAACTCAAATGTATACTAGGTAATACTATATCTCTTGAAGGTATGGTAGCTAGGCTTACTACTCTTGAGCTATCTAACTTTGATAATTATAGACCTAAAAATATTGAATCTACCTTCAAAGCTAAGATGTTATTGAAGGAACCTGATGAGAAGAAGAAGAAGACAAAATATGTGTCCAGTGATAGTGATACAGATGAGGAGGATGTAGAACAAATTGAAGCACTACTAGCAAGGAGATTTCACAGAGGTAAAGGAAAGTTTAAAGGTAATTTACCTATCATTTTTTTCAATTGCAATGAAGTTGGTCATATTGCTGCTAGATGTCTAGAGAAGAAGAATCACAGAGGTGGTGACAAGTACAAAAGTAGAAGAGATGAAGACAACAAGGATTACAAAGATAAAGGAAAGAAGCATTGAGCTACATTGCTAAAGAGGAAACAAAAGATGAATCTAATGAACATGATGATGAAGTGGTGTATGTTGCACTAAAGGATGAATCTGATGAACATGATGATGAAGTGGTGTATGTTGCACTAAAAGATGAATCTAATGAAGATGAGGAAACTGCTCTTGTGTCTTGTGTGAACAAGAATGAAAGATGGATCATTAATAGTGGGTGTTAACATCACATGACTAGAGACAAAAGTAAGTTCATTACCTTGAATTGTTATGATGGAAATAGTGTAAGATTTGGTAATGATGCACCATGTTTGATAAAACAAAAAGACTCTATCAAAATCACATAAAGGATTTTATGTTACAATGCTTACTATGTTGAAGGACTTAACTATAATCTGTTGAGTGTGTCACAACTAAATAATTTAGGATGTAACGTTGAGTGTGTCATGTTGATTTTGATAACTTGGTTAGTATCAGCAACATGAGAAAAGTTGGAGATTTGCCTAAGTTGAAAAAACTTGATAATATAATGTACAAACAATATCAGTTAGGCAAAATGATCAAGTCAAGTTTTATGAGTAAAACTCATAACTATAAAGGAATACTAGAGATTGTTCATACTAACTTCTGTGGACCAATTGAAGTGCAAAGCTACAAAGAAGATAAGTACATTATGTTGCTTATTGATGATTATTCTAGAATGATGACAATTATGTTTTTGAAACAAAATCTGATGCTTTCCAAATGTGTAAGTGGTACTTAGCAAGAGTTGAGAAGATAATACATAAAAGTCTAAAATGTTTAAGATCTGACAGAGGAGGAGAATTTATATCCAATGAGTTTGAGATGTTCTATAATGATAGAGGAATCAAAAGATAGACATCTACTCCTAGAACCCATCCACAAAATGGAATTCCTGAGAGGAGGAATAGGTCTATAATGGATTGTGCTAGGACACTCATGATGGAGAAAAATGTTGCTTTGAAACACTAGAGAGAAGTTGTAAGTACAATCGTCTATACCTTGAACTATGTACAAGTCAAGAAAGGTACTCATTCAACACCTTTTGAACTATGGTGTGGACACTCACCCAAAGTAAAATATTTTAAGTTATTTGGAAGCAAATGCTTTATTATTAAAGATTTCAAGAATGGTAAACTAGATGCAAAACCTGAAGCAGGTATATTCCTAGGTTATTCCACAAGAAGTAAAGTTTATAAGTGTTTAAATACTAACACTAACTGATGTAGGCAAAGGATGAATAACTAGGGCCAATGGCTCACCCAACTATCCAAACCACCCTGCAAGAGTTAACATAACAGAAGAATACACAAGGAACAACAACCAAAGGAGGAGGAAGAATGAAATACTTTTAATGCCCAACTATAAGGCCTTCTAGGTTATGACCAATTACAAATACATTCACATTTAAAGATCCAACTGCAAATTCGCACTTTCAATTCTGCTCTCCAATCTACTCTCCAAAAACTTGCCTAAATCTAAGCCTAAACACGCTATATATACTTACCAAAATGGCTTACAGATTATTCTAAAATATTACATAAGAGGAGGGCCAACCCAATAATGGTTTGGACACATCCCAAGAAAATATCTTAATATTAATGTCGCTATCAAAAATAAATACCGCAAGTCAGCTCATAGAAATCATGTCCAAATGTTGAAACTCAGCATACACTAGGAAACTCGACACATGAAGAAACAATTGGCATAAACTAGGTAACTTGACACATGAAGAGTCACTCGACATACACTAGGTAACTCGGCACATGAAGGATTTCTAGGCATATGAAGGAACTGCTAGACACATGAAGGAACTGATAGGCACATGAAGGAACTGGATTACTAGGCACATGAAGGAACTGCTAGGCACATGAAAGACTGCTAGGCACATGAAGGAACTACTAGGCACATGAAGGACTACTAGGAACATGAAGGAACTGCTAGCACATGAAGGACTGATATGGACATGAAGGAACTGCTAGGCACATGAAGGACTACTAGACACATGGAGGAGTTCCTAGGCACATAAAAGATTTGTGAGGCACCAACTTGCAGAATGAACAAAAAATGAGTAGGATAACAAGGCAACCAAGGATGCTCCTACACCAAACAACTAGGGTTTAAAGAAATGATTCTCTTGAATCATTGAGATGTCACAACCTAAGCTAAATCCAACTCACATTGAGAAATCCATCAAGCATCTTCAATATGTATGCTCTTCCACTTCACCCAATATTCATAGTAATCTTTTCCTCTTGTGCTCTTGCCAACTCTTTGATCCAATATCTGTTCAACTTCTTCAATCTGCTTCTTAGGATAATCATATGATACAACTTAATCCTTTGACTCATGATACTTATACAAATCAACAATAGCAAATATAGAAGATATATCCATGTCATCAGGTAACTAAACTTCATAAGCATTACCATTGTCAAACTTCTTCAAGATCTTACAAGGTCCAAATTTCTTCATCTTTAGCTTGTTGTATGTTCCAACTAGGAATCTTCCTTTCTTCAGATGAACCATCACGTCATCACTAACTTAAAAATCATGGTGTCTTTTAGACTAATCATCATTCTCCTTATACTTCTTATTACTCTATTCCAACCTCAACTTCACTTCCTTATGCAAAGACTCCATAAAATCAGCAAATTCTTCCACTACAAGACTTCTCTTTTCTTCACTAGCAACACCTCTCAAATTTGATATACCTTTAGGATTCATTCCAGTAACAATCTCAAAAGGTGTCTTCCCTATACTCCTATTCAAAAAATTATTATATACAAATTCAGGATGTGCCAATACCATCTCCCAATTACTTAGCTTATTCCCAACTAAACATCTCAGCAAATTACCCAAGCTTCTAGTCACAACCTCTATTTGACAATCTGTTTGTGGATGGAATGTAGAACTAAATTTCAATTTAGTACCCATCTTCTTCCACAAAGTCCTCAAAAAGTAGCCAAAAAACATATTGTCTCTATCATAAATAATACTTCTTGGTAATCCATGCAGTCTCACAATCTCTTTAAAGAAAAGTTTAGTAGCATGCTCAGCATTTGATGTCTTCTTACATGGTATGAAATGAGCCATCTTAGAAAATCTGTCCATTACAAAAAATATGAAATCATACCCTTTCATTTTCTTAGGTAATCCAAGAACAAAATCCATACTAATGTTAGTCCAAGGTTTCTCAAGAATACTAATAGGTGTATACAAACTAGTATTTTGACTCACCCCTTTTGTAACTTGAAAAACTCCACAACTCTTTACAAATTTCTGAACATCCTTATACATTTGTGGCCAATAATACTTTTCTTTTAACAAATTCAATGTCTTATCAATTCCAAAATGTCTAGCCAATCCACCACTATGCTTTTCCTTAATCAAATTCAACCTCATAGAACTTCTAGGAATACACAATTGAATACCTTTGAACAACATACCTTCTTGAATGAAATATTCATTATACTTACTTATGTGATCTGTCAAATATGGTGCTCTACACTCTTTGCACACCTTAGAAAAATTAGGATCAACATCATACAACTCTTTCATTTCATCAAAACCAAGAACTTCAAATTTCATTTTTGTCAGCAAGGAACGTCTCCTACTCAATGCATCAGCAACTCTATTTGTAACTCCACTTTTATGCTTAATGAAAAATGTAAAACTCTGCAAATACTCAACCCACTTCATATGTCTCTGATTCAATTTATGTTGACTTCCCAATTATTGTAAAGCTTTATGATCAGTATACAACACAAACTCCTTAGGAATCAAATAATGTCTCCAATTCTTCAATGCTTGGACAATAGCATAAAATTCTTGATCATACATAGAATATTTCCTTTTAGCATCATTCAAATTTTCACTAAAGAAAGCAATAGGTTTACCTTCTTGACTTAATATAGCTCCTATTGCATTACCACTTGCATCACATTCAGCTTGAAATACTTTGTTGAAATCAAGCAAAGCCAATACAGGAAATTCAGCAACCTTTTGTTTCAAAGTCTCAAAACTCTTATCAACTCCATGTGTCCACTTGAATTCCTTTTTATCTTCTCTCATTTTCTCAGTCATAGCATTACAAATAGCACTAAAGTTCTTTATAAGCTTTCTGTAAAAACTAGCCAAATCATGAAATGATCTTACCTCACCCACATTCTCAGGTGTAGGCCATTCCAAAATTACTTTAACCTTCTCAGGATCCATCTTCAATCCATTAGCTGAAATTACAAATCTGAAATACATAATCTCTTGCATAAAAGAACACCTTTTCAGATTAATCAACAACTTTTCCTCTTTTAACCTCTACAATACTTGTCTAGTATGCTCAAGATGTTCTTCCTTAGTCTTACTAAATATAAGAATATCATCCAAATAAACAATCACAAACTTACCCAAAAATCTTTTCAGATCTTCATTCATCAGCCTCATGAAAGTACTCGGTGCATTAGTCAAACCAAAAGGCATAACCAACCATTCATACAAACCATCCTTTGTCTTGAAAGTAGTCTTCCATTCATCACCTTCTCTGATTCTAATCTGATGATAGCCACTCTTCAAATCAATCTTGGTAAAATACTTTGCTCCACTCAAACAATCCATTATGTCATCCATCCTTGGCATATGAAACTTATATTTCACTGTGATCTTGTTAATAGCTCTGGAATCAATACACATTCTCCATTGTCCATTATTTTTAGGTGCTGATATAGTAGGTACAACACATGGACTCAAGCTTTCTCTAATCAAACCTTTCTGCAACAACTCATGCACTTGTTTGTTGTTCTTCATTCTTTGTTGGTGTCAATCTACATGGTGCTTTATTTGGAAAACTAGCTCTAGGAATCAGATCCATACAATAACTTATACTTCTTACTAGAGGTAAACCATCAAGAATATCATCGGCAATAATGTCTTTATACTCATTCAACAATTTTGTAATTTCTACTGGTACTTGGCTATCACTATTTGTTGTCACTTGGTCATTACTAGCTTCTGTTGCTCGACCATTACTACCAACATTCGGCCCTCTAGGAAATATGGCAAAACAAACTTGATTCTTTTTCATTTCCTTTTCAAATTGTTTCCCATTAACCATGCAAATTTTTATAGCAGTACAATTAACCTCATCTAGACTTTCAATCAAAGGCAACAATGTTTGTTTCTTCCCATTTATCGAAGATTGTGTTGATTCAATCTTCCATGATGCACAACATATCTATCATATTGCCAAGGTCTACCCAACAAAATATGACAACAATCCATTGGCATAATATCACACAAAACTATTAGGATAAACCATGGACAGAAATAAAAAACTACATGCAAATATATCCAATAACGGAAAATAATAGATCATACATAAATGAACACAAGGCACCAAGATTTAACGTGGTTCACCCAATCCTTGGGCTACATCCACCAAACAACAAGTCCAATATTATTACAATCCAGTGATTACAACCTAATTACAATCCATAATCTCTTACCGCTCAATACCGCTGCAAGAAGGAATTTTGCTTCACAACATAATGAAAATACCCAACAATAAACCCTTTTATACAAGTATTAAATTGCTTTAGGGTTATAACATGTCGGCCATAAATTAGCCATAACTTTAGTGGCAAATCTACAAATGGCGAATCTACAAATAGTACCAAATTTTTTTAATTATGAAGTATGTACAGTACTTTCCTGATTAGTCACCACAATCTAACAATCTCCCACTTGGGAACTGTTCAGGTGCCACACTAAACAACAATCTCCCACTTGGATATTGAGCCTGTAGCAATACTACTACCACATGAGGCTCCCACTGGATCAAACCAACTTGGACTCTGTTGTTCTTTTATTCATGTTCAGTCTAAAAGACCAACCAAAGATGAAGAGGAGTCCAACTTCTCCCTTGTTACAACCTTTGTCAACATATATGTTGGATTATCATTTGTATGTATCTTCACCTTCTTACCAGTCCATGCCTCCTTTGGAATACCATAGCCCAAAGGAGTAGAGGGACCTCTATTAATCAAATATACTATAGTATTGATAGCCTCTGCCCACATGTGTAAGGGCAACCCAGCATGCAACCTCATGCTCCTTGCACACTCCATTATAGTCTTGTTCATGCATTCAACCACCCCATTTTCCTATGGATTCCTTGGAACAGTTTTCTGTCTATGAATACCATTAGTGGAGTAATAATCTTCAAATTCATGACTGCAATATTCACCACCATTATCAGATCTGAGATATTTTAATTTCTTACCAGTCTCATTTTCAACCAAGTATTTCCATTTCTTAAAAGTTTGAAATACATCAGATTTCTGTCTAAGGAAATAAACCCATACTTTTCTAGTTTTGGCATCAATAAATGTAACATAATAATGAGAATCACCAAGGTAAGATACTTGAGCTGGTCCCCATACATCTATATGCACAAGCTCTAATTTCTCCTTTTTGTTTTCCTTCCTAGTCTTTACAAAACTCACTCTCTTTTGTTTTCCATACACACAACTTTCACAAAAATCCATAGTAACACATTTCAGACCTGGTAAAACTTTCTTTGAATGAAGTATTTTCATACCTTTCTCACTCATGTGCCCAAGTCTTTTGTGCCACAATGTTGTATCAGAATTTATAGCAGCTATTTGTTCTCCCTGCTCAACTGCAGTAGTTGTTCCTGAACATTCATTTTTCTCTAAAACAATCAAAGTAGAAGGAACAATACGACCTGTACAAAGATATAGGGTGCCTACTTTCACACCTTTTGCTACTACAAGGGAACCTTTTGAAACCTTCCAATTTTTATCATTAAAAGTAACTACACAACCCTCATCACCGAGTTGCCCCGCTGAAATTAAATTCCTACTCAACCTTGGAACATGTCTTACCTCATGTAGTAGCCAATGATTCCCATTCTGCAACTTAATCTTAATTTTTCCCTTTCCAACAATTTGACAGGGTTCATTATCCCCCAAATAAACAAGCCCAAAATCCCCTTGGACATAATCAATGAAATAACCTCTATGAGGTGTAGCATGAAATGAAGCACCAGAATCTAAAACCCATGAATCATCAACACTTTATAAAGATAGAAGCAAAGAATCCTATTTAGATTTTTTACTTACCACATTTGCCTCCTTGTCTCTATCTGATTTATCTCCTTCATTTTTCTTTCAATTCCAACAATCTTTCTTTTTGTGCCTTGGTTTCCCACAATACCAGCAATCATTTGGTCCTCTCGATTGAGACCTCCTCCCCTTTGTCTTTCCTCTTAATTTCAAATGATTTCTAAAGTTACTCCCTCTCTCAGTTGTTATGCCCCTGCTTTGTGCATTCAAAGCACTTCCTGATGTAGATCCACCTGAGGATTTCCTACGAGTTTCTTCACTCAAAACAACACTGATCACATCATCATATTTTAGGGTACTAGATCCAAGAATAGAATTACTCATCACCATTACCAAGCCATTCTAGCTTTCAAGAAAAGAAGACAAAATCAAGAGAGCCCTAATTTCTTCATCAAAATTGATACCCACAGAAGATAATTGACTAGTAATAGTATTAAACTCATTTAAATGATCTACAATAGATCCACCTTCTACCATTTTCATATTAAATAAACACTTCATGAGAAATACCTTGTTTGAAGCGGAGGGCTTTTCATACAGTTTTGCTAGGGTTTTCATCAAATCTTTCGTCGTCTTTGCTTTTGTAATATTAAATGCCACCAATGGTGCCAAGCATAATTGAATGCTTTCGAGTGCCTTTCTGTCCAAAAGATCCCATTCAGCCTCTGACATAGTTCCCTGATTCTTGGCTTTGCTTTCCAACGACTTCCATAAATCCTTCTGATATAGATAGTCTTCCATTTGCATCTTCCATAACTGGAAGTTCTGCCCATTTAACCTGTCAACCCTCAGCTTACCCTCATTTGCCATCGCTCCCACTCAATCATGAGACTCCCACTTAACCATGAGACTTTCCTGTAGAGGATAACTAAAAGACAACCTCGTTCTAATACCACTTGTTAGGATAAACCACAGACATAAATAAAAAACTACATGCAAATATAGCCAATAACAGAAAATAATAGATCACACAAAAATGAACACAAGGCACCAAGATTTAACGTGGTTCACCCAATCCCTGGGCTATGTCCACCAAATAGAAAGTCCAATATTATTACAATCCAGTGATTACAAACTAATTACAATCTATAATCCCTTATAGCTCAATACCGCTGCAAGAAGCAATTTTGCATCACAACATAATGAAAATACCCAACCCTAAACCCTTTTATACAAGTATTAAACCACTTTAGGGTTATAACATGTCAGCCATAAATTAGCAATAACTTTAGTGACGAATCTATGAATAGTACTTTTTTTTTTAAAATTATGAAGTATGTACAGTACTTTCCTGATCAGTCACCACAATCTAACAAAAACTTCATCAAAGTAATGTCCAATTTTGAACTTCACAAGGCATTTCTCACTTACGAATATCTTATGCTCATCTTTGATCCATGAAACATGATAAGGTTTGGGATGTTTCAGGTTCTGCAACTACAACTTGGTAACCAACTCTTCTGATGCTAGATTTGTAGAACTTTCACTATCAATGATCACTTTGCAGCATTTTCTAGCCATCTTACATCTTGTCTTGAAAAGACTTCTCCTTAAAATAGGTTCCTCATCACTTCCCCTATTACATAAGGTTCTTCTCACCATCATATTTTCTCCAGCCTCAAGTCCACTTGGTGATCCCTCATCATCTCATTTAATCATAGCATTTATGTTACCTTGCCTAGTTTAAGAGGATCTACATTCAAAAGATCTATGCCCCTCTTTACCACATCTGAAACAATTACCATGAAATCCACCTCTAGAATATGAATTACCTCTTCCTCGGTAAGAATTAGTGCCTCTTTGATAAGAATTATCACTTTTCCATTTGGTCTTGCCTTTGTCATCATTTTTCAATTCAGATTTTCCTTTATCCTACATAGAACTGTCAGATCTACCACTTTCTCCATAAGATCTACCTCTACCTCTCTGGAATCTACCACCTCTACCTCTTTTTTGTTGTTCATGCTTCTTTGTTAAGATCTCCTCATCTTTCAAGGAATATTTATATGATTCTTCTACACTTTTCAACTTCACAAAACTTATTTTATCTTGAATTCCAAATCTCAATCCATTATTTTACCTTGCAATTTTCTCAACATCATCATCTGCATGTCTAGATCTGATGTCTAATCTATAGAATTCCTCGGTATATTCTTTCACAGTCATGTCCTTTCATTTAAAATTTTGCATCTTTCTCAATAAGCTAACTTAATAATTAGTAGGGAGGAATTTTTTCATTACCTTGTTCACCATCTTTGGCCAAGTTCTGATCTTCTCCTTTCATCTCCTTTGTCTATCAGTTTGCAAGTGCTCCCACTATAGTGATGCATGACCTTTCAACCTAGTGACTGCAATCTTCACCTTTCTATTATCAAGAGTGTTTTTATACTCAAATAACTTCTCCATATTAGAGATCCAATCCAACACAAAATTGGTATCCAATTTTCCATCATAAGGAACAACTTCTATAGTAGGCTTTGAATTTTCCCTAGACAACACTCACAACAATCTTTCCTCATCTTGATCTTCTTTAGGTTCTGGATTATGCTTTGATGTTGCTACTTCATCATAACTTATATCCTCAAAATGCACTCCTCTCCTCTAGGATGTCTCCACAACATCTAATCTGGCTACAATTTGTCTCAGTTGATCTAATATAGCATTATCAACATTATTTCTTCTACCACAAACCATCTTTACAAATTAGGTTCCTGCAAGATCATAACCCTCTGAAAGTTATAGTTCAAATCCAAAAATATTCCACCCTACAATGAAATCCAAATTAGGGTTCCACACAATCTAATCTCCACAAGGATAAACCTCAAGCTCTAATATCAACTAATACATGAAAAGGATGAATAACTAGGGCCAATGGCTCACCTAGCTATCCAAACCACAATGCAAGAGTTAACACAATGAAAGCAAACACAAGGAACAAAAACCAAAGAAGGAAGAAGAATGAAATACTTTTATTGATTCTTCAAATATTCAACATACATGCCCTGCTGTAAGGGCTTCTAGGTTATGGCCAATTACAAATGAATTCACATTCAAAGATCCAACTACAAATTCACAGTTTTAGTTCTGCTCTCCAATGTACTCTTCAAAAACTTTCCTAACTCTAAGCCTAAACACTCTATATATACTTGCCAAAATGGCTTATAGATTATTCTAGAATATTACATAAGAGGAGGGCCAACCCAACAATAATCTGGACACATCCCAAGAAAAGATCTTAACATAAATGTCACGATAAAAAATAAATCCTGCAAGTTGGCTCACAAAAATCACATCCAAATGCTGACACTTAGTATACGCTGGGTAACTTGGCACATGAAGAAACACTCAGCATACACTGGATAACTCGACACATGAAGAGTCACTCGACAGACACTAGGTAACTTGGCACATGAAGTTATTGCTACAATAACTTGGCACATGAAGGACTACTAGGTACATGAAGGAACTGCTAGGCACATGAAGGAACTGCTAGGCACATTAAGGACTGCTAGGCAGATGAAGGACTGCTAGACACATGAAGGAGTTGCTACGCACATGAAGGATTTGTTAGGAACTGACTTGCATAATGAACAAAAAATAAGCTAGATAACAAGGCAATCTAGGATGCTCCTACATCACTACCAAAGTTGTGGAAAGTGCAAATGTGAAATTTGATGAACATACAGAAGTATATGAGGCTGAACCTATGAAAGAACTAGAAGAATACAAATCATTTGTATTCTTTTATGAAGGAATACCTGTTGAAGAAGATGTTACGAATCAAGCTACAAACCAACAATAAGTTTTAGTGGTTGTCAAGTCACATACTGTAAATGTTGAGTTACATTTAGAAATTGAGCCACATTTAGATGTCGAGTTACAAAATGAAGTTGAGGAACATTCTAATTTTGAGATTAGTTTGCATGAGAGAGATGCTAAAATACCTAATAGAGATGTACATAGCGACTTCGAAGTAGATAGATCAATTGAAGAAACTAGAGATGAACCAAGATTGTCTAAATATGTCAAGAGACATCATCCTACTACACAAATCATTGGAGATAAAGATGCTAGACCAATGACAAAGAAAAAATTGAGAAAGGATACATGCTTGCTAAGCATGAAAGAACATAAAATAGTGAAAGATTCCTTAGAAGATGTGGACTAGAGTAAAGCCATGGAAGAAGAGATTGAACAAAATGAGAAAAACAAAAAATGGACTCTAGTTCCTAGACCAAAAGACAAAAATGTGATTGGCTCCAAGTGGGTATTCAAAAATAAGCTAGATAAAAATGGTGAAGTCACAAGGAACAAGACAAGATTAATCTACAAAGGATATGCATAAGAAGTAGGAATTCACTATGGAGAAACATTTTCTCATGTTGCTAGATTGGAAGGAATAAGAACTCCACTTACTTATTTTGCATACAAAGGTTTCAAATTTTATCAAATGGATGTTAGATCTACATTTTTGAATGGTATATTAGAAGAAGAAGTTTACATAGAAAATCCAAAAAGATTTGTTGATATTAACAATAAGAACATGGTATGTAGATTACACAAAGCTCTATATGGTTTGAAACAAGCACCAAGGGCATGGTATGCGAGACATCAAAACTATCTTATGAAGATTGGATTTGAAAGGACTGATGATAACAACAATCCGTACATGAAGATAGAGAAAGACAAAGGTATTTTTTTATGTAAAATTTTTATTTATGATATCATATTTGGAGGTCAAGATGCTTTATGTAAGGCTTTTGCTAATGAAATGAAGCAAGAATTTGAGATTTCTATGTTTGGAGAGATCAAGTTCTTTGTGGGTTTGCAAGTACATCATATGAAATATGGTATATACATCACTCAATCAAAGTATGTTGATGTAGGAGCATCTAGTGGTGTAAGGGCAATCCTGTATCACCCAAAAAATATGCTTAGAGATAGTTTTTGTTTAATGTGTTTTTATTTTTGAATACCCATTTGGGTCAAATAAAGGTTCCAACTCTCACAGTTGCACTATTAGTTTTTTCGGTTAGAGTTTTTAAGCACCTTGGGATATGTGTAAATATAGAAAATGGGTTATTTTGTAATAGATCCAAAATTATGATGAGTTAGAGGGTTTACTTTCTAGGGATGATTATACTTGTAATATAAAGCACTCTAGAAAAAGAATCAGGTCAAAAGACTTTATGGTTAAAAAGTTATTATAGTTTTAAGTTTCTTGGAGACCTCCTAAGAGCACTTCAAATTTAGATTCGGGGCACTAAACAGCATTGTACAAGGCTGAAAAATGGGGGACAAGCATATCCTATTCATAGGGTTGTAGAGCACTTTGAGAGCTTTTCAAAAATGTAAATGGTTTGTCAATCAAAGTACTAGTTCAAAAGTTATGCCTGCTAGAAGTTGGACTACTATTTTTGGATTTTTCTAATTTTACACCGACTTCTAACGTGACTTTTTGAACCTTCTATTTTGGAAATGGGTGCCAACTAGAATATTCTAGAATGTATTCCTAACCCTAAATGAATTGGGGTCTATTTAAGAACATTTTTGGCATTGTAAAGGCACTTCTTAGTGGAGTTAGAGAGAAGGTATTGTGTGGAGGATTTCTCTCTCCAAAATCATACTATTCTAAGCCCATAGGGAATTTTTTATTGATAATAATATTTCTCTTTTCCTGTGTGTTCATTTTTGGCTTTGGTTGTGTCTTGATCAAGTGGTATTAGAGAAAGTTTTCCTAAGTGTGTAGACAAAGCGCCGACTATAAGGCAATTTGCACTAGGACTGTGGGGTTGTGGATTTGAGACAAGAAGATGCCTCCATGAAAGGAACATGGTAAAAGGGCCGAAGTTGTTACTCCTAAGGTTTGAGACCTCCAAAGGCAAGTCCAAGCATTACAGGAGGAGATCCACAGAGGACTAAATGTTATCATAGGCAACGAAAATGAGGAAGAAAATGAAGAAGAAAAAAATATTGGACAAGAAGGGGAAGGTGAAGAGGAAGTCTTAAATCAAGCAGAGGAGAGGCTTTTTAGGGCCATTTCCAAGCTTGGAAAAAGACCTAAAATTGATGTGAGTATATTTTCGAGAACTCTAAACTAGGATGAGTTGATCGATTGGATCAATGAACTAGAGGAGTATTTTAAGTATGACAATATCAAGGACCTAGAGAGGGTTAAGTTTAAAAAGGCCAAAATGAAAGGCCATGCCAAAATTTGGTGGCAAGAGATTCAACTGAAAGGAATAGAAGAGGAAAGGAGAAAATCACAAGGTGAGATCGCATGGTGGACAAACTAAAGAAGTAGTTTATTCTTGTTGATTACGAGCTTGATTTGTTCAAGAAAATGCAAGGGTTAAAGCAAGCAGGAAAATCAGTCCAAGAATGTATAGAGGAATTTTATCAACTTCTTATTAGGGTAGGGCATGCAGAAGCTAATAAGGAGAAAGTTGTCTATTACCTCAGTGGGTTATGACCTAGCATTCAGGAGGAGTTAAGTCTGGTTAGAATGAATAGCATTGAAGAGGTATACTAGTTTTCCCTATGAGTTGAAGAGAATCTAAAAAAAAAATTTGACAGAAGGCAAAGAGGGCGCAGTCAAGGAGGAAGGGGTTGTGGTAGGTCATTTGGAGGTTGAAATGAGATCCAGAAGAAAAATGAAGATGTGGGTACTAGTAGGAACCAGAGGAAAGAGGGTTTTGATTTCTCCCGCGATCAAAACTTTTGAGATTAGAGAGGAAGAGGCAGACGACATGGAAAAGGTTTAGGAAGAGGAGGCTTTCTTCATACCTATTTTCATTGCAATGAAGAAGGTCATCACACATTTGAATACCCTTAATGGCAAGGAAGAACAAATAGGACAACTGATGGTCAATCAAGGGTTGTTCATGTGGATGAGGATGCATAGTCATCACATTTTGAAGATGCAAAAAGAGGAGAGGTTCTCGTAAATGAAAGGGTCTTACTAAGCGGTGAGACTAAACTTGGACAAAGGAGGAGTTTGTTTTGTACTAGGTGCAAGTGCGAGGATAAGTGTTGTGATGTGACTATTGATGGTGGCAGCACTAACAACTTGGTGTCTGAGGAGATGGTCTCTAAGCTAAAGCTCAAGAGGGAGAAACACCCCCAACCCTATCAGATTGCTTGGGTGAAGGATGATCATAAGGTTTTGGTCAATGAATAGTGTTTGGTGAAGTTCAAGATTGGGAGTTACCATGATGAAGTTCTTTGTGACATTATTCCAATGGATGTCTGTCATTTATTGTTGGGAAGACCGTGGCAATTTGATAGACATGTTGTACATGATGGTCATGCAAATACATACTCTTTAACAAAGGATGGAGTTCACCACAAACTAAAGTCTTTGATAAAGGAAGGTGAAAAGGTATGTAGTAGTGCTAGGATATGTCTTGTTGATGGAATAAATTTTTTGGATGCTATGAAACATTAGCGTATGTGTTATGCTTTGATTCCTAAAAGAGATAAGGAAGGTAGTAGTGAAATTCCACCTGAAGTTTTAGGCCTATTAAGTGAGTATGGAGATTTCATCTCTGATCATTTTTTAGAAGGTTTTCCATCAGTAAGGCAGATCAGTTATCAGATAGATTTAATCCCTGGAGCTAGTTTGCCTAATAAGGCTGCTCATAGGATGACTCCTCCTCAAACTAAGGAGCTAAATAGACAAGTTCATGAGCTATTAAGGAATGATTTGATTTGAGAGAGCCTAAGTCCATGTGCAGTACCTATAGTATTGGCACTAAATAAGGATGGAGAGTGGAGAATGTGAATAGACTCTAGAGCTATAAATAGAATAACCATCAAGTATCAACTTCCTTTGCCAAAAATGGATGATCTTATGGACTACTCGAGTGGAGCTTAGAACTTCACAAAGATAGATATCAAGAGAAGCTATCACTAGATATGGATATGAGAGGGAGATGATTGGAAGACTACATTCAAGACCAAGGAGGGTCTATATGAGTGGTTAGTCATGCCCTTTGGACTGACGAATGCGCTAAGCACCTTTACACAACTTATGAATGAGGTACTAAATAAATTCTTGGGAAAATTTGTTATTGTCTATTTGGATGATATTTTAATTTTTAGTAAGACTTTGGATGAAAATTTATTGCGCATTCATTGTGTCCTTGAAAGGTTGAGGGAAGAGAAAATGTTGATTGATTTGAAGAATTGTAGCTTTGTAAAAAAGAATTAGTCTACTTGGGGTTTGTTGTATCATCTGAAAGTCTCAAAATGGATCTAGAGAAGGTAAAGGCCATCTTGGAATGGCCTACTCCAAAGTTTGCTACTAAGGTGAGATCATTTCATGGTCTGGTTAGTTTTTATAGGAAAGAGTTCAAGTGGACTACAGTAGCTGCAAGGAGCTTTGAATTGCTGAAGAAGAAGGTGACAAAACAACCTATTTTGGCACTACCTAATTTTAGTAAAGTGTTCTAGGTAGATTGTAATTCTAGTGGTAGTGCTATTGGGGCTATATTGAGGCAAGAAGGTAAGCCTATTGCATATTTTAGTAAAAAATTGAATGATGCAAAGAAGAAGTATTATGTTTATGATCAAGAGTTCTATGCAAACATTTAGGCCTTAAAGAAATGGAGGCAGTATTTATTGCCAAAAGAATTTGTCAGGTATACTAATCACCAGGCATTGCAGTACCTAAATAGCTAAGGTAAATTGAACCAGAGACATATGAAGTGGGTAGAGTTCATGTAGAGCTATAAATTTGTGTTGAAACATAGAAGTGGGAGGTCTAATAGGGTTGCAGACAGATTGAGTAGGAGACAATTGTTGCTTATAGTAATGCAGGTTGAAGTGATTGGGTTTGATGAACTCAACAATCTATACTTGGAGGATCCTAATTTTGATGAAGCATGGAAGGCTTGTAAAGAAACTGTTATTGTGGACAAAACAAGGTGGCTAGATTATTTGATTCAGGATGGTATGTTGTTTAAGGGCAGTCAATTATGCATTCCAAGGAGTTCCATGAGGGAAAACTTGATCAAAGAGAAACACAGTGGGGGAATGGTAGGACACTTTGGTCGAGATAAGACCATTTTCATTCTTAGAGAATATTATTTTTGGCCTCAAATGTCACAAGATGTGAAGAAATTTGTGCAGAGTTGTCAAGTATGTCAAGCAACCAAAGGATTTAGTCACAATACTAGACTTTATCAGCCATTGCTTGTTCCATCAAAGCCTTGGAAGGACATAATTATGAATTTTTTTCTTGGATTTCCAAGGACAAAAAGGCGTAATGACTCAGCATTTGTAGTGGTTGATAGGTTCTCCAAGATGATACATTTCATCCCATGCCACAAGACTCATGATGTTGTACATATTGCAGATTTGTTTTTCAAAGAGGTGGTGAGACTACACGGTCTCCCAAAGAGTATTGTTTCTAATAGAGATGCTAAATTTGTGGCGTATTTCTAGAGGACTTTATGGAAGAAGTTGAGGATAGAATTCAGGTTTAGTTCTACACATCATCCGTAGTCTGATGGATAGACCAAAGTGGTAAATAGAAGTCTGGGCAATTTGCTAAGGTGTTTAGTGGGAGATAAGCCCAAGGGATGGGATTTGATCCTACCACAAGCATAATTTTCTTACAACAATAAATAAGACTACTGGTAGATCATCATTCCAAATTGTGTATGGAAGTAGCCCAAGGATTGTAGCAGAATTAAGGAAAATGAAGCAAGGGGAGAGGACATGTGCTAAGGTAGAAGAATTTGTTGAACATATCAAGAGCCTACATGAGGAGGTCCATGCACATATCACTAGGATGAATCAATAGTATAAAGCCAGGGAAGACCAAAGGAGGAGACATAAGGAGTTCCAAGTAGGGGATCTAGTTATGGGATACTTATGAAAGGAATGGTTTCCAATGGGTACTTACAACAAATTGAAGATGAAGAAATTTGGCCCTTATAAAGTTTTGAAGAAGCATGACTCATAAAATGCATATGAGGTGGAGTTGCTAGAGCCATTTCCAATTCCTACTTCTAAGAAGGAGGAGATAAAAGAGATTCTGGATAGTCATGTGGGTAGGAGTACCGTAAATAGGTAGTATCAAGAGTACCTCGTGAAGTGGAAAGGACGACCAATAGAGGACTCAACTTGAATATCAACAATGGAGGTTTCCCATTTGGGTTTTCTTCTACCATAAAGTGATAGGATTGCTTTTCAATCTACCCTAGGTGTCTGATGCAGGAGCATCCAATGGTGTAAGGGTAATCCTATATCACCCAAAAATATGCTTAGAGATAGTTTATGTTTAATGTGTTTTTATTTTTGGATACCCATTTAGGTCAAATAAAGGTTCCAACATAGTTTCTATTTAATGTGTTTTTATTTCTAGATACCCATTTAGGTCAAATAAAGGTTCCAACTCTCACAATTCCACTATTAGTTTTCTAGGTTAGAGTTTTTAAGCACCGTGGGATACATGTAAATGTACAATATGGGTTATTTTGTAATAGAGACAAAATTGTGATGACTTAGAGGGTGTAATTTGGAGGGATGATTATACTTGTAATATAAAGTGCTCCAAAAAGAGAATCAGGTTAAAAGACTTTGCGGTTAAAAAGTTGTTTCAATTTTAAGTTTCTTGGAGACCTCCTAAGAGCGCTTGAAATTCAGATTTGGGGCACTAAATGGCCTCATAAGGGGCTGAAAAATGAGGGACAAGAAAAGCCTATCCATAGGGTTGTAGAGCACTTTGAGAGATTTCTAGAAATATAAATGATTTTTCAATTGGAGTCCCGGTACAAAAGTTATGCCTCCTAGAAGTTGGACTACCATTTTTTGGATTCTTCTAATTTTACACTGACTTCTAACGTGACTTCTAGAATCTTCTATTTTGGTGGTGGATCCAGTAGTGTAAGGGCAATCCTATATCACCCAAAAATATGCTTAGAGATAGTTTTTGTTTAATGTGTTATTATTTCTAGATAGCCATTTGGATCAAATAAAGGTTTCAACTCTCACAGTTCCACTATTAGTTTTCTAGGTTAGAGTTTTTAAGCACCTTGGGATACGTGTAAATGCAAAAAATGGGTTATTTTGTAATAGAGCCAAAATTATATGACTTAGAGGGTGTAATTTGGATGGATGATTAGACTTGTAATATAAAGTGCTCCAGAAAAAGAATCAGGTCAAAAGACTCTATAGTTAAAAAGTTGTTATAGTTTTAAGTTTTGTGGAGACCTCCTAAGAGTACTTCAAATTCAGATTTGGGTAAATAAATGTCATTGTACAGGGCATAAAAATGGGGGATGAGCAAAGCCTATCCATAGGGTTGTAGAGCACTTTGAGATCTTTCCAAAAATGTAAACGGTTCGTCAATCGGAGTCTTGGTTCAAAAGTTATGCCTCTCGAAAGTTGGACTATCATTTCTGGATTCTTCTAATTTTACACTGACTTCTAACGTGACTTTTGGAACCTTCTATTTTGGTGATGGATGTCAAATGGCATATTATAGAATGTATTCCTAACCCTGAATGAATTGGGATCTATTTAAGAACATTTCTGGCATCGTAAAGGTAGTTATTAGTGGAGTTAGAGAGAAGGTACTGTGTGGAGGATTTCTTTCTCTAGAATCATACTATTGTAAGCCCATAGGAATTTTTCATTGATAATAATATTTCCCTTTTCCTGTGTGTTCATTATGGTCTTTGGTTGTATCTCCATCATATGTCAAGGAGATATTGAAAACTTTTGGATTAGATGATTCCAAACTAGTAAGTACACCTATGGTGATAGGACATAAATTGTCAAAGAATGATGATTCAACTAAAGTGACTCAACCATTATACATGTCTATGACTGGAAAATTAAAATATGTAGTACACACTAGACCTGATATTGCATTATCTATAGGGATAGTTGTAAGATTCTCTACTAATCCTAGGGAGAATCATTTGATGGTTGTAAAGAGAATAATGAGATATCTAAAAGGAACTAAGGAACACGGTCTATAATATAAGAAAATGATAATTTTGAATTAAGAGCCTATATTGATGTTGATTGGGTTGGAAACATTGATGTCAAAAAGAGCACTAGTGGAGGAGCAATTTTCTTAGACAAGAGGTTGGTCACATTAACTAGCAAGAAACAAAATTACACTTCACAATCCTTTGTTGAAGCTAAATATGTTGCTGCTACTATAAATTTTACAAACATTGTATGAATCAAAAAAATACTCAAAGATATGAAGGAAGAGATCACAAAACCATTGATACTTTATTGTGATAATACAATTGCTATAAATATATCAAAGAGTCCTGTGTTGCACACAGAAACTAAGCAAATTGCAATCAAGTATCATTACTTGAGTTAATTAGATCAAGATAAAGAGGTGATGATGGAATATGTTAACACAAAAGAGAAAATTGCTATCTTCACAAAAGCACTACCCAAGGATGCTCGTGAGTATCTAAGAGGTAAGCTAGGTGTGATACCCCTATCAAAGGCTATCTAAGTAATGAAAGGAGTGCCCTGCATCAAACAAGCTGATTGCCATATGTTAAAAATTGATGTAGTGGATCTTACTTTAGGAGCTACCTAAAGTAATCTAAAAGTTGAAGCTACAAATCAGTCACAAGCCAGGTGACAAAGGGAGAAATTTAAGAAGTTTGTATCTACATATTAAGATGATAAGTCTTTGTCATTGTTGTTAAAGAGGGAGATAGTAACTGATTTAAAAGAGAGAGATAGTAACTGAACATGAGACATTGAAGATAGATACAAAGAGGGAGAAATTATGACTACTCAAAAATAAAGTGTATCTGCTAATAACATCTACCTAGTAAGAGGGACCTACTATAGAAGGGAGATATAAGAAGTAATTTAGAGGGAGTCATAAGGATGACATATCAAAGTTTTGTAACCTATTTAGAAGATGGAAGTTGCTAATAGAGGGAGAGATTTCAATACAAGGAATTATTTTTCTTTTGGTATTTTTTTCGTCTTACTATATTAACCTAGTCAGTTTGGTTGATCAGTTTAGTTTTTCATCAATGCCAAAGAGGGAGATTGTTGAAAATAGATTGATACAAGTATGCTAAATGTGTTTCAATCATTGTTTTGTCACTGATGTCAAACTTTCTATTTTTTTGGTGAGACAACTACTTATATGATTTAAGTACTATTACCTATTTGATTAATGAATAGGATTTGATCAAAAGATGTAACAATAGCACCTAGATGAAAGGTTGAGTTATGATATAAAAGGAAGTACAAGAATAAGCTAAGATAGTGATATCACAGTACATTGATAATCTACTTAAGGTTGCAAAGGTTGGTTACACTAAGAAAGTTTTGAAGAACAAGTTAAACTAAGTTTATCTACTAAGCTTGACCAAACGAATAGTGGGTGCTGAGAAAAGTTAGTGCAAGTTGAGAAAAAAATTAGTTGGAGTTGAGTAAAAGTTCATTTTAGTGTATGCCAAGAAAAATAGTGCATACTAAGTAAAATTTAGTTGATGCTGAGCACCAGTAAACTTTAGTTTGTGCCAAGTGATTTTACAAAGGATGACGAGAAATGTAGTATGTGTCAAGCATTAGAAGCAAGTTATTGCCGAGTGTCCACATTATTAAAAAGATCATGAATTTTATGGATCTTAGCCAACAAGTTTATTTTCTTGGATTGTGTAAACCAAGTGGAAGATAAGATTGATGAGCTGGTGGCAAATAATTCATGGAAAACCATTTTGAGGAGAATTCAAAGAGGATTGAAGGATAAGTTTCTAGAAGTGATATGGAATGATGGGTAGATTTATTGAATCCTACCTAATCTATCCTAACCCTAAATTAAATGATGGAGAATGAATGACAAGAGATCTTAATTATATATTTATAGGGATGACTAGTTAGAAGCAAGGGTTGTCATGTGCAAGAACCTAAGGAAGACAAGAAGTCAAGGGTATTGCTTCATCAAGTGACCTAAATGAAGAGTCTACATTGGCATGCTAAGAAAGAAGGCTTAAGGGTTTGAATTCTTGAAGAATGAACAAGCTATTAGAGCTAAAATGTGTGAAAGCCAAGTAGAATGGAGGATTGAAATAGAGATCTGTAATCTACAAATGGAGTTGTAAGTTATTATCAGATCAAGCCTTATTGTTACTCTCTAATAATTGTATTAGTCTAGGGTAAATCCTTTGGATTAAAGTTGACCTATTAGTCATTTGTAAATCCTTTAACTGGGTGACATTCCAAGTGAATGGTCTAAAATTATCTAACAAGGCTCACTCCTAATAGGGTGATTGAAATCCTTTAACAAGGTCACATTTAATAGTGTGTATTATAACAATTAATAGGGTTGATCTTTCACAAGGAATCACTTCAAAAGAGTGAAAAAGAGTAGCATGTTACTGATGGTTTTTCCCAAATTGGGTTTCCACATAAATCATTGTGTCAAATGTGTTGCTAAATCTTTTATGTTTCATGTTTACTGTTGGTCTAATTTTTCACATTTGTAGAAATTATGAAAAATTTAGTGAAAAATCATTTGAGTTTTAATTGTTTCAGACTAGGGTTTTATTTGCAAGTGATTCTGAAAGTTTTTTGGTTGTCCTAGTTGTGCCCTGTTTCATGTCCTATTAGATTCTATTAAACTCTCAGGGTTTGTCCCTCAATGTAACCCAAAAATTGTCCTAAGTCTGAAAACCCTAGTTTCCCTTTCTTTTTTTTCGAAAAAGATTTGAAAAATGCTTAAGGTTCATCCTTTATGGTCTTATGGTGTAAGGTTTAACGTGAGAGCGAAATACCTTTTTCTTTTGTTTTCGTGGTCACGTTTTGTAGTGCAGTAAAGAAACATAAAGTATTTCATGTTCTATGGGGTTACGAGTCAGTAGTTTGTGCAGAAGGGCAGAGAGGTATTGGGTTTTGATCTACGCATATACATTTCAATGGATAGCGTGAAGGTGTAATACCCAGCATGGCATAAAACTTGATCTGAAGGGTGCAGGAGAGGTCATACAATTCTACAGGTAAAAGGATTCCATAAGAGCGAAAGTAGGGTTCAATGGTGTTTCTTTGCATATGCTTTTGAGTTCGCAGACAATTGTAAAGCTCAATTTTAGTAGTAAAGGTGTCAAGTGGGACCTTTGAATTGTCAGATGGGCCCAGCCCGCATGGCATATGACCTAAGGAGGAGGCAATTTTTTCATTACGCCCTTACATTTGCAAGGTCAGCATAGCAGCGAAAGGCTATTTTATCCTTGCTCTATGGTTATGAGTTTGGTCATAGCGTATAAGCATAAAATGGTAAATAGAGGAAGATGAAGGGCTTTATGCTTCTACGATGAAGGGTAAATGTAAGAGCGGGATGCTAGTTGAGAAGGAGCTCTGATCATACGCTAAGGCAAGCATGCTCGTAAGAGCGTAAGTCAAATTTTGAAGGGTGTTTGAGGCCGTAAGAACATAAAGCAAGAGGCTGAGTGGATGCGCGTAAAGGTAAAGTGAAAGGCATTCCAACCACATGCAAAGTGAAAACCCTATATGAACGTAAAATGGAATGTTTAGCATAAGGATGTGAGGCAAATTTCAAAAGGCTTCGGTCTTACGTTTCAAAGGTAGCGTAAAGATAAAAATGGAGTTGTTAAAGGGTCCCGCGTATACGCAAGCTTGTAGGCACGTAAATAAATTCTTCAGGGTTCCCAATGATACGATTGTCCCCATGAGATTGTAAAGAAAGTTTTACCATGAGAACATAAAGGGGTCCTGTGCCCATATGGTCATGAATGAATATTTCAAAGAGCCCGATCTTACGTTGAGATCGTAAAGACGTAAAGCAAAGCCCAAGCGTGAGAGCGTAAAGAAAATTTTGTATGCTCACAATCTCACAAGAAATGAGAACATTATGGATAAAAGAAATTAATTAATTAATATTTTCAGAGATCACAAGCAATCAGGATCTGACACATGGTGACAACAGATTGAGGAAGACAAAAAAGTGAATACCAAATGAAAATTCTGAGGATTTTCAAACGCATCAAATGAAAAATTTCAAATTTTTAGAATTTTTATAAGTCCAAACTATATACTTTAAAAAAAAATTCATTTTAAATGTTTTGATTCAGTCATGGAGGCCTGTTTTTCAAATTGCCATATCAGGGGCATTTTTTATCAGAAATGTGCAGTACAGTATACTGTTGGAACCGGGAGAGAGTGAACTTTCCATTTCTACAGTCATTTTTTTTAAAGGTATCAGCCAATGGCAGCTACAAGAGCTTTTTTGATTTCAGGGTCTTCATAGTGAGATGTGAAAATTAAATGTTGTAGATGAAACTGCAACCAGATATAAAAAAAATTTCATCATTCTTAACTTCTCCAGCAAGTTTCAAGATGATTTGTTGGTTTCTAAATGTAGTTGGGGCAATGATGAATTTTGGTAACAACAATATTTGAATTTCACAGAAAAAAAAGTTGAGACATGATGGAGATCAGATTTTGAGCCTCAGTAGATATTTGTAATGATTCTGATATCTTCTTCAAAGAGATATTTGCATATTTTATGTGGAGATATATTAGATATTTTGCATCATTTATGGTTTTTCAAGTGCAGGTAGATGAAGGATGATCAGTTTCAGCAACTCCAGATTGAAGACATTCTCAGTTGGACAAACGTCAAATTTAGCTTGCATTTCCTGAGATATCTTCTCCTATATATCTTCCTCCTCTACTCATTGTAAGGGTTCCAATTTTTATGACTTGTGAGACCACAAGGTTGGCTCCAATCTTAAGTTGTGATACCAATCTTCTTAGTATTTTTCCTGTAATGAACAACACATTGTATTCCTTTTGAGGAATTTGTATTACATAGTCATTCTTTGTGTATTTCCTAAGTTCTTGCATGCAGATGATGTATTGTTTTCAATGAAATTAATACAAATAATTTCACCTTCTTAGTTTCATTCTGATTCTTGTCTCCTACTTCTGTTACTTGCATTCTTCTGTGTTTGAGAACAAAGAGCTTAGAGGCAGTTGCAATAAGGTTGTATATTAGAATAAATTTTCTATTGGATCAAGGATCCAAGTAAATGCTTGTTTATGCTGATAAGATTGTGGGTTACATTAGGAGGATAATTTCATAAGCATGAGAGTTTGATGAATACTGATGTCTATTTTACAAGTCAAGTAGATAGATCATATGCCTGAAAATATGAGTTTGTTTCAGGTATCCATCTTTATGTTAAGATTCAATTGATTCCCAATGGATAAGGGACTAGTCAGCTTGGAGGATACATGTCTTCTGTTGTTGCATACCCGGTTATGCTGAGAAACCATTTCAATTTTAAATGAACATCTTTCCTTTTGTGTTTAAAATTAAAAGAAGTTTTCCCCCACTTTGTTTATCAGGTTCATGTGCTCTATTATTAGCTATTTCATCCATGAATGCTTGTATAAACCTAGAAGATTAAGGGCTTTTATCTATTTTTTCTAGACTCAGTTGTATGCCTTTACACTGGTACCATATAAAGAATCTGAGGTCCACCTGCCTAGGTCTAAAAGAGCCTGAAGAAGAAGAAGGATTTATCCTTATAGTTGGCCCAAGATTTTAGTCAAGTGCACCCATTATAGGAATTTTCTAACCTTAGGTGTATTGGTCTAGTTTCTTGGTTATTTCCAAAACTGTTAAATCAGGAGCCAACATTTACATTTCTATAAGTTTTAAGTGATTGCATAATCTTATGGATGCATGCATGATGATAAATGTTTTATGGATTCACTAAGTTGTGAAAAGTTTTACTTATACATTTGGACCTTGGATAACTGATTCACACCCACCCCCACCTCTCAGTTATTCTAAAAAATTCTAACAAAAACTTCTTATTGAATGTAACCAATGAAAAATTCCATACATATGCATAGAAGGTGAGTCTTCATCTTCTTCTTCTAGCTTCATAATTAATTCCATCAAACTTTAGACTTTATTTCATTAAATAATTCATGGATCTCCTCAAGTTGTTAAAAGTTTCTTTTAAGGGCATGATTGTCTAATATCAATTGTTGGAAATGAAGAGTCCACCGTAGGGGGGGGGGGGGAGTGGGGTGGTGGATCAATTATGCATTTAAAATAACTCTCAATATCTTTATTAATTTTGAAACATGTAAACAATAGGTGAAACAATCATAGAAAGATAACCATGCATAATAACAGTAGATATGTTAACTAGAAAAACCCTTGATAAAAGGGAAAACCCTATGGGAATGATGCCCATAAGATGATGTACCAATATAAAATTTCCTTGTAAAAGGATGGACTCTATTATGAGCCAATTAAATACAATTAGTACATAAGAGTCCATGTTAGGAGACTTTGAATTCTTGTTAGAAGATTCCAACTCTATTAGGAGTTGGAAGGAGGAAACTTGAACCCACTATTTAAAAAACCTCATATTGTCTCCACCAAAAAATCTTTAGGATAATCTATCCAAGTTCTTGACCTGACTAAACAACAAGTTCTTTTCCAATATAGTTTCTTTGAATTTGAAAATATATTCTCAACATCATTTTCTTCTCTATTCAAATATAATTTGCATTGAAGTTTGTATAACCAACAAAATGATCTCACTGATTAAAAAATCTGTACTAGATCACATTTATCCACAAGGAAATAAAATTTCCTTTATACCAAGACCTAAAAAAATTCTGGAGTTGGCCTTGAGATTTTCTCAATTTAAAATAGATAATATAGGATGTTATTAAGATATTACAATGTACGTTACATTAAAATTAAACTCTTTTTCAAAGATATTGACAATAGTCTACTTACAAGAAGCTGAACCGACTTCATAAGTTATCTCAAACTGCATATCCAATTTCACCATCTAAAAAATAACATCTTGAACATGTCTATGACCATCCTCTAAATTTTCTAAACATAATTCCATCTTAGCTAAAAGATACAACTAATTTACCAGTACCCACTTTCAAGAAACTCTCTCTAAAAGCTACCTCCTGAAACACCACATAACTATGTCATAACTACATATATCTTTCTATGCACATAGTAGTAGAATCTATACACATGTATGAATATATGTCTAAGAGTACAAAACCAATCTCATTGACTGTTGACCACACCAAATCCATCTACCTCTGCAACTCTAGTAATATTCACAAAATAAAGCATATAGTGACATCAATGATAAACACTATCATTAATGTAACACATAAGCACCAAATCATATCTCTGACAATGCTTACATACTCCCCCATAGGAATACCATTAGAATTAATGATAATAGAAAAATTATTTGAAGCAAAAAAGTTCTTCACTTTGTCATTTGATTCATCATTCAAGCATTAAAGATTCAATCATGGAGTAGAAATTATGGATTAAGAGTATGACCTAGATTACTTTATCCTTGGGGTATTGGTATGTTTTCTTTGTTATCCTCGTATCTATACATTTGTCACTTCATCTTCAATTTGAAGTTGAATCTTCATGCTAGGGTTTTGATCTAGGGATTAAGATATTGGGATTGTGCACTTTCAAAGCTCATGCACAATAAATGCACATTTTTACTTAGATTCAATGACTATTTGGGGATGTGGGAACCACAAAAATGGGGATGTACTAAGGGAAACCCCTATATAGCCACATAAAACACCAATTTTTAGATATCAATAGAACTAGGAAGGTGGAACAAAGCAAAGATTTAGATAACCTTTTCATAGAACTTTAGAGATCTAAAATTAGTTTTTTGATAAAGCATAGGTCATATACACACTATGCCCCTACCTTGAGAGATTGATCTTGGCCTATATTGACACTACCTTTGCAAGTAAACTCTTACCTAGAGGTGAATGATTTATAGATTTTGTAGATCTTGCAATTTCATGTCTAGAACCAAGTTCATTTGTTGTTTGGAACAAGGAGCAAAAATTCAGATCCAAATATTTGTCATCTTGTAAAGTAAGTACTTTATTTTCTTTAATCAATTTAGTAATGGAAATTTTATATCTAATATTCATTCTTCTTTCTTTTTCCTAAGTTTAGAATAATTTATCTTCTATACTTGTTAGGATCTCAAGGAATTAGACATTCTTTTATCTATTTCCATATTCATTAGATCTTGGATTGTGTTAGTGTTCCTCTATCATTGGGATTTCATTAACTTACTAAGATCTAATAATCGCTTGATTATTTTAGAAAGGATCCTTCTCCTTGACCCTATCCTTCTTGAGGTGTTGGGTAATGTGTTATATTGAGACCAATTTCATTGCTTCACAATTCACCATATATAGAAATTTAAAAAAAATTATATTGAGAATATGAAAGGTTTTAGAAGTATAAGAACCATAACTAGCATTTAATTTGAAGAAGGCATTGTATGGTTGTAAGAAGGAACCAAGAGCTTGGTATGGGAGACTATATAGATACTTTAATGGATAGAAGTATTTGAAATTTTATGTAGGGAGTAACCTATAATATAATATTTATTTAGATCACGTCTTCATTGTTATTGTGCATGTTGATGATATTATCTTTGAAGGAAAGGAAGATTTGTACATAAAAATTGTACAAGAGATACAAAAAGAGTTTTACATGTCTAAAATTGGTTATTTGAATTCATTTATTATACTAAAAAAAATAAACTAGAATAGTAAATACATTTTAATTTTTCAATCCAAGTATGTCAAGCAATTATTGAAGAAGTTTGGCTTGAAAAAATCCAAAATAGTATATACTCCTATCCTTATTGGTTTTAAGCTAACAAAGGATGATGATTCACTACAATAAAATGAAAGAAATTATAGATCAATTGTTGGAAACTACAATTGGAACAATTGTTATTATGTAGCCATTGATGTCCAACCTTACTAGTAAGACAATTTTCTATCTAATTTGAGTGCCATATCTAGATGACTGATGAAGATGATTGAGAAGTTGGATATAACAATAACACCTAAAGGAAATGTTAAGTTATGAGAGGAACTACAATGGGCACTTGATTAGATAAACTTTTAAAAGATAAATTGATTGTTTAATCAAGCTACAAGTAAAGAGGATAGTTGTATTGAAGCCTTGAAGAAGTAATCAAAGATTGACTAAATGCATAGGCTTGATCGAGAAAAAGAGTAGAAGATTAAGGAACTTGAAGTTAATGCTAAGTGATGATAGTTTTGATCAAACATCACTATTGACCAAGCATTAGTATATGTACCAAACATAAATTTGGCAGGGATCGAGTAATCTAGTGATGACCAAGCATTAGGACATAGTGTTGGTCAAGAGACAACATTTGGCAGTTTATAAAAAAATCATCAGTTCCATCCAATAGAGTTGATTTCTTGGAATATGTAAAGCATGTTGAAGACAATGATGGATTACCTAGAACATTTAATGCAAGGAAAGGGTTAGGTAAGAGGTTAATGGATTAATTTGAAAAAGAAATTTCCAGAAAAGAAGATGATGAACATGAAGGTGGACAGATTCATTATATGTGTTCAATCTAATCAAAACCCTAAGATATATGATGATGTTTAAGTGACAAAAGATCATAATTACCTATTTAAGGAGATACAAGCGCTTATCTAAAAGGTTGTCGAGGTTAGCATAGCTAGTGAAGACCTAATAAGGTTGGCGCATTTTTTGATGCTATTAATTCGAAAACTTAAGCAAGGGGCTGAGAAGAGTTGAGAAGAGGTGAAGAGTGATTGCTCGATGGGTTGACAAGTGAATCAAAGATTGAGATAACAATGAAGGATAGTTAGTGGATCATAATTTGAGATGAATTATGATTTGTATTTGCAAAGTGAGTTGTATTTGTTAGATCAAAACTTGTTGTTACTTTCTAACCATTATATCATTATTGAAATTCTTTAATCAAGGTTGAGCTAACAATAATTTGTAAATCCTTTAATCACGGTGGAACTCTAATGGAATTTTCTAAAGTTCTCTAACAAGGCCACTCCTAATAGAGTGATTAAATCCTTTAACAAGGTCACATTTAACAGTGTTTTTTTTTAACCTTTAATAGGGTTGGCTCCTAACAAAGCTCACTTCAGAAGAGTGAAAATATTGGTGACATGTTTCTGCTGGTTTATTTCAAATTGGATTTCCACATTAAATCCTAGTGTCAAAATTGTATGGATGTTATCTGTAATGATTTCTGTTAATATTTTACATTCTAAAAGTCTATTATTATTAGGACATTGGGACATTGAAATATTATTTGATGTTATTGATGATCTTCTATAGAGGCTAAGCTAATGGATACTTAGATCTGAAGTGGTTTAAGTGTTTTTTTGATCAATCAAGACATCTAGACTTTGGATAATTGATTCACCCCCCTCTCAGTTATTATAAACATTCTAACATCAATCATTAGATAATTATTGTACCTAACTATTGAGAGATGAAATATTGTGTATGTAGTATGGTTGGCATCCAATTTCAACAAGAACTAAAAGAATCACATGTTATGGAAATGAAAAGTCTATTCATACATCTAAAAGGAATAGAAGAGTTTATTTTGTGGTATTCAAAAGATCATATTTTACTCTGACAATTTATATAGACATGTCAACTAGAAATGCTATTTGGATAAAAAAGAAGTACTAGTTGTGGACCTTACTTTCTTGGCTTATGATTAGTTTCTTGGTCAAGAAAGAAGTATGACTTTATAATGTTATCTACTATCAAATAATAGTATGTTGTAATATCCTTATGTTGTACTAAAGTTTCATGCATGAAATAGACTTTCAAGATTATAAGTTTTATGTTTTATGAGCCATTTTCAATCACATGTGATAAGAACAATGTTATATGCTCATGTCCAAGAATCTAATAATGTTGAAAAAACAAACATATATCTATCAAGTATCATTTTAAATTAGCGAAATGTGTTGGATGGTGAAGTTAATATTTATTATATGCCTACAAAGGAGAAGATAGAAGGAATATTAAAAAATAAAACCTTTATACAATAATACTTTTGAGTATTGAAGGGGGAAGATGAGATTTTTTCCCTTCCTCATATTTCTAATGTATTAGGAGTGTATTAGTCCCCCAATTTTCATTCTTATTCTTTTTCTAGATGAATTCTTGGTGGCTTCCTCCCAAGGGAAGAAGAGCGAGTTATTAAGAGGTAGTTTTTGGCCCTTTTATTGTTATAAAAGAGGAAATGAATTTTTCAAATTTGATGTTGATATCTGTTGAGGTTGTTTAATTTTTTATTAATGAATTTTTTTTATTAAGTAAAACAAGTTTTAACAGGTGCCTAAAACCCAATAGTCAACAAAAGAAACTGACCTTAAGTCTGAAGCATGATGCTAAACAACAAAGAAACAAAAAGCCATAGAAGGCTAGGAGAACATGCCAAATAAAACACTACCTCTGAAAGAGTAGGAAAGCCTAACAAACTAAAAACCAAAGGAAAATTTAAAAAAAGCCAAGGGAACCAATCAAGGCACCGTATTTTTGACTAGCTTAGTAGCCTTGAGCTCCAACATTTCTATTATCTCTACCACTTCACTAATCATCTAAATATCATGAGGAGAGTCTACCTTATCCCTCTTCTTCTTGTTCAATATTGTTCTATTGCTTAGGCTCTCATCTTGGGGGTTGACATCATCTTTTGTTTCCTCATTGTTCTCATTTCCCATGTCATATTTTACCCTTGTGTTAACCTTCATCATTGTATGCAACTATCTGATATCATCATTTAAGGCTTTGATAATATTGAAGCTCTGGTTAGTAGTGCTATGAAGAGAGCTCTCCATTATTTCCATTTTTTTCCACCTCAATTACCCTATTTATTTAGGTTGTTGATTAGGTTGTTGATGATGGGTCTTGGCTACTAGGCCATGTTAGGTACCCATATACATAATGAAATGCAATCTCTCATAAAGAAAAAAAAATAGGGAAAACCTCATGGGAAACACCCTCCCCCAAAAAGAGAGATGAAAAAACTAGATGCATGGATGGATGGAGTAATTAAGATCCCCCCATTACGACATACATCAAGTATATAGGGTATGTGTAGGATCATGGTGTGCCAAAAAGTGGCGATGTGAAAAACATGTAGTTTTGAAATGCCTAAAAGTTTTTCAAAATGCGCTTTGACTTTTTTCCACCCATCCTAGTACCAAATAAAAAATGCAATGGCTTGCCTAATCAGATATCCGATTTGACAACGAATATTTGATTTGAGAACGGGCATCTGATTTGGGAACAGGTATCCAATTTATATTCCCAAATTATGGTGCCAAATTCAAATGTAAAGGGAGTGGGGACCAATTTTTAAGATAAATATTGATTTTTATTTACTAAACTCAAAGGGGGGACCAATTATTATATATATTTACTAAAATTTATTATATAGTATTAAATAATTATTATTATTTATTATATAACTATTTATATATAGTTATTACTTATTATATATTATTATATAATTACATATCATATATATTATTATTATATATTATATATATTATTGACCTAAGTTAATAAACTATATGATTATGTATGTTCGTAGGGGTCCCCCTAGGGACATACATGTCATCCAATGTGTCCAAATGGGTCATGGGATACCCTAATTATATATCATATATATTATTACTATATATTATATATATTAGTAACCTAAGTTAGTAAACTATATGATGATATATGTTCCTATGGGTCTCACAAGGGACATACATGTGTTCCAATGAGTCCAAATGGGTCATGGGATACCCTGCGACCCATTTTGACCCATTATATGACAACATATCTCCCTAAGGGTCAAAGGATGCCTAGGGACATATCTTGTGTTTTAGTGGGTAGAAAGGGTTATGGAGTATCATATAACCCCTTTCGACTTAATACACGATAACATTTGTTCTTAGGGGTCCTAGGACCCTTATAGACATATATGTTGTGTTCCAATGGGTCGAAAGGGTTCATAGAGTATCCTATGACCCTTTCAAGCCATTACATGGCAACATACATTCCTATGGGTCATAGAACCCCTAGGAATGTATGTTGTCATGTAATGGGCCAAAAGGGGTCATAGGGTATCTGATGACCACTTTTGACCCATTGGAACACAACATGTATGACCCTAGGGTATTATGACCCCTAAGAATATATGTTATCATGTAATGGGTCAAAATTTGACCCATTGGAGCACAACACACATGATGATAAGGATCCTAGGACCCCTAGGACCATATGTTTTCATGTAATGTGTCAAAAGGGGTCGTAGAATATCCTATGACCCCTTTCTACCTATTCGAATATAAGAGGTATGTCCCTAGGGGTCATAGAATACCCTATTACCCCTTTCTAACCATTGGAACACAACATATATGTCCCTAGGGACCCTAGGATCTCTACGGACATAAGTTGTCATGTATTTGATTGAAATTAACCTATGACCCCTTTCAACCCATTTCAACACAATATGTTTGTCCCTAGAGGTCTTAGGACCCACAAGAACATATTTTTTCATGTAAAGGGTCAAAATGGGTCATAGGATATCATTTAACCCAATACCAACCATTGGAACACAACATGTATGTCATTAGGGGTCCTACAAACCCTATGAATGTATTTTGTCATGTAATAGGTTGAAATGTGTCATGTCATGTCCTATGACCCCTTTTTACCCATTATAACACATCATGTATGTCCCTAGGGGTCCTAGGTCCCCTAGGAACATACAACATGTGTTAGAATGGGCCAAAAGAGGTCATAAGGTTCCCTATGACCCCTTTTGATCCATTAAATGATAGCATATGTTGATAGGGGTCCTATAACCCCTAAAAAAATATATCATGTGTTGAAATGAGTCAAAAGGGGTCATATAGTACCCCACGACCCCTTTTAATACATTATATGACAATATATGTTCTTAGGGGTCCTAGAAACCCTAAGGACATAAATTAGAACACATTTAATTACAACATATGTCTCTAGGGGTCCTAGGACCCCTAGGGACATATTACAATCATTTTTATTGTTTGAAGGGGGTCATTGTATAACCTATGACCTTTTTTGACACATTTCAATATAACATGTCTTTAGGGGTCCTATGACCCCTAGGGACATATTATAATCATTTATATGGTTCAAGAGGGGTCATATGATAACCTGTGACCCTTTTCGACACGTTTCATTACAACATATGTCTTTAGGGCTCTAAAGACCCCTACAAACATATTATAATCATTTATATGAGTCAAAAGGATCATAGGATAACCTATGACCCCTTTTGACACAATTCATGACAATATATGTCTCTAGGGGTCCCATGAACATAGGAATATATTATAATCATTTATATGGGTCAAAAGCGGTAATAGGATAACCTATGACCCCTTTCGACACATTTCATGATAACATATGTCTCTAGGGGGTCCTAGAACCCCTAAGGACATATTAGAATCATTTATATGGGTCAAAATGGGTCATAGGATAACCTATGACCCCTTTACACACATTTCATTACAACATATGTTTCTAGGGGTGCTAGGACCCCTCGGGACATATAAGAATTGTTTATATGGGTCAAAAGGGGTCATAGGATAACCTATGACCCCTTTCAACATATTTCATTACAACATATGTCTCTAGGGGTCATAGGACCCATTTATATGGGTCAAAATGGGTCATAGGACCCATTTATATGGGTCAAAATGGGTCATAGGATGTCCTATGACCCCTTTTGACACATTTCATTATAACATATGTCTCTAGGGATCCTAGGTCCCCTAAGGATATATTATGATTGTTTGTATGGGTTGAAAGGTGTCATAGGTTAACTTATGACACTTTTCAACACATTTCATTACAGCATATGTCTCTAGGGGTCCTACTACCCATAGGGACATATTATAATCATTTATAAAGGTCGAAAGGAGTCATAGGATAACCTTATGACCCCTTTTGACATATTTCATGATGACATATGTCCCTAGGGGTCCCAGCTCCCCTAGGGACATATTATAATCATTTATATGGGTCGAAAGGGGTCATAGGATAACCTATGACCACTTTTGACACATTTTAAGATAACATATGTCTCTAGGGAGCCCAAGACACCTAGGGACATATTAGAATTGTCTATATAGGTCGAAAGGGGTCATAGGATAACCTATGATCCCATTCAATATATTTCATTACAACATATGTCTCTAGAGGTCATAGGACCCCTAGGAACATATTATAATCATTTCTATGGTTTGAAAGAGATTATAGTATAACCTATGACCCCTCTGACACATTTCATTACAACATATATCTCTAGGGGTCTTAAGAACTCTGGAGACATTTTATAATTATTTATATGGGTCGAAAGGAGTCATAGGATAACCTTATGACCCCTTTCAACATGTTCCATGAAAACATATGTCCCTAGGTGTTCGAGGACTCCTAGGAACATCTTATAATCATTTATATGAGTCAAAAGGGGCCATGCGATAACCTATGACTCCTTTTGACACATTTCATTACAGTATATATTTTTAGGGGAACTGGACCCCTAAGGATATATTATAATCATTTATATGGGTTGAAAGGGGTCATAGGAAAATTTATGACCCCTTTCTACACATTTCATTACAACATATGTCTCTAGGGTTCCTAGGATCCCTAGGGACATATTATAATCATTTATATAAGTCAAAAGGGGTCATAGGATAATCTATGACCCTTTTTAACACATTTCATGACAATATATATGTCTAGGGGTCTTAGGATCCCTACAGACATATTAGAATCATTTGTATGGGTTGAAAGAGGTCATAGGATAACCTAAGACCCCTTTTGACACATTTCATTACAACATATATGTCTAGGGGTCCCAAGACACCTAGGGACATATTATAACAATTTATATGGGTTGAAATGGTTCATAGCATAACCTATGACCACTTTTGATAGATTTTATTACAACATATGTCTCTAGGGGTCACAAGACCCCTAGGGATATATTATAATCATTTTCATGGTTTGAAAGGGGTCATAGTATAACCTATGACCCTTTTCGACACATTTCATTACAACATATGTCTATAGGGGTCTTAAGACCTTTAGGGACATATTTTAATCATTTATATGGGTTGAAAGGAGTCATAGGATAACCTATGACCACTTTCAACACATTTCATGACAATATATGTCTCTAGGGGTCCCAAGACCCCTAAGGACATCTTAGAATAATTTATATGGGTTGAAAAGGGTCATAAGATAACCTATGATCCCTTTCGACATATTTCATTACAACCTATGTTTCTAGGGAACATAGGACCCCTAGGGACATATTATAATCATTTCTATAGTTTGAAAAGGGTCATAGTATAACCTATAACCCCTTTTGACACATTTCATTACAACACATGTCTCTAGGGGTCCTAGGACACCTAGGGATATAATAAAATCATTTATATGAGTCAAAAGGGGTCATAGGATAACCTATGACCCCTTTCGACACATTTCATTACAAAATATATCTCTATGGGTCCCAAGGCCTTTAGGGACATATTATAATCATTTATATTGGGCAAAAGGGGTCATAGGTTATCCTATGACCCCTTTCAACACATTTCATGACAACATATGTCCCTAGGGGTCTGAGGACCCTTAGGGACTTATTATAATCATTTATATGGGTTGAAATGGGTCATAGGATAACCTATGACCCCTTTCAACACATTTCATCACAACATACATCTCTAGTTGTTCCAAGACCCCTAGGGACATATTAGAATTATTTATACGTGGCAAAAGGTGGCAAAAGGGGTCATAGGATAACCCATGACCCATTTCAACACATTTCATTACAACATAGGCCTCTAGGTGTCCCAAGACCCATAGGGACATAATATAATCATTTATTGGGTTGAAAGGCATCAAAGGATAACCTATGACACCTTTTGACACATTTCATTACAACATATGTCTCTAGGGGTCATAGGTCCCCTAGGGGCATATTGTAATTATTTATATGGGTCAAAATGGGCCATAGGATGTCCTATGACCAATTTTGACACATTTAATTACAACATATGTCTCTAGGGGTCCTAGGACCCCTAGGGACATATTATAATTGTTTATATGGGTTTAAAGGGGTCATAGGATAAGTTATGACCCCTTTCAACACATTTCATTTCAACATATGCCTGTAGAGTCGCAGGACCCCTAGGGACATATTAGAATTGTTTATATGGGTCAAAAGAGGTCATAAGATAACCTATAACCCCTTTGGACATATTTCATTACAACATATGTCTCTAGGGGTCCCAAGACCCCTAAGGACATATTATAATCATTTATATGGGTTGAAATGGGTCATAGGTTAACCTATGACCCCTTTTGAAACATTTCTTTACAACATGTCTCCAAGGTTCATAGGACCCATGGAGACATATGTCTCTAGGGTTCTCAAGACCCCTAGGGACCTCCTAGAGACATATTATAATCATTTATATGGGACAAAACGGGTCATAGTATAACCTATGACCCCTTTTGACACATTTCATGACAACATATGTCCCTAGGAGTTCCAGGACCCCTAAGGACTTATTACAATCATTTATATGGGTCATATGATAACCTTTGACCCCTTTCGACACATTTCATGACAACATATGTCTCTAGGGGTCTTAGAATCCCTAGGGACATATTAGAATTGTTTATATGGGTTGAAAGGGGTTATAAGATAACCTATGACTCCTTTCAACATATTTCATTACAACATATGTCTCTAAGGGACATAGGACCCCTCGAGACATATTATAATCATTCTATGGTTTGAAAGGGGTCATAGTATAACCTATGACCCCTTTTGACACATTTCATTACAACATATGTCTCTAGGGGTCCTAGGACCCCTAGGGACTTATTATTATCATTTATCTGGGTTGAAAGGGCTCATAAGATAACCTAGGACCCCTTTCAACACATTTCATTACAACATATGTCTTTAGGGTTCCCAATTCCCCTAGGGACATATTACAATCATTTATATGGGTCAAAAGAGGTAATAGGATAATCTATGACCTCTTTCGACACATTTCATGACAATACATGTCCCTTGGGGTCCCAAGACCCCTAGTTACTTATTATAATAATTTATATGGGTCGAAACGGCTAATAGGATAACCTATGATCCCTTTCAACACATTTCATGACAACATATGTCACTAGGTGTCCCAGGACACCTAGGAACATATTAGAATTGTTTATATGGGTTGAAAGGGGTCAGAGAATAACCTATGACCCCTTTCAACATATTTCACTACAACATATGTCTTTAGGGGACATAGGTGTTGATATATGATTGAAAAGATCATTTGAGTAGAAAGATTGTTATTATTGAAGAAGTGTTTTTAATAATTGTTTTTTCACTGATGTGAAACTTGCTATATGTTGGTAAGATAATTGCTTATATATTTCAAGCACTATCACTTAATTGATTGATGAAGAGGATTTGATCAACAAGATGTAACAAAAGTACCTAGAAGAAAGGTTGAGTTATGATTATGTATTGAAGTGCAAGAATCAGTTAAGAAAATGATAACATAATATACTAATGATCTAGTTGAGGTTACAAAATGATTGGCTACACTTAAAAAGTTCAGATGAAAATGGTTGGACAAAGTTCATTTTCTAAGCTTGACCAAGTTGATAGAAGGTGCTAAGAAATGTTAGTGCAAGCTGAGTAAAATATTAGTTAGAGCCAAGTGAAATCAATTTCTAATGGATGTTGAGCAAGTTTGTAGATGCCGAGCAAGGTAGTAGATGTTGAGCACCACTAAAATCGAGTTAATGCCAAGTAATTTTATAGTACATGTTGTGTAATACAATATGTGCCAAGCATTAGTAAATTGATAATCTTGGGCTATTGCATTATGAAAAAGATTGAAGATTTGCCAAATAAAAGAAAACAATTTTGTTTTCTTGGAACTTGTAAATTAGGAGGAAGATAAGATTGATGAGCTGGAGGCACAAAATCTTATGGAAACCATTTTGAAGGTGAATTCAAATGGATTTTAGGAGAATTTTCTAGAAAAGATAAGATATGGGGTATATACATTGTATCCTACCTAATCCATCAAAAACCCTAATTTTTGAGATGGATAATGAGTCGAAAAAAGAGTTATAATTCCCTATATGTAGAGATCTAGTCATGAAGGTTGGTTGGAGGTTAGAGAGTTTTTGGATGTGAAAATTTGACAAGGAGAAGAAATATGGTTTTCTTCATCAAGTGACCCAAGTAAAGAAGTTTGCCATAGCAAGCTAAGAAAGAAGTCTAGAGAAGGATAAATGTTTGAAGGGTAAACAAGCTATCAGAACTACAAAGATGGGAAGCCAAGTAGAGGTTAGGACTAAATAGTGATCTATAATCTACAAGTAAGGTTGTAAGTTGTATCAGATGAAAAATCTATTGTTACTCTCTAACAATTGTATCAGATTAGGGTAAATCCTTTGGAGAAAGGTTGACTTAATAGTCATTAGAAAATCCTTTAATAGGGTGGCATTCCAAGTGAATGTCCTAAAGTCCTCTAACAAGGTTCATTTTTAATAGGGTGATTGAAATCCCTTAATTGGGTCATATTTAACAGTGTGTGTTGTAACCATTAATAGGGTTGGCCTTTAATAGGGCATCACTTCAGAAGAGTGAGAAAGGAGTAGCACATTACTGGTGGTTTTTATCAAATTGGGTTTCTATGTTAAATCATTGTGTCAAGTGTACTGATGGATGTGTTGTGTTTTATGATTTACATTTTTGCATGTTAGTTTAACAGTAACATATCAATTTTGGTTTACACACAATGAGTGCATGCATGGTTAAGGATGTTAAAATGGTTCACTGAATTGTGAAAAGTTTTATTTGGACATCTGGACATTGAATAACTAATTCACCACCCACACCCCCCCGCCCCCCCCCTCTCAATTATTCTAAAAGAATTCTAACAATTGGTATTAGAGTGCAATTTCTTAAGAGGATTAGTTTCAAGGTACTATAATCATAGAGATCAGGATGTCAAAAAGAGAGGTACCCAAGCTAAACAAAGATTACTTCTTTGCATGGAAAAATTTGATGAAGCTACATCTTGGAGGACTTGGAGATTATGTACAAACTCGCATTATGATAGAACATGTTGATCCAGCAGGTGCCCTAACTTCCAAAGACTTGAAGAAAACGAAAGAGCATAATTAGGCAATGTTGGAGATTTCCTTTGCCCTAAGCTATGCTGAGTTTGATGACATTAAGGAACTTAAAATTGAAACGTAGATGTGGGATGCCCTAACCATTATCTATGGAGGAGAAAAAAATGTTCAAAGAGCCAAGTCAGAGAGCCTAAGAGGTAAGTTTGATGACATGAGAATGGAAGAAGGTGAAAACATTGCTCAATATGTTGCTAGAATAAAAGAAGTTAGTGCAATAAAAGGTGCAACTGGTAAGATAGATGATGATACTGTGCTAAGTAAACTTTTGATAACATTGTTGCCTATGAATGCCATTAGAGTGTCTACAATCTAGGAGTTAAGATGTATGCCAAGGAATGATCTAACCGTTGAAGGTTTGGTAGGAAGACTCACTGCCTTTGAGTTATCAAATTTTGACAACTACTATCCAGAAAGTATTGAATTGGCCTTCAAAGCAAAATTGTTACTAAAAGATTCTAAGGAGGTGAAGCCAAAGAAGAAGAAAAGAAAGATAAATTATGCATCTAGTGACATCAGCACATATGAGGAAGACATTGAACAATTGGAAGCATTGCTAGCCAGAAGATTTCACAAAGGAAAAGGTAAATTTAAAAGTAAGTTGCCCATCATTTGTTTTAATTACAATGAAGTTGGTCATATTGCAACAAGATGTACATAGAAGAAAAACTTCAGAGAAGGGAACAAGCATAGAAATAGAAGAGAAGATGATGGAAGAGACTATAGAGATAAAGGCAAGAAGTCATGCTACATTTCTGATGAGAAAAACTCTAATGAAAATGATGATGAAGTGGTATATGTTGCAATGAAAGATGAGTCAGATGAGGATGAAGCTACTGCACTTATGACTTGTGTTAACAAGAATGACAAATGGATCATTGATAGTGGATGCTCACATCACATGACTGGAGACAAAAGTAAGTTCATTACTTTAACTTGTTATAATGGAAATAGTGTAAGATTTGGTAATGATGCACTATGTTCAATAAAAGGAAAAGGGTCTATTAAGCTTATAGACAAGATTTCATGTGACAATGCATACTATGTTGAAGGATTGAATTATAACTTTTTAAGTGTGTCACAATTGAATAATTTGGGGTGCAAAGTTGAGTTTGAAAAAAATCAGCCAAGATATATGATATAAATGAAAATTTGATTGGAAAAGGTGATCAAACTAGGAGTAATCTATTCTATTGAGATATAGAAGATGCTACTTGTCTTATTGCAAAATTTGATGATGTATGGGTTTGGCATAAGAGATTATGTCATGTTAACTTTGATAATCTGATTATTATAAGTAACATGAAAAGAGTTAGAGGTTTTCCTAAATTGAAGAAACTAGAAAATATAATGTGCAAACAATGTCAACTAGGCAAGATGACAGAATCAAGCTTTAAAAGTAAACCTTATACCTCTAAGAAAATACTTGAAATTGTTCATACTAATTTGTGTGGACCTATTGAGGTGCAAAGCTATAAAGGAGACATGTATATTATGCTGCTTGTTGATGATTACTCTAGAATGATGATAGTCATGTTTCTAAAACAAAAATTAGATAGTTTTCAAATGTTTAAATGGTACTTGTCAAGAGTTGAGAAAGAAACAGGTAAGAGCTTGGAATGCTTGAGATTAGACAGAGGAGGTGAATTCACTTCACATGAATTTGAGATGTTCTACAATGATAGAGGAATCAAAAGAAAAACATTAGCACCTAGAACCCATCCACAAAATAAAATTGCTAAAAGAAGAAATAGATCTATAATGGACTATGCCATAACACTAATGATGGAGAAAAATGTTTCCCTGAAATACTCGAGAGAAGCTGTGAGTATTGCAATATACACATTGAATCGTGTGCAATTAAAGAAAGGTACTCACTCTACACCTTTTGAACTATGGTATGGTCATCCACCTAATGTGAAATATTTTAAGGTATTTTCAAGAAAATGCTATATTCTTAAAGATGTTAGGAGTAGAGAGATTGATGAATAGAGCCAAAAAGGTATATTCCTTGGTTACTCCACAAGAAATAAAGCTTACAAGTGTTTAATTACTAACACTAACAAAATTGTGGAAAGTGAAAATGTGAATTTTGATGAATTTACAGAAGCACATGATGCTGAAACTACAAAAGAACCAGAAGACTAAAAGACATTTGCATACTATTATGAAGGAATGCCTACTGAAGAAGATGTTGCAAATCATGTAGCAAATCAGCAACAAGTTTCAACAACTGCCAACTCAGATTGTGAATGTCGAATTGCATTCATATGTTGAGTTGCAAAATGAGGAAAATGTACAATTTGACTCTGAGATTGGCACACATGAAAGAGATGTTGAAACACCTAATACAGATGCACATAGTGATATTGAAGCTGAGAGACAGAATGTAGGCACAAGAATTGAGCCTAGATTATCCAAATATGTCAAAAGACACCATCTTGCAGATCAAATCATCGAAGACAAAGATGTAAGGCCAATGACAAGAAATAGTTTGAGAGGTGAATCATGTTTGCTAAGCATGAAGGAACCTAAGACAATAAAAGATGCATTGGAAGATGTTGATTGTTACAAGGCTATGAAGAAGAAATTCAGCAGATAGAAAAGAACAAGACTTGGAGACTAGTTCCTAGACCAGAGGAAGAGAATGTAATTGGCACAAAATGGGTATTCAGGAACAAGCTAGATGAGAATGGTGAAGTAACAAGAAATAAATAAAGACTAGTTTGCAAAGGGTATGCACAAGAAGAAGGAATTAACTATAGTGAAACATTTTCTCCTGTTGTAAGAATGGAAGGAGTAAGAATTCTGCTTGCTTATGTTGCATACAAAGGTTTGAAAGTTTATTAGATGTATGTCAAGTCTACATTTTTGAATGGAATATTAGAAGAGGAGGTCTACATAGAACAATTACAAGGATTTGTGGACAAAAAGAATAAGAATATGTTATGTAAATTGCACAAAGCTCTATATGGATTGAAGCAAGCACCAAGAGCATGGTATGAGAGACTTCATACTTATCTTGTTAAGATTGGATATGAAAGGATAGATGATAACAAAAATTTATACATGAAGACAAATGAAGAAAAATGTATATTGTTATTTGAAATATTTGTTGATGACATTATATTTGGAGGACATGATGCTTTGTGTAAAGATTTTGCAAATCATATGAAGCAAGAGTTTAAAATGTCAATGTTTCGTGAGATCAAATTCTTTGTGGGACTAGAAGTATATCAAATGAAGTATGGTGTATATGTCACTTAGTTAAAATATATCAAGGAGATATTGAAGACATTTGGACTTGAGGACTCAAAACCATTAAGTACACCTATGGTAACAACACTCAAGCTATCAAAGAATGATGAATAAGCTGAGGTCAATCAAATATTGTACAAATCTATGATTGGTAAATTGCAATATGTAGTACACAACACACCTGATATTGCATTAGCTATGGGGATAGTTGCTAGATTCTCTGCTAATCTTAGATAGAATCACTTGATGGTAGTGAAAAGGATAATGAGATACTTGAAAGGAATAGAAGAGTATGGTTTATACTATAAGAAGAATGAAAAGTTTGAGCTAAAAGCCTAAACCGATGTTGATTGGGCTAGAAATATTGATGACAAGAAGAGCACCAGTGGAGGAGCATATTTCTTAGGCATAAGACATTTTACATGGACAAGAAAGAAGCAGAGCTGTACTTCTCAATCTATTGCTGAAGCAGAGTATGTTGTCGCTACTATCAATTGCACAAACATTGTATGGATCAAATAGTTACTAAAGGGAATGAAGGAAGAAATCATTGAACCAGTGACACTTTATTATGACAATACAAGTTCTATAAATATATCAAAGAATCATGTTATGCATACAAAGACAAAGAACATTGCAATAAAGTATCATTATGTAAGGGAATTGGTTCAAGACAAAGAGGTAAAGATGGAATATATCAACACAAAAGAGAAAATTGTTGATATCTTCACCAAAGCATTACCTAAGTATGCTTATGAGCATCTGAGAGGTAAATTAGAGGTGATAGCCCTATCAAAGGCTATGTAAAAGATAGAGGGAGTACTTTGCATCAAACAAGCTAACATTCATTTCATATACATTGATGTAGTGGATCTTACTTTAGGAAGTTGCCTAAAGTAATTACAGAATTGGAATTTCAAAACAATCATAAGTTGGTGACAGAGGGAGAAACTTGAAAGACCTACAAAAGCTTATATCTACATATATAAAAAACCTGAGAAACATGAAAAACCTTCTCCCTCTCTTCTCTTGCATGCATCTTGATGATGGATCACAGAGTGCGATCCGAAACGTTGATGTAAAAAATTTGTTCACACAATAAAATCCAAAAATCAAATGCACAACACTGATGGATTATGGAAATCTAATAACTCTAATATATAAAGATGTCAAGTGTTAAGTACATGTCTTTGGCATTATTGTCAAATAGGGAGAAAGTATAGTAAACTGATCAAGAGGAAGAAGATCAAAAGAAAACAATCAAGTCAGAGGGAGAAAGTACATTGGAAGAAAGTACAGTGCAAAAGAGGAACACTGAAGTGAAGGTACATCATTAGAACAATCAGAACACTAGAAGCAAGAAAGAGGGAGAAAGTAGAAAACAAAAGAGGGAGATATTATGATATTTTTCTGATCCATGGAAGAAGAGAATGAGACATTTTGTAACCTAAGAAGGAATTGTTGACAGAGGAAAGTTTTATTCACAAGCTTTCTTTTTGGTATTGCCTTACTATTTTAACCTAGTTAGTTTATCATTTGTTTGACTAGTTGATCAGTTTGATTTGTCATCAATGCCAAAGAGGGAGATAATTGATATATGATTGAAAATATTATTTGAGTAGAAAGATTGTTATTATTGAAGAAGTGTTTTCAATCATTGTTTTGTCACTGATGTCAAACTTGCTATATCTTGGTAAGATAAGTGCTTATATTTCTCAAGCACTATCACTTAGTTGATTGATGAAGAGGATTTTATCAACAAGATGTAACAAAAGTACCTAGAAGAAAGGTTGAGTTATGATTATGTAATGAAGTGCAAGAATCAGTTAAGACAATGATAACATAATGTATTGATGATCTACTTGAGGTTACAAAATGATTGGCTACACTTAGAAAGTTTAGATGAAAAAGGTTGGACAAAGTTCATTTGCTACACTTGACCAAGTTGATAGAAGGTGTCAAGCAAACTTAGTGCAAGCCGAGCAAAAAGTTAGTTGGAGCCAAGTGAAATCAATTTCTAATGGATGTCGAGCAAGTTAGTAGATGCCAAACAAGGTAGTAGATGCTGAGTGAATTTCAATAGATGCTAAGCACGAGTAAAATCCAATTGATCCCAAGTGATTTTATAGTAGATGTCAAGTAACATAGTATGTGCCGAGCATCAGTAAATTGATAATACTGAGCTGCTAGATTATGAAAAGATCAAAGATTCACCAAATAAAAGTTGACAAGTTTGTTTTCTTGGAACTTGTAAATCAGGAGGAAGATAAGATTGATGAGATAGAGGAACATAAACATATGTAAACCATTTTGGAGGTAAATTCAAATGGATTTTAGGAGAAATTTTTAGAAAAGATAAGATATGGGGTAGATACATTGTATCCTACCTAATCCATCGAAAACCCTAATTTTTGAGATGGATAATTAGTGAAAAAAAGAGTTCTAATTCCCTATATGTAGAAATGTCTAGTCATAAAGCAAGGTTGGTTGGAGGTCAGAGAGTTTTTGGATGTAAAAATTAGACAAGGAGAAGAAAGAGGGTTTGCTTCGTCAAGTGACCCAAGTAAAGAAGTCTATTGTGGCGAGCTAAGCAAGAAGGCTAGAGAAGGATGAATGCTTGAAGGGTGAACAAGCTGTCAGAACTGCAAAGATAAGAAGCCAAGAAGAATTGAGGACTGAATAATGATCTATAATTTGCAAGTAAGGTTGTCAGTTGTATCAAATCAAAACTCTACTATTGCTCTCTAACAATTGTATCAGATTAGGGTAAATACTTTGGAGAAAGGTTGACTTAACAATCATTGGAAAATCCTTTAACAGGGTGGCATTCCAAGTGAATGGCCTAAAGTCCTCTAACAAGGCTCACTTTTAATAGGGTGATTGAAATCCCTTAATGGGGTGACCATTTAATAGTGTGTGTTGTAACCTTTAATAAGGTTGGCCTTTAATAGAGAATCACTTCAGAAGAGTGAGAAAGGAGTAGCATGTTACTAGTGGTTTTCCCAAATTTGGTTTTCACATTAAATCATTATGTCAAGTGTACTGATGGATGTGTTCTGTTTTATGCTTTACATTTCTGCATGTTAGTTTAATAGTAAAATATTAGTTTTGGTTTACACACAATGAATTCATGCATGGTTAACAATGTTAAATGGGTTCATTGAGCTGCAAAAAGTTTTATTTGGCCATCTAGACCTTGAATAACTGATTCACCCCCCACTAGTTATTCTAAAAAAATTCTAACAATAGGACCCCTAGGGACATATTATAATCATTTCTATGGTTTGAAAGGGGTCATAGTATAACCTATGACCACTTTCGACACATTTCATTACAACATATGTCTCTAGGGGTCACAGGGCCTCTAAGGACATATTAGAATTGTTTATATGAGTCAAAAGGGGTCGTATGATAACCTATGACCCATTTCGACACATTTGATTACAACATATGTCTCTGGGGGTCTCAAGACCTCTAGGGACATATTATAATTATTTATATGGGTCAAAAGGCATTTCATTACAACATATGTCCCTAGGGGTCCCAGGACCCCTAGGGACTTATTATAATCATTTATATAGGTCAAAATGGGTCATAGGATAACTTATGACCCCTTTGACACATTTCATGAAAACATATGTCTCTAGCAGTCCCAGGACCCCCAAGGACATATTCAAATCATTTATATGGGTCAAATGCGGTCATAGGATAACCTATGACCTTTTTTGACACATTCATTACAACATATGTCTCTAGGGGTCCCAAGACCCCTAGGGACATATTATAATCATTTAGATGGGTCGAAAGGGGTCATAGGATAACTTATGACCCCTTTTGAAACATTTCATTACAACATATGTCTACAAAAGTCGTAGTACCCCTAAGGACATATTATAATCATTTACATGGGTCAAAATGGGTCATAGGATGTCCTATGACCCCTTTTGACACATTTCATGACAACATATGTCTCTAGGGGTCTTAGGACCCCTGGGGACATATTATAATTGTTTATATGGATCAAAAGGGGTCATAGGATAACTGATGACCCCTTTCAACACATTTCATTACAACATATGTCTTTAGGGGTCCTAGGAGCCCTAGGGACATATCATAATTGTTTATATGGGTCAAAAGGGGTCATAGGATAACCAATGACCCATTTTGACACCTTTCATGACAACATATGTCTTTAAGGTTCCTAAGACCCCTAGAGACATATTAGAAACATTTTTATGGGTTGAATCCTATGACCTCTTTTGACACATTTCATTAAAACATATATCTCTAGGGATCCCAAGACCCCTAGGGACATTATAATTATTTATACGGGATGAAAGGGGTCATAGGATAACCTATAACATATTTTATGACCCCTTTTTGACACATTTCATTACAACATATGTCTCCAGGGGTCGTAAGACCCTTAGCGACATATTATAATCATTTATATGAATCAAAATGGGTCATAGGATGTCCTACGACCCCTTTCAAGACATTTCATTACAACATATGTCTTTGAATACATTTCATTACAACATATGTCTCTAGGGGTCCTAGGACCCCTTAGGGACATATTGTAATTCTTTATATGGGTCGAAAGGGGTCATAGGATAACCTATGATCCCTTTCAACACATTTCATGATGACATATGTCTCTAAGGTTCCCAAGACCCCCTAGGGACATATTAGAATCATTTATATGGATCAAAAGGGGTAATAGGATAACCTATGACCCCTCTTGACATATTTCATTGCAACATATGTCTCTAGCGGTCATAGGATGCCTAAAAACATATTATAATCATTTCTATGGTTTGAAATGGGTCATAGTATAACCTGTGACCACTTTCAACAAATTTCATTACAACACATGTCTCTAGGGTTCTTAAGACCCCTAGGGACTTGTTATAATCATTTATATGGGTTGAAAAGAGTCATATGATAACCTTATGACCCCTTTTGACATGTTTCATGACAACATATGTCCTTAGGGGTCCTATGACTCCTAAGAACATATTATAATTATTTATATGGGTCAAAAGGGGTCATGGGATAACCTATGATCCCTTTCAAGACATTTCATTACAACATATGGTTCTAGGGGTCCCAGGACCCCTAGGGACATATCGT